>JAFIDM010000001.1:151543870-151577538 GCA_023159025.1 Thereuonema tuberculata | reverse complement strand
TCTGACATCCATCTTGCCTTTCCTTCATTTCTACATTATCTACCATCTTCTTTTGTTCCTCCTGTCTCCCAACCTGTCGGCAGATGTGCTTTGTAAACAGCCCGGCGTCTTCTGATTGGATGACGTCACTCTGGGGGGACATTGATTTTAAAATACAATAGTGAAACAAGATACAGTGCACGGGGAGCATCTGAGAAGCGCAGGCGGCCAGCCATCTTACTGCCTTTCGAATGCTCAATACTACATTACTCAATCAATACTACAAAAAGGAAGGCAGATTTTGTGCTTGGCGAAGACCGCTTAGCACACCCCTAAATGGATCCGGCTGAAGTCTGCTAAAAAGGCAAGACTCAGCAATAATATGCAGCACCAGAGATCTCATTGCGTCTAAATAGCGTTCTTCGAATAGTGTTGCTGAAAGTGCGTTGCAGAATGTGAACAGATCGAAACCGACAATCCCAAAGAGGGTACCTGCGCCCGGCAAGGAAAATGCTCTTCCACTAATCAAGAGTACGAAATTGAACTCTGACCCACTTCACCGCTACAGAGAACCCCTACGAACTGTGCTTCATCATCGGCGGGCATTAAATTGTTCAGGCGCCTCAGAACGCACGATAATATTTATAATTAGCGTTAATGCTGTGATACATATTTTTATCAACTTCGTTTGAAACCTTGATGTAATATATAGTCTCATTACAATCATCTCTTTGTAAATATATATTTGTTTTCTATTAAATCTCGTTTGTATCCCTAACTAGTCATTCTGTATTAACTATTTTGTAATTTATTAAACGACATTGTATATCTATAATGAAGAAATTTCCCGTGATCTAAAATCAGAAAGGCAATTTCCTCTTTTGTTCAAGTGCTGATTGTATATATATTGTTTCCTACATTAGCTCTCATTGAAGGACGGGCGCCGAGTTAAGTGATGGCAAGTCTCGTTAACTAGCACCTCTAATCCTGCTAGACTCGTGAAGGCATGTCTTCTCCTCTCCCTTTTTATTTACAAAACAATATCCTCCCCACGCCTTCATAGACGATCACGGATCCTTCCCCCGAATCTTTCCTTTATTTCCCATTCCTATAAACGAGATAAAATTGGGCCTGGCTGCTTCGTTTTTTTTTTTTAATCCTTTCAGACAATCCACTGCGTTGATTCTACTTATCATAACCCTTCCCCAACATGTACGCCTATAAACCACTGCAAGGCGTTACAACCCGAAATTTGTATTTTCGCCTGCAATAATTTCAAGGGTGAAAACAGGAAAGACATCCATTGTACGGCCCGGCTGCGGCCGACGAAAAACTGTGGACGATCGTAGACAGCGTCATCTGGCACACATTTATCCTGCAATTAACAGACATTGCAACTAACAGAATAATAGAACAATTCAATGCTGGGGCCACAACTATCATCAGCATTTGGACAGTACAACTTTCTATTTCTTTTATGAGTTACAGGAGCATTGAGCTTTAAGCTTCGCCTGAGCTCGTGAATGGCGCCATTAGATGCCTGGTCTGACTAGTCACGGTTTCGGGGCAGATGGACGATTACACGTGTGAAGAAAACCCCACGAGGCAATGGATTCCGAGGAGCATTCCTTTGAGTTTATATCAACAATTGACTCATTGTTTGCCAGATTTGAACAAATATAATTTGGGATGCGGTTCAAAGTGTCTTCAGTGATATAGGATTCCACCACCAGCTACCATTAGGAAATTGTGGATCACTATTGATAAAAAACATGGTGAAAACTATCTACACAATAGTTGAGAGAGTCCAAGCCCCTGTCGTGTCGTTGCGGTCGGATCGAAAGGATGAGTTATTAAACAGATGTCTCAGTTTTTCTGGTACGTCAGTGTAAAGTATGGATCTGCAAGAACTTAAGAACGTTTAACATTTAGTTTATAAGTAGAATTAACTAACTTGCAAATATTTTACAATATAAAATTGGTATTTTTCAATCTCTCATCTCTTGGATATTTTCTCTATCCCAAAGCATTTTTTGCTGAAAGTCTATTTTGGAATCTGTTTTGGAAAATTTTGCAAACTGTTATAGGAAGTTGTTTTTTGACTCAGGAAGAAATTATGTTGAAAACCGTAACACGATACTATTGAATTATTGATTTTCTTTTCTGTAATTACGGTAAAAAATATATTCCGATAAGTTTATGGAAACCAAATAAGATAATGAAAGACATTGGAAGGATCAAGTTCTAGAAACAAAATCATTACAACCCTAGCTTACAAATCTACAAAATTCAAATCAATTTAAAAGTTAAATTGTCTAAGAATATAAAATAATTCCAAACCTGATAAATTATATGATGTTTTCATCTGTGATTGAACGAGAAGTGCTGTTAAATTTGTTAAAAGAAATATAGATGGAAAAGTGTTAGGGAAAAAATTTCACCAAAATTAAGTTAATAATTAATAAATTTATAGATTATTTATAGCTAATAAAGTCAGCAAAAAAATATTCATAAGTAATCGCTATTTTAAAGCAATGGAAATTTTTGACAATACAAGATTTAATCATTAATTAACATTAAATAAAAAAAGATTTGATGTTAAAAGTGAAATTAAAAAGTTAACATTATTATTTATATGCTGATTTATAACAAAAATTTGCTTAGCTGATTTGAATAAGGTTTCTATTTTTAAATAATTATTCCGCATTTCTTTTAAATTTTAATATATCTTTCATTAATAAAACGTATTTATATCAACTTTTTAGATTCCTTGAAACATTTTTTTAAATGTTAAGTTTATATCGGTAATCGTTCATTTAAATTAATAAAAAATGTATAAAGAAGAAAAATAATGAAAACGAAAAATAAGAAGGTAAAAAATGAGAAAAAGAAATTAAAGTCGTTTGATTTTATTTTGAGGGAATCTATTTCCTCAAATGTTAGCAACTAAATGTATGTCAACTAAATGTATGTGTTAATTAAATTTAAAGTTTAATTTTGGAAATGAATAAAATCAATAAATTAATTAGTGTAAGTAAATTATTAACAAATACAAAGTAACTTAATAAAATTAACGAAATGATGTGAAAAGATTAGTAATAGGTAAAAAGCTAAATATTAATTTAATAAAGCTTTTTTTTTATCAACCAACGAGGTTTCATTTTGTTTTTCTCTAAAGTAATTTTACATCAGACTCCATATAATATTTCTTCATCTTTTATTGGCAATATTTTGCAAAAACTCAGAATCATTTTTGCTTTCTCATTATTGTAGAAATAATGTAATTTTACTTAAGATTATCTAAACTCATTCTAAAGGACATTGATTTCTATATTTTCTATTGTCACGCTCAAAATAAAATTGTTTCATGACAATAAACTGTAAATTTATTATAGTCGGTAACAATTCAACTATTTACCAACATGAATTAGTTCTGCATTAATTATATAATCGAAATAACCCATATTCAGTCTTAGCATTCCGCATTGTATTTATATAAACTCATTTATATAAATCATTTTCTTTACAAACTTATTTTATTTAATATACTTTGGCTGCTTTAAGTTTGCTGAGTCGAAGTTGCAGAAGTGAATGATATCTAGTTAAAGCGTTTACCTTTGACTGACTTTTGAATTTGCAAATACTGAGTAGAATCTGTGAGTTTGTGATGGTGAAAGAAAATGCCTTTTATTTAATATTGTTTAGAAATTGACATTGATCATTTAATCAGTATTTGCTAAATGATCTTTTAAAGCTTGATTTCTGACAGGCAAAAGAGGGAATGATATTTTTGGTTTGTTTATAAAAGAAATCATAAGATGAATGAGTAGCTTGAATCGTACGAAATTTCACTTATTCGTAGAAATAATCTTTTTCTCAATTGACTTGGAAATGTATAAAATAATGAACCAAATCAGTTTCAATGGTTAAGTGACAAGAAAAGACTGATGCCCATTCCATGCTGATTGATTTTAAAACCCCAATTGAAAGTAAATGTTGACATCCTCTTTATTTTTTATAATACTAAATTGTTAACTTGAAAATTAAGTTGACCTATACTTGTTTATTTCATTTCATTTTTTCAAAACTTAGAGACTAGTAGGCATGTTTTAATAATATTCTAGCTTAAACATTTGTGCCAGAGAAGACTAAAAGAAACATTACATAGATAGCTTGAAAATACATCCAAAATATCCAAAAATACATATTAAATTCAATCGAAATATTTACAAAAAGTGTTGATTTTTATGTATGAAATATATTGCTAAATCTGCAATTTGACTTTGAACTACCAAAACAATATATAACGTTGTTAAAATTGATGTACAGTAATTTTAGTAACATTACATGATTTTTGCTTTACCTGTTGATACATTGGTAAAAGTAGAATTTGAAAGAGTGAAATTTTCATGATCTTCCAAATATGAATTCTTTCTGTCGTCTGTTGAGGAATTTGGTTGAAATTCATAATAATAATAGGAATTTAATACTCGTACATTATATATTGATGAAAAGAAACCCAACAACCGAAGAATCTAAAGGAATAAAAAACAATGAAAGACATTAATACTCTCAAGGAACTTCAAAGGCAGCGAAAAACATCCTTAAGCAATGTCGTTAGCACAAAAAGAATGACCACGTGAAAGCAGTAAGCTGAACAGGAAGTTATTATTGTGTTCATTGCTTGTTTACATGAAATGTTCCAAGTGACGGTCACCAACATTAATACAAGCATTGTTTCTGCAATCCATATCCTCTGAAATATGTCTGACTGTTTTGGATGTCTTTCGCCATGGCGTGAATAAGTCAACCATTTGCTCCTCCGAGTGGACAGGTGTCTCATAAACCTAACTCTTCATGTAGCCCTATAGCTAATAATCCATTGGAGTCAAATCCGGTGAGCGTGGAGGCCATGCTTCTGGTCCATCTCTGCCAATCCAGTGAAACTCTGCTTTCGTTTCTTTTGTTGTGCTTTTTCGATCACTTTCTTTTTCCTTTTTTTTAAGTGACAGTTGAGTTATTGAAGTTATTATTTATCATTGTTGGGAATGCCTGGTTGTTGGAAGGAGTGTTTAGTTAAATCTTTTAACAAAAACGTCAAATGTTAACTAATGAGACTGAACTTAGATATCATTTTGAAATGAATTAATTGTTGTGAGTTCGTTTTATTTTTAAAGAGATTTGGGTCTTGCTTTTCTTCTGATCGGTGGCTGTTGTGTGAAGAAATGGGAAAAAGAAATATTAAGAGATATTAAAAAAAAAAAATCCTTCTACGGATTTGAATCATGATTCTCGAAATTAAATTATAAGCCACGCACTTGACTACGATAGAACCGTCTATGCACCCCTCATTTTTAAGCTATTAAAGAAATAAAAAATAATGCCAAAACAAATATCGGGAAGATTGTTTAATAATGAACCCAATACACAAAATATTTTATTGAAGTAAACCATCAATATTTTGAATTCATAAAAATTCGTTAGATTTTTACAAACACGCGGTCTGTTTTTTAACATGTTATGCTGAACCTACTAATGAAATTGATTTATCGATCATGCGTCTTTATATTATATATCATAACTAACTCATGTAGAAGTTTCCCCTTATATCTGTTTCTACTCTAATTCGTTTAAGAAGTTTTACTAATTTGGAAACCTTCCATTTATATTAACGATCTTCGTTGAATAAGATTACATCAGAACTCAACAGATGGCGTTACTTTACTTTTCTATCAAAAGGCATAGGATGCCATAGGTCTCTTGATTAGTAACAAGTCGTTAGCGCCATCTAGTGTTTGAAAGGTTAAACGACCGATTTTTTGACGATTTTAAAGTCCATTTTAGACATCTTCCGCTTCGATTCCGCAGCTAAGATTTATTTCATTTAATAAACGCAATATATAGATTCATTATATAAAGTTTCATTAAAATCTGAAATTTTTTTTAGGATTCGAGAGGTTTCCTTGTTAGTTTTTCCTTCCCCTGTTAATTCAAGAGTTTTGAATTATTCTTTTTAAAGAACCATTCCGTGTCAAGTCAACTTACCGAAATTCATTATTTAAGTTAGTTCGTATTTATTTTCTGAGGCTTTTCATTACTTATTGAAAATTAATGGAAAGGAAAGTAGAACTTAATTTTTAATAGTTTTACTAAATATTTTCTAGAATTTCAACTTCTTAATGATTTATTTATTTTCCATCTGTTACCTTGCTGATAAATGGAGACCAGCCATTGAATCGAGTCATGAAGGGTTACGATACATTCTGTGTCATTGAACACTGTCTAAAGAGTGGACTGAATCCAGTATTTTTGAACAGTAATCATTTGATCATAGCCGTATGATTTACTAGAGAAGCTAAGAGGAAGATTCGAATTTCAAGTTGGCGTCCGATCAGAAATTAAGCTACGAAAATTTTAGGGATTTTTTTTTGTTTGTTTTAATCTACATGTAAATTTAGATTAGTAATAGAATTGTTTTTTTCGCGTAATCTATGCATACTTTGCAAGCAATATTTATTCTAGCCTGAATGTAGCTTATATTCTCATCGTGCCGTGCCGGCGTGGCCGTGCGGTCTAGACGGTGGTCTGCCGTTGCGGCCAGTTTGCCGGTACCCGGGTTCGAATGGATGTTTCTTTCTTCTTCTGTCCGTTCCAGCGGGTATCACTTGATGCTGCCTCACCCTGGGCAACGATTCGTCGGTTAACGGCATCATATCTCGCCCCTAGTAGTTAAAGGCCTAAAGAAAGCAAATCAAGCTACGAGCCCGGGCCTTTGTAAAAAAAAAAAAAATATATTCTCATCGTACAACTGGATTAATTATTGTAATTCTTTACATTATTTTCATTAGGTTAGAGTTTCGTAATTTTACAAAAAAGAGATTAATTAATTTATTTCATTACATTTTATTTAGTCATGTCGCTGAACACGAGAGTTTCTATAGATAATGAATGTACAGTCGGACCTCGATATAAGGTCACTTTTCTAAAGTCCCGGCTCATTGAATAGGAATGATATGGATTATCGGATATATGGTCAGGTAAAATATAAATACCATAATCGCATATAAGGTCACTTTTGTCTGTGATTTCAGAAATTTTCACGTCTCTGTGTTAGATGCAATTTTTTATATTCATAAAAGTTGGAGCTTGGTGTCAAACACATGTATTTCAAATTCCTTTCGACATGCTGATTTTCAATTTTCTACAAATAGTGTGGCTGAAATAACAGATGAAGATGATGAAGACGATATTCCTTTAGCTGTGTTAATACAAGATCTCAGAAATCGCGGCTGTGCTATAGAAGGGGAAAGTGAATACGTGAGAATTAATAATGAAATTGCTACCACTTCTCAAGCTTCGATTTCCGAAATTGTTTCGCAAGTTTTAGATTCCAATGCATTAGAAAGTGAGGATAATGACAGTGATACTGAAAGTGAAGCGGTGACACAAGCAGAAGCGCTCAGAGCATTAAATTTTCAGAAACTACAAAACTTAGAAAACATTGTACAAAAGATGAAACCAAAATCGCGACAGTCCTGTATTATGGATTATTTTAAGTAAGGTCAGTTGTACATCAGTACTTTGCTTGATCATACTATTAATATTTGTATACAACTTTATTCCGAATTAATTTTTTTTTTAAATAATTTCTTTCTGATTCCATTAATTTTAATTGGTTCAACTAAATTAAAAAATTATAACCTAATAAACTGATATTTTTGTACGTATTAAATTTTACAAAGAATTATACTGTATTTATATAATGCTTATTTATTGACAAATGCGTATGAATCGGTTAAAAGGTCAACCCGCTTATAAGGTCACTTTCGCGAGGTCCCAAGGGAACCTTATATCGAGGTCCGACTGTATTTAATTTCAATGTGTTTAAGCCATAAAAACTTAATTTTTCAAGTTTTTTTTTAGTAATTTTTTTAAAGACTTCAAAGTTTTGTTGTCGAGGATTTTTGAATCTTATTAATCTTTGTAGTGTTAACAGATTAACTGACTCGAATACTCTTTTCAAATGCGATGAACTTTCTCTTCAAATCCAGGTTACGAAAGTTCGTATCAGTCCCGCAGTTGGTCCTGTTAGCTGTGAAGGTTGCTGAAAGTAGTGTCAGAGGGGAGTCGGACGATTTAGAAAACGCTCTTCCTAAAGCTCTTTCTGCCATTACATTGAGCTTTGCCATAAATTAACATCATGTCGGCGTCCTCACAAGGGAACCTCTCCAACCTTATAGTCGCAGATTTTAATGAAACTTTGCAGAATGAATCATTAGATTGTGTTTATAAAATGAAATAAATCTTAGATGCGGAATCGACCGCGAAGGACCACTATTTTGGGGCCAAAATGTGCAAATATAGGTCGTTTTACCTCTGAAACACCAGACGGCGCTAATGATTTGTTGCTAACGTCTATAGCTAGTAGTTTCCTATACATTCTAATAGCTAAGTTAAGTGGCGCCATCTGTTGTTGACTCGTGATATAAACTTATTCAAAGTCTTTATTTTGTTTTAAATTTAAAGTTTTCAAATTCGGAAAGATTCTTAAACGTAAATTAGAAAGAGTCAGATATAAGAGAAAACCTTCTACATTAGTTGGTTATGATGTATAATATATTGATAAATCAATTTCATTTACAACTCTGTCAATTTCATCGGCGTCAAAAACACAGCGTGCGTTGAATCTAACGAATTTCAATGCATTTTTATGAATTAAAAGTACTGATGATTTACTTCAATAAAATATTTTGTTTCCTTTATTAAACAGTCTCCTCTATATTTGATTTGGCATTAATTTTTTTTTTTAATAGCTTAAAAATGAGAGGTGCGTAGAAGGTGTCTGAAGTAGTCAAGTACATTGAGAGTTTATAATTTCGCGAGTCAAATCCGTGGAAAGGATGTAATTTTTTTAATAAGTATTACTATTTCAAATTTAAGTGTTTTTATTGTCTTAATTTTTGCTTACATTTCTTTTTTCACTAAATTAATCACATAAGACTATTTTTTTCCCTTTATCTTTATGTTAAGATAAAGAAAAGAAAAGAAATAAAAAAGAACTTACTATTAGGAAAAAGAAGAAAATATGAGAAAAATAATACTTATTAAAATAATAAAATCTTCCGACCGATTTGTGACTGGAAGTTATAAGCTCTCAATGATATGCACTGGACTACAAATAGAACCTTCTTCGCACCTCTCATTTTTAAGCTATTAAAAAAAATTAATGCCAAATCAAAGGAGGAGACTGTTTAATAAAGGACCCAATGCACAAAATATTTTATTGAAGTAAATCATCAGTACTTTTAATTCATAAAAATGCATTGAAATTCGTTAGATTCAACGCACACTGTGTTTTTGACGCCGATGAAATTGACAGAGTTGTAAATGAAATTGATTTATCAATATATTATACATCATAACCAACTAATGTAGAAGGTTTTCTCTTATATCTGATTCTTTCTAATTTACGTTTAAGAATCTTTCCGAATTAGAAAACTTGAAATTTAAAACAAAATAAAGACTTTGAATAAGTTTATATCACGAGTCAACAACAGATGGCGCCACTTAGCTATTAGAATGTATAGGAAACTACTAGATATAGACGTTAGCAAGAAATCATTAGCGCTGTCTGGTGTTTCAGAGGTAAAACGACCTATATTCCCACATTTTTGGCCCCAAAAAAGTGGTCCTTCGCGGTCGATTCCGCATCTAAGATTTATTTCATTTTATAAACACAATCTAATGATTCATTCTGCAAAGTTTCATTAAAATCTGCGATTATAAGGTTGGAGAGGTTCCCTTGTCAGCAAAAGTAAACGCAGTCATTTTGTCCTTGAATAGAACATCAGTCAATAAAGACAGGTTGACAGCTTGAGCGAGACATAACGCTTACTGATTGAACCGTGATCATTATGTGTTGTGAATGTTATGTGTTGTAAGTAAGTAACAATCTATTGCCCTGCGTTAAGTAAAACATGCTAAGCCATTAAAATTATTGAAGTGAATAAAACAGGAGATGTAAAAGGGAATCGGACTCATATTCCTTAATAAAAAGTGTTTCATTTTAACAACCCTAGAAATGTGTTCCATGAATTCGTTTATATATTTTGTGTACCTAAGAAATTAGATAAGTAGCATATAAATAGAAATCACTTAAGAAAACTATAGGACTGATATTTTATAATGAAATCTAAATATGATAATTTTTTATGAGATCTAACAAAAAAATAGAAATCTATTTCTGACAGAATTTGTTTTATTAATGTTCACTTATATTGTTATTATTAGTAGAGCCCATTAATTAATTTAACTAATAACAACAGATGTGCTGGATTTAACAGAGTATGTCTTTGGACTGAGAGAAAAGAGAAATAAATGAGGAAACGTGTTTTAAATTAAAACAAGAACATTTATACTTTCTATTCTTCTATTACAACACATTAAGTGCTTTCCATAATGCTTAATAAAAAGTTCATGTAAAGTTCAATTCTTCTCTTCCTATTTGCTATTTGTTAGTGACATTCTCTTCACTAAGATAAGGCTTTTAACGAAGTTTTAAACTTTAGATTCCAGTCTAAAATAATTAAACTAAGTAATAAATTCTCAATACCTAGTTTCGACAATTATCCTACACTTGTATGAAATTTAATATTCTTTTATTTCACAATATTAGTTCGCAATTCTTTATGTCAGTGAAACTGTTCCCCTTGATTAATTGCTATCCTAAAATGCAATTCAATTCACTAATAATAGTAATTCACCTTATGTTTTAAACACTTAAAGTTCTTCAATACATTTATTCTTTAATTCCTGTAAATATATTTAATCAATCAACATTTGATAGTTCAATTGCTAAATATAGTATTATCCCGAGTTTCTTTAATATTTTCTAACTCGCTATATTTAAATAACATTTTGCAAAGTTCTGTTCATCAATCAAATGTTAAAACTCTGTGTTATATTGTGTTGCACTAAAAGTCATGTTGTTGTTTAAGGAATCCTAATATTATCTTCATTTCATATTCTTCTTGTCGTGTTTGCGTTGGCACCCTAACGTCTTCGTGTGTTAAACAAATTGGAACACTACTTACAGATATTTGAGTTCGTTGGTTATTTATCCATTCGTCGATAAATATCACCTACGTCGATGAAGTACTACATCTGGAAGTTCCGATCACAAGTCACATCAGCCAATGATCGCTTCTATTTCTCGATACTATCATCCGTTCTATCTGTTGTGCCTAATTCAACGATTCACTAAGAATTCCTTTAGATTCATTTTAAATCTGAATGATTTAATTCAACAACTACTTTTAACTTTACTTTATACATTACACTTAACCTTTAACACAGTTAAATAATATCTCATATTAGATATTTAGCTTTACTGACGATGTCAATAGCTCCATCGTTAATCCTTGACAACTTCGGACGACCAACATAATATTTTCATCATCTTTAACAATTCAAACTTCCGTAAGTTCGGCACTTAACTTCCGTGGTCGTAATTTCCGACGTCATCCCAAAATCAATAAATAATTATCATTTTCACTTTTGAGTACAAAATACTTTTAAAGCCTGTTCATTAATTCTTATTTTAATTTTACACTTTTAAAATTAAAATTTCCTACAGAATTTATGACATGAAAACTGTCTGTTCAAGTGAGACATATTAATGTTGACAATGGATTTAGGCGGTTTTATTTAAAGAAAAGACATGATTCTGATTTTTTTTTCCAAATCAGATCAAGTGGTATCTGAATACACTACATGTGATGGATATCAGTGTTAAGAGTCATCCACTCGGCATCCTATTCCAGAGAAACAAAAATCTTTTTCTTTTTTTTTTCCGATTGTTTCTCAAGTATAAAAGTGATCTTTATTTTTTCTCTTCTTCAACATCTACGATGTTCCGTATTTACAGGTAAATTATCATGAACATCAGTAATGACACGTTATGCTGTCATTAACATAAATTGTATATCAACATTTTCAGCTAAAAAAAATAAAAATAATGGCACCAAAATTTTTACCTGTTGATCTCAAGGTCAAAAGTTAAAAGCTTTTAAAAATCTCCGAAAACAGAAGCGACCGTTACAATACGAGCAACTGAATTTTGTATTTATTGTGAGAGAAATATATCATAGCACGAGATGCACATTGATTACAAGCTAAGATGCGGAAGGTGCAAAACTTACTATTGTTTTGATCATTAATAGAATTTTCATTATTGTAATAATTAAGTTGAATAATTTCTCACTTGTCAAGAGAAATTTAATTTGATCGGAATTCTGAAAAATCAAAAAATATGATTTTTTTTTCTTGCATTTTTCTAATTTTCAAAATAAAAATCTTGAGAAGGGAAAATAAAATACTATTGTAATAATTATATTGTAATAATTATGTTGAATAATTTCTCACTATAATTTCTGAATAATAATTTAATAAAGCCTAAACATAATATAAATTCAATTAAACATAAATTTTTTAATACCACTTTAATATTTTTGAAAAATAGTAATACAAATCTATTTATATTTACACAGATTACTATATTGATTTTTTTAATTTTAATAATAATTGATAATAATAATGCGGTGTATATTTCTACAGCCAAATCAAAGATTTCATTAAATGTCTGCAAAATTGCACATTGATAATAGAATGAAAACGCGAATTTCCATTTCGCAAAAATTGTATGTAATCAAATGAGGTTAGTGCGAAATTGTTCTATAAAACCTCGCATATTTTGATTGCATTCTGATGTAGTATTAGTCCAAAAAGTGTACTTTATTTAAAAGTATTACGTGAATGTTTAATAAATGTATTAAAATGTTAAATATATTTTTAAAATAATACAAACTTAAATTGACTATTATAAAAATGAAACCGAAAATATGTTCACTTTTCACCGCTATGGGCGC
The DNA here is from genome assembly GCA_023159025.1 of Thereuonema tuberculata. NCBI lineage: Eukaryota > Metazoa > Arthropoda > Chilopoda > Scutigeromorpha > Scutigeridae > Thereuonema > Thereuonema tuberculata. The sequence goes on along the minus strand of JAFIDM010000001.1, from coordinate 151,564,633 downwards.
TAGTGTTGTAACGCTCACTTCCTGTTTTCGGAGATTTTTAAACGCTTATAACTTCTGACCTAGAGGTCAAACGGTAAAAAATTTGGGTTATTTTTATTTATTTAGCTGAACATTTCAATGAGATAGGTCTGTTTGTTGACCTTATCAACAAGTGTGATGTCAGGTCTGTTGTGATGTTATCATTATTATTATTGTTATTATTATTAATTTTTTCCAGACTTACTATGTAATCTGTATGTAAGTGCTGCATTTATTTTAAATTTTAAATTAATAATATTAGTCTAAATATGATGTAATTTTCATATATAATTTATGTTAATCTGTTTTTGACAGCATAACGTGTCTCCAAGTTAGTAAGTGCATCGCTACCACCAGTCTTAATTCTAAAGCGTAAGTCGCTTAGTTTAAAAATCGATAATAAATATAGGTAATAAAGAATATGATCATAATTTCTCTAAAATGATCTTATAACTGTAGATATTTTCCACAAGGTGGTTATTAGGGCAATTTTTCAGTATTACTGATAATTATAAATGAAATGGAAATGGAGATATTCTACTCAACGCAAATTAATTAAGAAAAATTAAGGATCTATTGTAAAATGATTTCATTTGTTTGCTTAAGATATGCATTAGTATCTCAACCAAATGAAAATATTAATAATAAATAAAAAATTGTAAAACTCACCAAACACACGCTTCCGATTATTTTACATCCGGTTTTGACAGAGAAACACCAACAACACGAATGGACTTGAATCATCACGAAACTAAAAATAGAATGAAATAATTCCTAATTCAAATCAAAGGAAGGATTTGATATAAGAAAGACTTGAAGCATTACAGTCCTAACACTAGAATGATTTAAATTTATCTATTTGGAAACCACTGATGGTTTTTTTTTACTTCCTGCTCTTAAAAAGGAATCGATATATTGATAGTGAAAGGAAACATCCATAACAACATCTCCTGTATTTCTGTTTGTGAATTTATTTTATTAATTCTTAATATTTACATCTTTTATTTAGCATCTTTTTTTTTAATTTCTCCATAACTACAGTCATTCAGTTCCTTGCGTAGGATTGCTATTTGTGAGATAAATATGTAAAATAGATGTTTAATATTTAACTTAATTATTATTTTTATTGAAGTTATTTACTAAGGCTTGTTGCCAAGGCAACAGGCGAGTGAATGGATGAAACGCTAATCGATTTGTCTTTGGAAATGACAATGTTCAGTCAAGCGATCCCAAGGCTAACCCGGCGTTCTATTACTTCGATATGAGGTATCGATTTAAACTTTTTTCTCTTCTCTGTCTTGTCTAGCTTCTCGGAATAGAGATCTTCCGCCGTCTAAGACTGTAATAAAGTGACTGTTGTAATGTAGCAGAAACGCACTAATTATATATAGGAATCATAATTACAATTACAAACTCAATCTAAGAAGTAATTATTATTGATTGATTATCCGAATATACCAAAGAAAAAACAAACCAACCGAAACCATTTGATAAAGCGTTGGTCTCTGAACTGCCCTCCCCCCCCTTAACCCTTCTCTTATTCATGTATTAAACACAGCAATTGAAATTGGTCGTTTTGAAATAAGAAGGAACATCTGTTAAGTTCGGGATCTTTTTGAAAGAAATTTTATTCATAAAAGTTTCTTGGAATAATGAAATTAAGAAAAGCTTAAGAGTAATCTGTGGAACAATCTACCAGAAAAAGAACATATTAGGATCACATGGGCGACGTCTATTTCCTGGTAAATCACCACCCACCCACTCTAAGAGAAATAGAGAGGAAAATTAAACAGAGCACGGGAAGGGATTGAAGTATTTGTTCCATCCTTTTTATGTGAACATAAGCTTATTATTATTTATTTATTTGTGAGGGTGTGCTAAGATTTGGGAGTGATGCAAAATATCTCTGTCTTCCCTTGTTCTAATCTCATTACACCAACAGTTGCTCTAATAATAGAATACTTGTTATTTGTGTTTCATTTAGTCAGGGGCGGTTTGGCCAGGTCGGCGGGTCGGCGATCGCCGACGGCCTCCAGCCCAGGGGGGCCCCCGATTGCCCTTTTTTTTTTTGGTTGTTAAGATAGGATTGCCCTGTTTGTTTTGGTTTTTAAGATAAGATTGCCCTTTTTTTTTGGTTGTCAAGTAAGTCAAGGGCCCCGCAAAATTCATCTTAGGGCCCGACCCTCCTAGCGTCGTCTCTGCCTCCTCCCCGGTAAATCATGTACTGGTTCTGTTCGCCAGAGAAATGGTAAAGCCTTAAAGGGCCCCAAATTCGTTTCCAGCCGAGGGCCCCCAATTATGCCAGACCGCCCCTGCATTTAGTCTTTAGTTAAGTTGTTAAATTTCAGGAAAATGGTTAAAGGTTAAATTCATTTTAAAACATTAGTTTTAAATGAAGAATTTAAAATGACAATTGATAAGATATCGTCATTTTAAAGGATGTCAATTATAACTGATTAACTGTAGCGAAGCGTCTTGTAATCGATCACTATAAAAACTTAAATGCTTTAAACTGGAAGACATCTGCACTATAAGAGACCTTTTTTTAAAAAAAAATTTTCAAAAATTGTGACCTATTAATGGAGATATTTTGAGAAATTATATCATATCAAAAACTTTATGACTCATAATGTATCTCCTATTCCATTCTACTAATTTTAATAATTATTTATAATAAAATGTGGTTTGGCAGAGACGAATATTTTAACAGAAGAAAAACGAAAACATTCCGTGAGAAATAATCATCATTATCTCTGCATATCAGCAAATATATAGCTTCCAATTTTGAAGATGGCCGCCTGAGTTTTATGTGACTTCTTTCAAAACATTAATAAATTGAACAGTAACTGGGTTTTCACAGAATAATTGCTTGAAGGGAAACGAAATACAATCGCTAATCTAAATACACATTGTTTAATTTGAAATCTATCGAGACTGTCATTGGTGAAACTTCGTTGCAATTCTCATTTCCATTATTTAACTTTGATAGTTTTTTTTCATTTTGATAGTTAATTGTGAGTAATATTTGTAATATTTCACCTTTCCTCCTATCGCTTGATTCAACCGATCAATGACGTTGTGAAGTGGGGAGGGAGTGAAAGACTATTACACTTCAAACATCAATATTGTACACAGGAAAATATTGTAATATTTGCTCATAATACTTTAATGATCATAAAATAAGAAATGTGTGTTGTCTTTCTATTGTTATTAAATTTAATTTAATAGAAATTAAATTTAATTAATTCGAATTAATAAAATAGAAATTAAGTAATCTACTAGTAATATTTAATATTAATATATTCGTAATACTTCCGTTAGATAGTCTTAGTGATTTTCCAGATGTCAGATTGTATTTATTTTATTTTATTTTTGATTCTTATTATTACTGCGTATTTTTATAAATGAATGAGTTATTTCTATTGTAAGTTTTACATGAAGACAGCAACAAACATTTTAAAAATTAGAAATTACTAATATTTACACACTTACCTTCTATAAAGTGTTTAAAAAGTGTTTTGAATGTAATTTTGAATTCCAATCAACTCTCTAGTGCAAAGACCAAAATTTCCTTCTTTTCCTTCTGAAGCAACACGTAATTAGTAGGAGCAGATCCTGTCATTCACCTCCAACAAGAGGAACTGAAGTATTCCTAAGCCAAAGTAATCGATGGATGCCTTTTGAAGGAAGATATTTCACAAAAATTGCCGACGCTAAACTAAACATCATCAACTAGTAACTATTAGCAACAACTGTAAAGAGGATAAAAACATGAAGTAAAATATAATAACAGACTAAATTTAATATCAACGTCCATGAAAATCAATTGAGTCATTCATTCATTTCTTCGATTTGATGTTCGCTGAATTATAAGAGATGTTTAATTTAAAATAAGGAATTTATGTATTGAACATAAATTCTTTTTCGAAATTTATAATTAGATTTTTACAATATCCTAATCAGAAATCCCGGATTATCGACATCGATCGAATGTTAATAATAATAAAAAGTGAACCTTAAAGGAAATTGAATTAGCCTGGATAATTAACGGGAAGTAATTAACTGAAAAATTAATAGTGACAAATTACTGAGAAATGAATAAATAATGGCGAAAACTTTAATTAAAATGCGTAATTAAATGGAATATTAAATTGAAATGAATATTTATTAGGGAAACTGAAAGGTAATTAGAAAGATAATGAATACAGAAAATTTAATTTGAATGGATAATTAATGGTGAAATTGCATTAAAATTGGTTATAATGAAGAGAACTTATTCAGTAAATAAGAAATAAGAAAACTGAAGTGCAATACAATGGATGGCTAATAAGAAAAAGACAAAACTTTATTAGAATTCATTGGAAATGTTAAGTAGAATTAAAGCAAAACTAGTATAAATGACATTCGAGTTCTTACTATTCTACTAGAATACTTATTTTCTTTGTTATTAAGTTTTCTTGCGTATCTGAAAGGTTGCTGCCTATCTTAGACAGATACTATCCTGACTTCCACTCCACTTATTTGTAGATAACTGTCTTTGTAGTTCTTAGCACCACACTGCAAGACTGTCCCTCACAGATCAAAAAGTTCATTCCTTATTTGTAAAAATATTTTTTATTCTAGTTTTCACCATTGACAAATGTATTCGATAAATTTCAATTTAACAAAGATAGGATAGCCTATTTGGTCAATTTCAGGAGAATTTAATGAATTTTTAGAATGCCTGTATTCAATTAATAAAACTCCACATAAAAAAAGAATTATTGGAATAACATGTAGGCTACAAGCTATTATAAAAAAATAAGAAATTTAATTACTGTTAATAGCATAACCGCAACTTTCACTAAGCTCTTGTTAATTCTTAATTAACGAAAAGTGATCAAAAACGTTCAGTTAATTTCGTACATTTTAAAATATTCTTACTTTACCTCTTCTAATTACATTGATAACTATTAATCAATAAAAATAAATAAATAAACAAAGCACATTTTAAAAAATATAAACGCTTTTCTATTATTTAATTTTTTCTTCTGTGTTAATTTATTGTAATGTTATAATATTTTATGTAGATTATTCTAATTTATTCTAATTTACATTCTTAAAAATCATTGAAATTGTTTTGAACCACGCATTTATGAAAATAAATAAATCAACTTCATTAATTGTCGTAGTTACTGTTTCAGATGGGTTTATTTAAACAACTTTTGTTGTACACCTGTCAACGCCAGAAAACATCACTTACATATTGACGAACATTAGGAACTAGCAAATGACGAGGCGGGTCCTTGTTTACACTATTATCATTCGGTCATTATCTGATAACTGAAAATGGTTGTTAAACAGTAAGCTTTGATAAATAAATTTATAGCAAATATGGCAAATGAGGTCGACAAATTGTGAACTATCCATTTTATAATTAATGAGAAATTCTAAAGTAAAATTACTGAAAATGCTTTCTACGCCGAGGCGGGTCAGAACGCGTCTATTTTTCTCTTTTGTAAGTTAATATTTATTCAACATTTAAGTATTAACTTAGTCTACGTCTATTTCTTTTCATAACTATTTATTTAATGTGAAATTAACAGTAAATTACGGAAGTCTATTACAAAATATGACTTTTGAAGAAAGGGCTTAATGATCCGCCTCGTAATGATCCAGGTCTGTATTGATAATTTGGTCAAGGGCTATTTCAGTGATTCCTGGTGACAATGAGATATACACAAATCAACCACATCGAATGACGTCATTAAAGTGTCTAGAATTAGAATTGTGAATGAAATCCATCAGAGGTTTTCTGTTGATAATGCTACGTTTCGAATGGAAGATAATCATATGAATTAATCTATTAACTTGATGGCGCTGTTGTTGCACACAACAACTGGAGATTTGAAAGTTATTATTTATTTTTGCTTTGTGGATTTTTTATCGCCCTTTGAATTTCGGAAGCTTTTGGTTGGTCTTGATCATCTCATCACGGATTTGCAAAGATAATAGTCCTTGACAATGATGTTCCTGATGAATTGGGCTTTTTTAGCAGCTTCCATCAGGACAATGATGTAATCATCATTCAGGATAGAACTTCTTAATTTGTTGCAGGTGGATGGGATTCTTTTAATTAACGATCGTTTTTTCAGGTGTCCTTGATGAATAATGTTCTCTAATTAGTAGTTTGGATAAAGAGTCGGCTTTAACCTGTTTATCCTGATGTTTTTACAATAAATGTTCACCTTGCATTCTGTGGGCACCAGTTGATGTTTTCGGTAGATCCCGTTAAAAATGGTGGCCATCTTAGTAGTGATGAGTTGCTTATGTAATTTACTTAACAGTTAACAAAAGGAAAGGAAATTTCTACGAAGATGAACTATTTATGTCATCAATTGTCAAAATTCTTCGGATGAATCATGCCTGTACGTTGGAGAATCAAAAAAACCTCTAAAAATTCGCTTATCCGAATACGAACGAGCAGTTCAAAAACATAACCTTCAATACGCCACCGCAGCTCACTGTAAACTTACAGGCCATAATCTCAAACTCGATAAATCTATTGTATTTTCCATCAAAAAGAATGATTATCTACGAAAGTTTTATGAATCCCTGGTTATAAAAGAAAATAAATGTTATAACAATAATGATGTATCTATATCAACATCCTGCTGTATGGATTTTAACGAAATTAATCCTCTGGCAACCTGTTCATGCGAAATGACTTGATTCTCATTGAAACCCCACTGGCACCTGATATAGCTTGCGGCGTAGGGTCAAAGCAGAAAAATGGACCACTTCTTCCTTATCATGGAATCTTCTTCCTTAATGCCTAAACTTGGTGCTCATTTGGAGGACAGTTCCGTCTCCAACATTTTTGTATTTATTTTTGTTTTCTTTGCCTGACGAAAAAGTTCGAATACTGGAACTTTGAAACGTCACCTTGTTTTGATTTTAATTGATAATATATATGTAAAGGTGGATTGTGGTCTCTATGTTTATTAATTTAAAAACTTCTGTTAACAGTTTTTTTTATATAATTTCAGAAGGTAGAAAGAAGTCCTCAAGAGCCACGTTTTCTCTTTCAGATGATACTATTCACAAGCAGATTCATGTAGAATATGTTTTAATACAGTTGACTCGTGATAATCCGACAGTTACGGGACCGAGTGGGTGTCGGATTATCAAAAATGTCGGATTACCAAGGATTGATTTTTAAAACTGAATTTTGACTTCTAAGGCAAGAAAATTTAAGTTATATATATATACAGTACTGTACGTACTACAGTACGTATATTGTTACAATACATATTGAGTACATATTTTACGGACATTGAGGATGTACAAAAAAAACTCATTAGGCATAGTTTTACACAAATGTATACGTATATATGTAATAGTAATTTATTTCTGTATTTATGTCTTAAAAAAAAATTACAGTATATAATTAAAATATAATTTTATGTCTTAAAAAAAAATATAAATACGTACATACATATTTACATCTTAAAAAATCTGTAATCGTTTTTTGTTTCTTCTTATGTAAAGAGTCTGTCATGGCTTTTTCTTGAATATCTTTTAACATTAAAATGTTCTCATAGTAGAGTTCCCTCTCCTCACACCAACGTATCAAAGTGTTTGCAGCCGACATAACTTCATCGCAAGTGATTGTGCACTTCACCTCCGTGACCGCCTCAATCGGATCGGTTTTCGAACCAACCTGCGTCGGACTACCGAGCGTGTCGGACTGTCAAATGTCGGATTATCGCGAGTAAACTGTAATTGGCTTTAAACTTTGGTAAATTTTACCATGCGTGCCAATAGTGCCAAATTTGAAGAGATCCTGCAGGGAGGCCTTTAGATGCTAGATAGTTGCAAATTTGGCAGTAACATGTCTAGCCCAAGCATAGTGCTTGTTCAAAATTTCAAGTCCTTACCTTTTTTTGCCTGGAAGTTGTTGGAGTCTGACTATTGGTCAAATTTTGTTGCGATAAGTCACAACAAATTTTTATGCACACTTTGAGTCAACCTGATTGACTGAATTTTGCATCCATAATGTTAAAATTAATTTTATTGGAATCAGCAGGAAAAATTGTACAGGATCTCAACTTTTTAGCCATTTTTATAAGTTAATTTCAATTTTATTAGACCCCAAAAGTGGCATTTTGTTCAATGTTGCGCGAACATGGACCGACTACCCTTCAGATAGGGAGATCTAGATCAACAACTATTGAAGCTTGAGACCTCAAATTTTGATAAACTTAGTTTAACACCTTACCGGTGCTACAGCTAAAATTTGAACAAAATTGGAGGCATGATGGTGGGAACTTTTAAACCACTTGGCATGGAATGACCCTATTGTATGTTTCGTTTCATGTAATATCATTGAGCTTTATTCGTCTTTTCGTCATAATTAGCTCTAATTTAAATAGAATTTAATTATGTTAGAAGAGGTTGACCCTGGTATCTTATGGTTTAATATTTTTGACTTATTTATCAAAAAATTAAATGTTATCAAGTATTTCATAAGAATTGCAATCTTATCTTTCTAAATTTTAATTTGAACCATTTTTATGTTCCTGTAGAGATGATGCCATCTGAGTATGTCCGGAATGTTTTCATTCAGGGCTTTTACCGCCTTAGTCAAATCATCCTGACTCCAGGTGGCCCAATAGTTAGTCTTCCGGGCGTACTCAGATGACATCGTCTCTGAGTTTTCAATGTTGCAAAACTCCAAAACAACAAGCAGCTCGAGAAAATAATATTCCTGAGAGGATCCTTCGTCCTCCTGATTTCCTTAATTCAGGAAATTTTATAAAAGGTGAACTGGGTGCGACCATCTGTCCTTGGTGATGAAGCAGAAAGAAAGAACAACGTGAAAAAAATCCAGAAAAGTGGGTTTGCATCGACAAGAAAAAATTCTGCGAAGAATTGCCTATAATTGGCGGATAATCTGAAGAAAAAATCCACGTTTAATGTCAGCCGGGGACTAGCAGGGTAAGACTGATACAAATCATTTATGAGAAGAAACCCGTCTTTCGCTATAAGGACAGCAAAGGGTTTATCGAAAGCCAGGGTGAAAGTAATGAATAAAGAAAAAATCAGTGATTATTTTAAGCTCCTGCATGCAACTCTAAAAGAATATGACCTCCTCAATAAATCTGCAAAGATCTATTATGTGGATGAAAGTGGGATGCCCTCAATAACGAAGCAGGTTTGGTCATTGCTGAGTGAGGAAGCAAGGATGTTCATTCAGGAAGGCAAAGAAAAGGGGTGAGATGATTACTATTGTCGCCTGTTGCAATGTAGAAGGCTCATTCCAACCTCAATATTTGTGGAAATGTTCTCATTCCAAGCTGTTTTAGTGGAATTCATTAATCACAGTCGAATGGTGCGAGGAATTCATCTAAATTACTTTATATTTAAAATATCAAAATTATAAACACATACATAGAAGTAAAATTATGGTTTGCCATCAAGGCAGAATATTTCTTTTTTTTTTTTTTTTGTCATTCATTATTTATACAGATAATGTTTAGACTGATCCTACACATAAACATTTGAACTTTTTCTATAAAATTTAATCTAACTCATTCAATCCTCCATTAGTTTAATGACATATGAAAAATGATATGTAATATTTGTTTTCTACATTACACACAAAAAGTATCTTGTTGATAATTATAGGGGCTACGACAATATATTATCTTCATTAGAATTGAAAATATTTTAATTTTTTTTTCTTGAATAGTAGATACGGAGTATTAACTTTTTTTTTTTTAAGTTCACTCCTCGGTTTTATAATTCTGAAATGAACTATGATATTTAGGGACAATCATTTCTTTTTTTAAGTTCACGTGAGTGGTGATATGAAATGAACTATTGATATTCAGTGACAATCAAATTTTTTTAATTTTTGTAAGTTTTCATGAGTGGGGATGTGAAATAAACTGTTGGTATTTAGTGAATAAGATAATTTTTTACTTTCATAAGTTCACTTTTAATTTATGAAATGAACTATTAATGTAGAGTAGAAATGGAAGCTTATTTTTTTTTAAGTTGACTCCTTGAGATTGTAGTTCAGAAAGGAACTATTGATACTCAGTGAACATTGAATTTTTATTGAAATGTGTGTTTGTATTGTTTACATGTCATTATTAGTGGTTGCCAATTTCTATTACAAAGCTGTAGATCCATCCTCTCTAATATTATCAATTTTCCAAAACTTTCCACAAATGTTGTAGTTTGCTTTATAAAATTTTTCCACATTTTTGTTGACTTTGCAGGGAAAATATCTTAATTTTTTCTTGTATAATAGATATTAACTTTTTTTTTAGTTCACTCGATTTTATAATTTTGAAATGAACTGTTGCCATTCAGTAACAATCATATATATATATTTTTAAGTTCACTTGAGTAGGAATATGAAATTAACTGTTATATTCAGTGAAAACAATACTTTTTTTATTTTTGTACGTTCTCATGACTGCGGAAAGGAAATAAACTGTTGATATTCAGTAAAAAAGATTATTTTTTTGAGAAAGAAATTTTAAAAACGCACAAGACTGAGAGTTCCCTGATCTGCTTTTTGGAATTGTGATACCGGAAATCCAATAATGGACCTTTTCTGGTTTTCTGACCTTCGTCAGTTGGATCCGCCCATTATCTTGCATCTCAGTGAACTCGGGAAACATATAAAAAGAACAAAAGTAGACATCACAACGGTCTTCCAATTAAAAAAACATCAAAACCTAAATAAATTATTCATTGGAATGGTTCCGCTACGAAATAGTCTTCACTTCATCTGAATGGAGAGCAATTACTGAATTATTATCACAGTATTGAGATTATCTTTCGAACATAAATAAAGTTTACTTAAAGGCATTAATTTTATGCGTCAGAATTTATCAGTGTATTTTTAAAAATGAGATGTTTTTCAAAATTTCATTGCATCGGCCTTGGTTGCATGGAATTCTGGGATCGCCGATCACTCGCTAGTAAAGAATTGAAGAATTAAACCAGTGACGTATTTTAATTCTTCACTCCCATTGGTTGGATTCCTGAAAGACATGCACTGCCTGTCCTATGTTCTATCCTGGAAGTCGCATCAGACAAGTTCTGCCAGACATGTCGCTTCAAAATGCCTAACCGAGTCGAATAGTGTTCGCCTTGCTTTATGCCGTAAGGTCCTGGAAATGCTTGGCTGCAAAGGATTTATTTATCTTAGGGGATTCAGATGGGTTAATGATTGTTAGGAAAAGATATGCCCTAATGTCCTAATAAGCTTTCAACTCATGTGTTGAGAAAATGCATTAAGAGCTTATTGATAAGGAAAGAAGTAAGGTACAAAGACGAAACAAGGGACTCTGCCATCCTCCAATATATAGAGAGCCGCTGTGATTGATAAAGCTTGCTTGCGGCATGCCAAATATTCTGAGCTCTTTTTGTTGTGTTTGTCGTTACCTTGGGTTTTTTTTTTTTGGTTTTAATTTTATTTTTCAGGTCGTGCGATCTTGTTTATTATTAGTTTTGCCATTCTTTCAATGCTTTATTTGTTATTTTTTGTTTTGCTTTCTCTTAGAGCTCTGTCTATTTCCTTTTGATTTTTTTTTTTTATACTTTACTCATTTTTTAATTTTTTTTTGGTTTAGATTTTTCAGTTGCATTTTTGGCTTATATGATGACATTACTATTATCAATATATGCTTTTCATTTTTATCCCTGAAATATTTAAACAACTGATTTAAGAACATTTTCCCCTGCTTTTTTTAGATTCTCAGTAAATTAATAAAGGTGAGGTTCGATTGAAATCAATTCGTCGCCAATAAAACAATTATTGATTTTTTTTTTTGAAGGTGTTGGTGCATTTTCACCTGAATTCAAAACATAATTAACCATTCACTATTACAGTAAAACCCCGATTATCCGAGTTTCCGCTTTAACCGAGCTATCAAATATTTCTAGGATTTTTTTTTTGCAAATTAATCTTCGTTCGTCTAGTCATAAGACCCTCTACCTGGAATCGGGGAATGGTTTCGAAACCAACAATCCTGGGTTATCCTTAAAAAAATTCTGAAACATTGCTGCAAAAAAACGCCAAAGTAACGTAAAACAAAAAACAATTAAGGACTTTTTTAAGTAAAAGAACTCTTTCACTATGAATTGTATGTGGCGTATCTGTAAAACTTTTGAATGTTAAAATATACATATAAACCTACACGATTTATTTTATTTACAATTTTCGGTTTAAATGAGTTTTTCGGTTATCCGAGTTAGTCTTGGTCATTAACTCGGATAATCGGGACTCTACTGTACTTAAACAAAAGACGATTTATTTTTATAGCATTAAGGAAAATTATCTGCGTTTAAATTTCTTTCAACTTTTTGTTAGAATTTTATAGAATCAAAATTAAAAAGAACTGATAATGATAAAATTCGAATGCAATTGTAGGAAAAAGCCAAACATTCAAAACTAATAACTCATTTTATAATTAAAAAAAAAATCAAAATTATAAGATAAATATAAAAAGTTGCTATTGGTAGCACTTACTGCAAAAACTTGTAACACATGGTAATACATCAATAGAATCTTAATAATATCTACTTAATATAAAAATTGTACAAATTTTGATCAAATGAGAATACTTTATCTTTGTTTATAAATACTTTATTTACTTTAATATCTTTTTTAAGTTCTCTCATTTTCTTGCCTTCGATGTCCCAGGAATTCTTTTACGCTGAGTGAAAATCAATTAATATCTTTCAGAATTTAAAATAAGATTTTTCTAAATGTTACATTAAATGAACGATGAAATAGGATGATTAGAAATCAACAGTGACTCTTTCAAAGTGAACGTTCTTGTTCTGAAAGCTCTTGATAGAATGAAATCACTACTCCGATGAAATAAGACCAGATACCAACACTTGCGATTAATAAGTAAAAGAACACAATGTCTAATTGGCGTACCTGTAAAAAAAAAAAATATTTAAAAATTATTCATATTAATTTTATCTGTAAATACTGTTGCTTATAATACAATAAATAAATTAGAAAGATTCAAACACTAAAAGTGGACCCGAGTGGGTAATGGCTCTGGGCTGCTATTTAGAAGAGGTGAGGATCGATCGGTGGAGGAGGAGATTTTACTCCTCGGATCCTAGGGTCTACCCAGCCCTCTATAGAATGGGTAGAGGGTTTTCTTTTCCGGAAGAATAGGCTGCGAGCGTTAACCAGACAAATCCTTGTCTCGATTTCAAAACTGGAGAAGTAACTTATTTCTTGCAATGCTATTCAGAATATCATAATATATTAAAATTGTCAGGTGTGATGCGATGAATAAAACAGATCTGTTGATTGATTATAGTGAATCATGTTTATGTTTTCAAGTACGTACATATATACTTGATGGACTAGGCTGGTTTTGAAGCCCAAACTTTTACATTAAAAAAAAAAAGAAAAGACAATTTAAACAAAAATAAATATTGAAAAAGTAAATGCTATAGCAATTTTATGGATATTTATATATCTGTTACGTTCTTAAATTACTTCTTATATTATGAAGGATGATAAATAACCTTAAAGTTTTCTAAGATTTTTAAAAAATTAAAAGAAACGAGCAAAAATGAAAGAATATAGTTTGTATTTTTACTAGCATTGGTTTACTGATAAAGAAGTAGATAAAATACTGATGCTGAAATTGCAAAAAAAAATCAAATATTATTTTGATAATGCTATTGGGAATGGGAGATACGAATTAAGTAAAATAAAATAAAAAGCAAAACTACAAATTACATTTTTTAAATGTTTTATTTAAATTAAAGTATCTCATTTCAGGTTAATCACGCTAGGTAAGTCTCCAGCGTTTCAATGACCAATGGGACTAAATTGAAGTCACATGGTAACCCCCCCCCCCCCCCCGCATTAATCCCCGAGAGGGAAACCCATTAAACCCTAGGGCCCTTCGGGAAGAAATGATATATTTATTCCTAAGATAAAACATAATGGCGGATAGCAATATTTTGAAGTATGCGCATTTTATAAGAAAAATACAGCATTTCTGGTAGACTTTGAAATGTTACATAATCACTTTATTCAGTTGATTAAAATAACTGTTGGTTTTTTTTTTCCTAAAGAGTTTAAAACATATTTTTATCAGAAGAAACTCTTTCATGAATGAGATCTAAGCTGTCATTTTCATCTTGTTAGTAGAATCACATAGTTTTTTTTGTTTTTGTTTTTTAAGAACAATCATTTTTTTGTATTCGATAAGTATTTTTTTATTTTAATTTTTACATTTGATTGCTTCGAGTCAGAAGTATTTTATTTTTATTTCAAATTTTATTCTTTTTTACTTTACGACTTTATAAAAATGTCTTCTGACTGCTTCTATTTAAATCAGTCCATTTTAGTATTGATTAAACTTATTTTTCTTTTCTGCACCCTTCCAGTCTGCAGATAATTTTAAGTTGAGTGAAATCATCTTTAAGGAGTTAGGTTTGATAAACAAGTCTTATCTCCTTCATTTAAAAAACATCAAGTCTCAATAAAAAAAAAGTGGTATCTACCACAAACTATGGGAGACACGGTGGAGTCTCTATTTCATCCAACAATACTGACTTAGATATTGTAAAGTGTTCTAAATAAAAGCGTACATAATCTTTACTGGTCCACTAAAGTGATCGTGCTAGTTTTATAGTATAGGATTTCATAGAATACGAAGAAAAAAACCACAAATATCTCTGCCGCGCATCCACCGCGATAAGTGTATTTACCAAATGTCAACCAGAGATATGTGAATAGTGATTGATAATACCATCCATTTCCTTAAGGGTATCTAGTACCCATAAAAGTTTTAGCTGAAAAGCGCAGAATTGACAGCAGTTCTTTCTGTCACAACATTAGGTCACGCCCGACTTCTAAGGCCCCGCCCCATAAAAATCCGTGAACAGATGTCGACTTCTTTGTTATTTATTTGTAGTTAAACCAATGCCTTAAAAGTCTAAAAGCAACATAAGGTTTTAAAGTTACGAAAAAGTCATAAAGTAGAAATTTTTATCGGCCGCCATTTTGAAATGGGCGATCCGATTTGGTTGAAATACAATTCCAATCGAGTTCTTAAGAGTCTCTAGCACCCATAAAAGTTTTAGCTCAAAAGCTCAATTTTTGCAGCAGTAATTCACGTCATAACTTTTAATTCAAGTCATGCCCCACTTATAAGGCCCCCTCCCCCCTAAAAACATGTGAACAGATTTCGACTTTTTCGTTATTTATTTGTAGTTAAACGGCTGGACTAAAACATCTAAAAAGTGTGCATCAAAAGCTCTAAAAACAAATGTAAGTGTTAAGGTTTGAGATTAGAAAAAAATCGTCAAAAAATAGAATTATATGTATATCCTACATATAGTGGGAAGAAGAATTTGAATGGCATGATTAACGCTTATACAAGGTCCCTTGCTCATCTGTTCAGGTAAGGGAAAATGCAATAATGCATTAGTGTACTTTCCAAAGAAAAAATAGATTATTCCCAATGAGTTACGATTTCACTGATCACTGCATACATGTATGGAGAAGGCCCGGTCAGCTCACAGGATCCTGGCTTAGTGTGGAACGATAGACCGACTGGCGCAACCGCAGTGACTGTCTGTGTATCCATAAGCAGACATCTTGGTAGTCCTCCGTATCATCCTCACTGCACAAAACGTATGTCGACAACATTCCACGACGTGTTGTTGCCTTTCCTGTCAAAGCACACCCGGGTCATTTTTCAACACGGATAACGCCTGATCACATACGGCACGGCTCTCTTAGTGATGCCTCCGTAATGTTGACATCCTTTCACGGCAGCCCGATCGTCCGACCTCTGACAAGTCAAAGATGTTTGGGCTATAATGAGACGCCGCCTATGTCTATCCCGAAATTTCGTCGAACTGACTAGCCAATTGCATATCATCTATGTCATGCTATAACTCAGGACACTATCCGTGCACTGTATAAGTCTATGCCACGCCAGGTAATCGCTTATATAGGAACAAGATATGACACTAAGTACTTGTACATAATTGTTCCATTCGTGTAGCTGTTTTATCAATAGAAGAACCTATTGCTCTGGGATTTTCTTTCCTCTAAAGCAATTGGCATTTCAAGTGAATGATTCCTTCCGAGTGCTTCCCTTTTTTTGTGTACGTAAGTTTTTACAACGGTTAAAATAGTCAACTAAATATTACCAAAGATTTAATTTCAAAACTTCTGTGGATAAATGTTGCTTGAAAATATTTTTTTGTAAAATATTTGCAAAGAACATTTCGTTTATTGAAATTTAGAAGGATTAGAAAAAGACTGGAATGATAAAAAAAAAGAAAGAAAACAAACTCAGCAATTTACGTGTAGCTTTTAAATTGACAAAGTAAAGGAAGTACGAGATTCAAACTGAAAATATAATATAAAATATATTGACTGAAAACTATTAAAAGATGATGTCAACAGAAAACTTGGAATTGAACTTGTTTTTCCATATTTTAGTGGTAGAATCAATCAAAGACGTCATTCGAATGAAAATGTCACAATTCTGACAGAAACATCGTTTAAAGACCCTTATAGCTCTTATGAACGGCAGTAACACGACAGCTGTGTGCTTTATAATCGTTGAGGTTGTGGAGGAAAGTTTCTGAGTCCACAGTATGCCTCGAAGACACAATCATGCAGTTTTGAACAACTGGCAGAGTTTGAGAGAGTTCATATAGTCTGATTCCGAGAGATAACTCGTTCTGTCGAATTCATCGCCGCCTGACTGTACCGATTGTACTATGCTCGAATACGGAGAAGCACTGAAAGTTCAGGAGATTTTGCAGCGTTATGTACCTCCCTTCATGGAACGGCTAAACTGGAATTAGTGTCATGAATTAGTGTTTGCAATTGTCGAGAAAAAATATGCCAATGTATTTAGGTTCATCAAGAAACAGTAACTACTTATTTTATAAGTCAACACAAAAACAATACAAAGCATCAGATACATCAATATCGACTGATATTGAGCCATAAGTAATTTCTAATGTCGAGCCATTGTTGTTGTTAGGTTCCATCAAGTCGTCGACGACTTCTGGTGACCTCATGTACTAAGGCTCTCCAAACAGATCTATCATTTGCTGCATATCTTAGTTGTTGCAAAGAATTCCCGGTAGCTTCCTTTATATCTTCCAACCATCTTCTTCGTTGTCTTCCTCTTCTTCTCTTCCCCTCTACCTTCCCAAGCATGATTATCTTTTCAATGGAATTATCCGCTCTCATAATGTGGCCAAAATAGGATAGTTTTTGCCTTAAAATCAATGCTTCCAACGAATAGATTGGCTGAATCTGATCTAAAACCCATTTGTTAGTCTTCCTTGCAGTCCATGGTACTCTCAGAAGTCTTCTCCAGCACCAGAGTTCAAAGGAGTCGATTTTCTTTCTTTCCCTCTTTCGCATTGTCCAACTCTCACAACCATACATCATCACTTATGTCGAGCATAACTAATTTCTAATGATGCATTATTTAAACAACTTTATGAAAAATTCGCGAAATATTAGAATAGTTCATTATAATTTGTATTATACAAAACTTAGTTATTGTTTTCGATTACAAATATATCAAATATTATATTTACCTCTGATAGAATGATACCAATAATGGCTAATACGAATAAACCCAAGACTTCAAGGATGCCGAAAAGAATCCAGGGTAAAAGATATCCTTTCCTATGAGTTCGGATTCCATAGAGAAGCATACAATTAGTTATGACGTTGGAAAAGCTAATATTAAGACTAAGAAATATAATGTTTCCTGTAAAAAAACAAACAAAAAAATAAGTCTTGAAAGCAATAGAAAATAAAAAGTCAAAATTAAAACGGTTATTAATTCTATCTGAATAAAACTTATTCAGCAAAAAACAAAAAATAATTGTTTTCAACATGTTTGAATATGAATTAAAAATAAAATTAAAAAAACATACAGATAAAAGAATATTTAAAATAACTTTTTTGAAAAGTACTTAACATACAGAACGCGAAAGGCTCCTTATGTTAAATATTTTTTATAAGATATTTTAAATGTTCTTTTATGTTGTTTTTAATTTTATTTAAAAAAAAAAAATAATTCTTAATTATCTGTATACAGTAAAAACGATTAGGAGAATGAAAATTTTCTTAAAAGAAAATATTAAACGATAATAACGGGACTCTAGGCTAATGACAGGAGTAGGTCATGAGCTTCCATTGAGTTGATTAAGAACTTGGAACTAAATTCCAACATAGATTGCAATAGGAAGGAAACGATCTACGAATAATTCAGATGTAAGTTTCAGACACTGATACAAATCCATTTCTTATTTTTAAAGAAATTAGTAAATAAAAGTATTTTGTATTTATTAATTAATATCAATGAGGCCGTCCCGGCTTGGCTGAGCGGTCTGCGGTGTGGCCAGTGTGCCGGCATCTGGGTTCGAATCCCAGTAGTGGCATGGCTGTTTCTTTCTTCTTCTGTGTTTTGTCCGTTCTTCCCTAGGACTCACTCTCTCAGGGTTCTTCTCGACGAGAGGTGAATTCTCGTCACTCCACCTGACTTCCTAGCCTTGTCCTGACGTTGTCAGGTTGGGCTAGCGCGTTGTCCGTCGTGGCCTATTCGCGGGTAATAATAATAATAATATCAATGAGTGAAACCTTGGTTACAATTGACGTGATTATTGGTAATTAGCATTTTTTGTTTTACATTTCATGAAATTGTGTCCAACGCACGTAAAATTGTTGTTTAACAATTAATCTTTTACATATTAAGCGTTCTTTATTTATGTTTTAGTAAATTTCATAAATCCAATTTCCGCAATTCGAACCAGTTAAGGTCAACAAATCAGTCCGACAATTGTTCAGTTATACATGTGCAGATGTGTGTGTGGGTGTGTGTGTGTGTTCAGAGCTTTTCCGAAAAAGGAAATCTTTGAAGGAAAATAAAGTTTTCACTTGTAATTGACTGTAAGATAAGAGTTTCAGTGTCTCTCATTTCTTCAAATGCGCAAGACTCTTTTTTTATGTATGGACAAATCCATAGAACTGCTAGAATTCTAAAAAATACTTTCATTTCATTTTGTTTCTGCAACCACAATATCATTTTAAACTGAAAAACCTTAGATATCCTTTCAGGGAATAAACATTATCTTAGGAGTATGTAAATCATTAAGAATATAACAATGCCATATGGGATTTTGCAAAACACAGACATCAATCAAACAATTTCAGAAAAAAATAATCAAAACGTATTTGAAATATTATCTCTATATAGGCCTATTATTTCTTAAAGTTTTTTTTTTGTCGGTTCACCATATCTCCCTTAATACTTCATCAAAATCAATGATTGAGACATCATTTTGAAGATTATGTTCACCGCTAATGACGAAAAATAAATAAATTGTTTAAAATTAATGTTTTTGCTAAAAAACTTTATTTTAAAAACCTTTTTATGAAAATGTAGAAGGCGCCATCTATTGACAATCTGTTTAACTAACATGCACGACAGCTGATAGAGTTCTTTATTATTTCTCAAAGGTTTTTTTTTTTTTTTTTTTTTTGTCGGTACGCCTTATGATAACGTTTCTATCTGATAAAGCGAATATCTGCTTTTAAAATGTTTTACTCTTCAAAATAAAATACCTTTCAATACTGAATAATTGCATTTACTTATTTCTACATTTCCATTCGCTGACTGATCAAGACACCATGCGAATTATTCTCACGGGTCAACTAGTATGAATAAAATTCTCAAAATCAGACTCAAGGTAAATCAGAAGAAAATTTAATTGCAATTACAAGGAAATCGTTAAAATGATAAAGATTGAAAACCTTACCTTAACTTTGAAATATTATATATGAAATAGATATGTCATTATCCTAAATGTTTTCCAATTAAAAAAGTAACTGTGTCTTTAGGTAACTGTTTTCCATTAGGCTGTTCCTTAGTGTGAAAAAACTTTTTCAATTTAATATTATTTATTCGTCACATTCATTAATGCAAAGAGATGTAAAAAATAAATATATAATCGAATGCAGTTGTACGCAGTTTGAAAAAAGGTAATATAGGTAAATCTGTATTTGTCCCTTTGTTTTGCAAAGATATTTGTTTTTTAAGATTAGATTAGGCAGTTCTTACAAGAAACTATCGGCCGTGTAACATGTTGAAAGGTTCATTTTTGTAATATTACGAACCTTGATAAACCGATTTTTACATGTAAAATATATGGAAAGTAGTGGATCAAGATATACTTTACAATTTACATTCACAAATTAAGACAATTGTACCGAAACCAGTACACAATTATAGAATTGCCTAATTCTGTAAACTGTAATGGAATAGGTGCGTTTTTAATCCAATACAATCAGGTAATTTGCGAAGGAAAGAATTGCATCATAATATTCAAATTTCTTCTTATCATATATTAAAAATGGACACAATAAAACTTACAACTTCTTTACTTCCCATTCTATATTTCGTCCTTACGATTAACAGCTGTATCTGTATGAATAAAGACAGGTCGCTCAAAGTGAACGATATTTCTTTAAGCTTATTCAAGAAGTCTCTGAGAAAAAACAGAAAAGTAAAAAAATTTTTAATATTGAAATGAAAATTAATTATCACATCAACATGTCTGTTAAAGTTATTTTGTAATTATTTGGTTTAATTTGTAATTGTTTTATGGTATTAATACTAAACAATTATTGAAAAGAATTAGGTATTAATACTA
>JAFIDM010000001.1:151522773-151536067 GCA_023159025.1 Thereuonema tuberculata | reverse complement strand
TACACACACACACACACACACACACACACACACACATATATATATATGTGAGAAGCTTAGTTTCAAAACCCACCATCTCCAAAATTAAAAATTTTCGGAAAACAGGAAAAATTGTACCTACGTTATTACTTCGAATTTACAAATGAACTTTTTTTTGTATTGTAGGTTATAGAAAGAAAAATAAAGTGACCCAAGTCTAAAAATTCTGATACTGACGGTTTTAGCAGTACAGTGATTCCTCGCTATTTCGCGCTTAAGTCTCGCGGCTTCAGTGCATCGCGGGTTTTTCTCCAAGATAAAAACCCTAGCTACACCGTCAGCGACTCCAGCAGAAGAGCATCCGAGTGAACCCTCAACCCTCTACGAGTGGGAGTGAGTGAGCGAAAGTATAATATTAAGGTTTTATAATTAAAAAGATTTAAGTAATATATACTATGTACAATATATAATATATATATATTTATACTTTATATACAGTATATATATATATATATATATATATATATATACTGTATAGTATATAAAAAGTATAAATGTACATATTTTAAACATTCTGGTACACACACACACACACGAAAATTCCTAGGGGGGCCAATCCTACTTCGCGGATTTTCACCTATCGCGGGGGCTCTGGTCCCCATTAACCGCGATAAACGAGGGATTACTGTATATCCTATTTTTATGAGGAGAAGGCGGTGTTTGATATAAAGTATTGGAGTTAAAGGTTTTTGAAGTAAAATTGTGCGCCGTATATCTCGGAATACAATTTCTTATTAGAAACATGTCAGTTCCTACTCACCACTGTTCCTGTTAAGACCAAATGCGCTGGGTTTGGTCCCATCGGGTAATGATTATTGATCTAACAGGACTATTACCAACACCTAGCTAACCCATAAGTTCATAATTTTTTAAAATAATTTTCGCACTAACTCATAATATCACCATTCATAATAGAACATTCTTTTATTGCAATAAACGTGTTTTACATAATCACACTCGCACTCTAGAAAATTTATTTTAAG
Organism: Thereuonema tuberculata; assembly: GCA_023159025.1. NCBI lineage: Eukaryota > Metazoa > Arthropoda > Chilopoda > Scutigeromorpha > Scutigeridae > Thereuonema > Thereuonema tuberculata. Next base: position 151,535,045 of record JAFIDM010000001.1, on the reverse strand, counting down.
TAGTTTCCTCATCAGTAGTGCTGTAATCGCATTCACTGTCGGTTCTGGAATCAGAATATTCTGTCTCATCAGTCAACAGTATTCCCTTGTAGAACTCCAGATATGGGTTTTCTTCCCATTCTTTGCCGTACCTTATAACGAGGAGTTTCCGAACATTCTGGATTTTTTTTCTGATTTATTTGAACCCCAAGGGATACAAGATTCGGTGTTATCGACTTTAGCTTCCTTCCCCTTTATGTAATCGAACTGAACTGCGTGAAATCAGTATTGTAATTAACGTCACCTTTGACCAATATGTTATTATTCTTTTTCTGAAAGTATATGCGGTTCAGTTTGGACAACTTGAACGGTAGAGTTGCTGGGGTTTTGAGAACTCCACTAGTCGCAGTTTTCAGGTCTGTGTGAATTTTCTTTACCATTCCGAAATGTTCGTGGTAGTCTTCCGGTTTCAGCATTGCTTCACGTTTTCTGATTTCATGTTCGATACATCCAAAAATGCGATCTACTGAAACGATCTACTTGAAACTACTGCGACGCCACCACGCAAGGATAACAGTTTTGGATATGGCGGGGTTTGATAATGAATTCGCTGTGGACATGGCGGGCTTTGAAACACCACTCGTATCGAAATCGTATTGCAATACATTGTTATGGCTGTTTTTGAAGTTAAACTGTATGCAAACGACAGGTTTTGATTTGAATTTAGCAAAAACTCCATTGGCTCGGAATTTGCAATTTTTGGAGATGGCGGGTTTTGAAACTAAGCTCCTCATATATTCAATTAATTTACTGAACTTCTTTGGAATTACACCAAATTACATTATGGATTCCAAATCTTATGAATTCATTTATTACATCCGACATCTAAATAATTTAAATTTACAATCCTTTTCAAATAAAAAAAATGTTCTTTTTATCATTTCTACACAAAGAGGAACCAAACCCAATTCTACATTAATAATACATCCAGACATCTCTTTCATAAAAAAGATTTTGTATAGTTTCACATTCTTCTCTATTTAACTATCCGTCAAATTCCATTTCGTAACTTAATATGCTTTTTAATCATTGTTTTAAATAAGAATCTAGTTTTATCCCAATCCTCTAATGTTGATCTTATTATTAATTTAATTACTTCCAGCTGCAACTTCTTTCTCTTTTTTAGGTTTTACGTTTTCATTTATACTATTTTGTGTTGTAAAAAACCTTCCTAAGTTATTGATAACGATTTATAATTATAATTTCTTTGTTATACCAGCACCAGTGATTAACACCGGTATAATCAGTTTTCTATTCCATCAGGAATAAAAGCTTTATTCTTTTTTAAGCGTTTCAAAACCTCCGTTAATTCCATAAGAATGACTTTATCATTTAATAACTCTATTTTCTCTTTTACCTCCTCTAACCTATTTACAATTTCTTTTTGTTTCACTTGTTCTATTTTGTTATTATTTTTATCAATCTTTGAGATTCTACCACCGTTCAATAACGTGATGAAATGTTCCCCAATACATTACTATCTACCTCTGTTTCATAGTCAAAACTTCTTCACACAGTATATCATGTCCCTAAATTACTTACCCGTATTAATCCTACCAAAGTTTTCTTTTATAAATTCCTCCCATAATTCTTTTTTCTCTTTACACATTTTTTTAAATTGGTTTTTCAATTTATATAATTCTTTCTCCTTTTTTCCTTTAATTTTTAACTGTTCTTTTACTTTTTTTTAAATTTTTTATTTTTTTTGCCATCTCTTTTCTTCTAGATATTTTCTTTCTTTTCTCTTTTAATATGTAACCCCTCTTTTAATATAATATTGTAAAACTTTCTTCAAAAACATTTATTGCGTGAATAGATTTGAAATCATTTAATTTTTCTGCATTTATCTGTTTAAATAATTAAAATAGACAAAATTCCAAATCATTATTTTAAATAAATAGATCGTTATACAAAAAAATACATTAAATAGAGACGTTTCGATTCGACATGCGAACCTTTTTCAATCTGTAAGTTACAATTCTCAAAAAGTTGTGTTAATATAATACTTGTGTTAATATAATAATATGCAACTTTTTCGCAAAAGTTCGCATGTCGAATCGAAACACCTCTATTTAATGTATTTTTTGATATAACGATCTATTTATTTAAAATAGTCTTTTGAAAACCTTAGTGTCTTTTAATTATTTATTATTATGGTGATACACAATTCCATTGAATTATCTGTTTATATTTATTTATATACTCCCCTATTAAACTCACCTCCCTTTTATCATCATTTCTTATATTCTCAACTATATTTTTTTCTACATTACCTATTGATTATTGAGATTGTCTGATATCCAACATTCCCGTACTTCAAAATAAATAAGAATTTTCCATTAACAAAACCTAGATCGATCACTGAACAGGATGTTTCCCTACGTTATTAATTTCCATTTAAAGTTTCCAAGTTATTTTCTCTTGCCCATTCCATAGGTAATTTTCCATCTTTATTACACACCTTATCCAGTGAATTTCTATCTTCAAATGGTAACACATCATCAAAATTACTACCTTTACAATTTAAATAACCTATTTGAGCATTGATATCACCTATAATGACTAATCGTTATAGATCATATCAATGTTAGTATAGGTAGCCTAATTTAAATTGTAAAGGTATTCATTTAAGTACGTTCTTAAATCCTCTATAATATTCTCCTTTAAGTTACTTAATAATCCACTTATATCATTACTATAAATAGCAATAATCTTATACGAGTCTTTTCGCCTCTTAACATTTATAATAATACAATCTTCATATTCTTATTTATTACTAAACTAATCCCCCCATTTGGTCTTCCAAATTAAGTTCAGTTCAGTTCATTTATTATTATTATTTCCTGTTTGTTTACATTACTGTACTTATCTGCCAGAAATAAGCTTTTCCATCTTCCAAGTTGAAGCTTCCACTTGCTATACACTTCATATAATTTTGTTGCATCACGTAAATACTTTTCTTCTTTATTTATTTCTTATGTCCTACTAAAGACATTTATGGAAATTAATTTTCAAACTTTGAACCCACCTATTAACAATATCACAATCTATTACTTTTTTAATCTTTAACGGAGCACTTCGACCTTCTCACTTTGGAATCTCTCCCCTATTATCATTAAATTAGCAATTATTTAAAATATTTTTTTAAAAAAAATAATAAACGCACTTCTCTTGACTAATTGTAATTTTAAAATCAAGTAGTTAAATTACTTCTACTAAGGTTTCGAAAAGTATATTTAGGAGAAATTCATAAAATCTGAAGCGATTACATTTGCTTTATTTTATGAATTCTAGCTGTTATTCAGTTTTACTTTTTTTAATTTGATTTTGTAAAACATCTTGGAAAAGATATGTAATGTACCAGTTTATAAAATGGTATTTGCTTCCCTGAATATTGCTTTGTTAGGATTTTAACATAGTAATTTTTTTTTTAATGTTCAAGAAAAAATATATATATGATTTTTTTTTTAATTATTCCTAAACCTGTTTTGATAGAGATAGGGCTAGTGTATCTTACCTGTGCAGATTTCACTTTAACTGAAAACCGATGTCTATTAATAACTCACATTTCTAACAATTTCTTCAGAATTGAACGAAAGGATTTGCTTTTCAAACTCGCTTTCAAAGAAAATGGTGCCTCAATGATATTCATTTTAATTCGCTTGCTAACTTTTAAGTGTCGAGTTCCTGGTTTTTAAAATAGAATTTTTGAGCAGAAGACTACATACAAGATTATTCCAATTACAAAATAATGGAGAACAAGTTGTATTGTTATCATTATCATAACCATTATTATTATTATTATGTTTCAAACCTTGGGTTTCCCCAGCAAAAACAATATGGCGGGTCAAGGACCAAAGCACATATTGCCAAGTGTAAAGACGTGTGCAAGAATGATTAGGGATGTGTGGTTGTGTCCATAAATTTCCTAGCTATGCGTGTTGTGTTGAGTACCACAGCCTTCTGCAGTTGTGTATAAGTGTTTTTGTGAAGTCCTAGTGTGCTGAGACTGTGGTGCAATGGGTGAGGTACCAGACCAGTGGCGGACAAAACGATGGGTACAACACGTACTCGGTCCTGCCTCCACTGCTTTTGGAGCTCGTGAGCTAGATCAGTGTATTTACTGAGTTTTCTGCATGTTCTTGCTGATAGGCACTGTAATATCAGTGAGATAGATCTGTTTGTTGATCTTATCAACAAGTGTGATGTCAGGTCTGTTGTGATGTATGATTTTGTCTGTGTGAATAGGGCGATCCCAGTATAGCTTATATGAGGATGACTCTAATACGCTTTGTGGTATGTACTTGTAGTACGGGACCGTGTTCTTAATAAGTTAGTGTTTGTGTGCTAGCTGTTGATGAACAATCGACGCTACCTGATTGTGATTATTACTATTATTATTATTTATAAAAAAGTTTCAAACCATGGGTTTCCCCAGCTAAGACAATATGGCGGGTCAAGGACCAAAGCACATACTGCCAACTGTAAAAAAAAAAAAAAAAAGGTTGGAAGAATAGTTAGGGATGTGTGCTTGTGTCCATAAATTTCCGAACTATGCGTGTTGTGTTGAGTACCACAGCCTTCTGGAGTTGTGCATAAATGTTTTTATGAAGTCCTATTGTGCTGAGGCTGTGATGCAATGTGTGAGGCACCAGATAAGTAGCGGACAGGATGATAGGTATAACTCGTACTCCGTTCTGCCTCCACTGCTTCTGGAGCTCATGTGCTAGGTCTGTGTATTTACTTATTTTGTCAGCGTGAGTTTTCTGCATGTTCTTGCTGATGGGAACTGCAATATCAATGAGATAGGTCTGTTTGTTGACCTTATCAACAAGTGTAATGTCAGGTCTGTTGTGATATATAGTTTTGTCTGTGTGAATGGGACGGTCCCAGTGCAGCTTATGTGAGGGTGACTCTAGTACGCTTTGTGGTGTGTACTTGTAGTATGGGACCGTGTTCTTAATAAGTGAGTGTTTGTCTGCCAGCTGTTGATGAACGATCGACGCTACCTGATTGTGTCGGTGGAGGTAGTCTGTTTGGGACAGAAGGGGACAGCCTGATATTATGTGGTCGATCGTCTCATGTGTAGTGTGGCATTTCCTGCATCTGTCGTCGTGTGTGTTTGCATCGTGTAGAATGTGTTTCTTGTAGTTTCGTGTGGGGATGACTTGGTCCTGTATCGCGATCATGAACCCTTCGGTCTCCCCAAACAGCTCACCACTCATCAGCCATCTGTTCGACGCTTCCATGTCGACATGAGGTTGGCTGAGTTCGTGGCGATGTTTACCATGGAGTTCCTTACGAGCCCATGATTCACGCAGCTCCTGTGTGTGGGTGTCGGGAGTGGTGAGTGTTAGAGAAGGGTTTGCGAGGTCCGGGGGTGTGAAGTGTGTGTCAGCCTTGACAATGGCTGAGTGGAGTGAGGAGTGTTGTGCTCTTTGGTGGAAGTGTTCCCTAAGTTTGTGTACTTGTTTTTCGTGTAGGGTGATGAGATTGATGAGTCCTCGGCCTCCCTCCTTGCGGGGAAGAGTCATCTTTTCCGTAGCGGACTTGGGGTGGTGCATGTTGTGTTTCGTGAATGTCGTGCGTGTTGTGCGTTGTAGTGCTTCGAGTTCAGTGTTTGTCCATGAAATTATGCCGAACGAATATGTTAGTGTGGGGACGGCAAAAGTGTTAATGGCTTTAATTTTATTTCTGGCATTGAGTTGTGTTTTTAGGATGTTGTGAACGCGAGCGCAGTATGTTTTCTGAAGTGCATTTTTGATGTTTGCGTTGTCAATGACGCGCGCTTGCTGGAAGCCCAGGTACTTGTAGGTCTCTCCCTCTACCATGGATTGGATGGCCAACCCATGGTCCAGTTCAAAACCCTCCAAATTCGTAGTCTTCCCGCGTGTTATATGTAGCTTGCGGCATTTGTCGATTCCAAATTCCATCCCAATGTCTTTGGTGAACTGTGTTGTGACTTGTAGTAAATTAGTAAGTTGTGCGTTGTTTGTGGCGTAGAGTTTAATATCATCCATGTAGAGTAAGTGTGTGATTTTGTATGGTGTCAGAGTGCCTGAGGTAAGCTTATAAATAACCGTGTGTTGTGTTGTCTAGCATGTGGCTTAATGGATTCAAGGCGAGGCAGAACCAAAGAGGACTTAAGGAATCTCCCTGGAAAATACCTCTCCTTATGGGAATGGGGACTGTAGTGATGGAGGTGTTGGAGGTGCGTAGGTGTCGTGTTGTGTTCCAACTCTTCATCGTGGCATCCAAGAATGCCGTGATCTTGGGGTGTACTTTGTAGAGTTGAAGAGTGTGCAAAAGCCAGGAATGGGGGACTGAGTCAAATGCCTTCTTGTAGTCGATGTACGCGATGTGTAAGTTCCTATTCTTCGCGCGCGCCTGGCGCAGGATTACAGAGTCAATAAGGAGTTGCTCCTTACAACCCTGGGAATTCCTGCGACAGCCCTTCTGCTGTTCGGAAAGAATGTTGTGTGTCTCGATGTGTGTGTAAATTTTGTCTGTAAGGCAGGAGGTGAGGAGTTTGTAAAGTGTGGGGAGGCAAGTGATTGGACGGTAATTTGCAGGGTGTGCTGTTTCAGTGTTCTTGCTCTGTAGGTAAGTGACACCCTGTGTGAGGAAAAGAGGCATATGTTCTGGGTGTTGGATTATGTCAGTGAGTGCAACAGCTAGCTTCCCATGCAGGGACGTGAACCTCTTGATCCAGAAGTTCTGAACGCCGTCTGCACCAGGAGCCTTCCAGTTGTGTGCATGTTTTAGTGCTGTCTGTATGTCTGCGAGAGTAATATCATGGAAGGGCATGAAGGGTAAGTGTTCAGCGAGTTGTTCTTCATCTGTGATCCATGGTGCTTTGTCATTGTGGGGGATAGGGTTGGACCACAGAGACGACCAGTATTCATGTAATGCCTCGCTGGTGGGTGTGTTTGTGTTGGGTGCAGTGGAGGGAGATGAAAGGGTATTGTTCTGTTGTTTGCGTAGAGTGCACTGTTTGTATCTTTGTAATCTTTTTGCAAGTGCACTGAGTTTTTGTTTTAGTGTGTCGAGATGTTCCTGAACCTGGTTATGATGGTTTGAGTGTGAGGGGCGAGTGTTTATGTGCTTGAATATCTTCCTGACCTGGGACATAAGTTTCTTTGTTTTGTTTCCTGCACAGTATTGTGTGAGCCTGGCTATGTCTCCTCTAAGGTCGCTGATGCGGCCTTCAAGGCGACGTCTCCAAGGGGGGATGTATTCTTGTGACCGTGCAGTGGTAGGTATGTGGTGTTGTTTGATTCCAAGTGCCCGAATGGTTCCCTGTGCCGCGCAGTAGAGTGTTGTATGTATGTCTTCTAATGTTTGGATATTAGCAAGTTGTTGTGGGATAGTGTGTGTGTTGAGATGGTATATGATTTTGGCGAGTTGTCTTGATGTGTTTACTTTGGGAAGTGGAGGTCTGAGTGTGGAGTCTGTGCCTGTATATTGTGCTAGTGCGGTATAGAAAATATCATGTGCTGCTTGTTGTATGTCATTAGTTGTATTGTTGGGGAATGTGGACTGAGGGGTAGAGGCTTCTGAGGCTTCTGTGTTTGCCATAAAGGTAATGTCTTCTGGTGGGGTGGGGTATGGTGTCCTGTGGTTGGTTTCAGCGACCTCTTCCGTAATTTGTGTAAGTATGCATGGAGGAATAAGATTGTTTACTACTATAGAACGTCGCTGATCTGCTACTCGCTGTTCGCTAAGCCCTAACGATGGATAACGTGTGGTGAATGCATGGTGTAGTGCCTGTCTGTATCCTGTGAGTTGAGTCCCTAACTGTGTAACAGTGTAGAAGTCGCGCATAAGATCCTGGTTCATCTTATTATTATTGTTATTATTATTATTTCATAGCTTTATTTTTAAAATTTCATAAGAATATCATGTCAATAACAATAATCAATATTAAGTCGCTAATTTTACTTATATTTAAAAAAATTACATTCGGAAAACCTGAAAAAAATACTCAGAAATATATTTTTTATTCACATATTAAAATAATTATTTCTTACAAAAAAAGCACCTTAATAACAAGGTAAACAAAATAAAGTCACAAATTGGTTACATTAGGTCATTTGATTCAACACCAGCTCCATCTGCCATTTGTAAAACTATATATATATAGCAGATAAATAACTAAGCGCTTATAGTATTTGATTAATTAGGTATTTAAGAAAAGGAATGTCTAAAGTCAGTGTCCCACTCTTTTGCTTTATTGGCAAATGTTTGTTCCTTTTGATACTTGTAATATATATTTATATATTTATATATATTTTGATACTTGTAATATATATTTATATATTTATATATATTTTGATACTTGTAATATATATTTATATATTTATATATATTTTGATACTTGTAATATATACGTATGACTTGGTCTTCGATATCCCAGATTTTTAGTGTTTAGAGGAAAATCTTGAATTATCTTTTCAAGAGCTGGATTAAGTGAAAGTTTACATTGAAAATGAAAAAGCAAATTATTGAATTTCTCATGTATGGAATACAAATATGGAATATTCAGTAAGTATGAAAAAAAATGTAGGTTGAATTTCACCTCAGCATTTATCAGCAATTCTCAGTGGCTCCGCAACATAACCACCACCACCTTCTGATAACTCTTGATAGAAGGAAATCACCACTGCTACAAAATAAGACGACAAAGCAGCAGCTGCGAGGAGAATGAAAAACATCACAACTCCAATAGTGGCGGCCTAGAAAACAAAAATAAGGATTAAAAATTATTGAAATTATTAAAGCATAAAATTAGTTTTGTATAGTACTTCTTTTTTTTTACACTATAGTGTGTGAACTTTGAATCACTATTAAAAAATTCAAAGTTAAAAGCATATCTTTCATCCCTCCATTTCAGAACTTTACATGTTAGCCATTAATAATACTATTAATACTGTTTCAATGAATTAAAAATATCAAGTATATATTGATTGAAATTAATGAATTATCACCGATATTTTTTCGGAACCTTGATTTATTTTTCTGCAATTATTTATTTTTTGAAAAGAATATGCTTGATCCCTCAATTGGAATGATTGTAATACTGACTGCAGGAAGCAGAGTTTTGCCGCAACTGTTGCTTTTAATTAAGAACAGGAACAATATCAGAAGCAACAGTTCAACTTATCTGAAAGATGTCATAAAAGCAAAAAAAAATCGACCAACAAATGTATATAGTTATTTAATTTCAACCTACGATGTGTGAAGGCCTAAGTCTGTTTTAGTATTTACATAAGACACACGTTAAATACTTACTTAATAATATCTAAAGTAACCTAACAATTCAAGATACAGGTTTTCTGTTGTAGAAATAAAATATACCTATCATTTTTGAATTTTTCTTACATTTAATCAATTATATTAGATTGCTGAAGTATGTTTTTATCAGTTCTGAAGGACGATAAGGAAAAACTCCCTTATTTCTCTGCTCTAATGATTAGCTGCTTGAGAAAGGAACAGTTCCTGTATTTCGTCTCTAGTTTTTGGATTTGACATCCTAATGCTAACTTAATAGTCAGGTATAAGGATTATCTTGTATTAATTCTATGAATAGTTAATTTCTTAAGGAATGCTAACTAAAAGCTTATTTCATCAACTGTATATGGATCTATTTTTATTATTTAGATTTCGCTGTTTTCTTGAACATTAATACCAAAAATCGTTTGACTGTATAATTATCCTATTCGATACAACCAAGTCTTTGATTTCTAAGACTGGTTCAGGAATCGCATTTCACTCTTGAGGAATTTCCATAATTTTGGAATCTCAAAACTTCCGAAAGGAATCCAATGAATTCATTAGCTAAAACAAGATTGTTTCTAATTTACAATATAGCTTATTTTTACAATTGAGGATATGGATGCAATAAAAACGTAAGTAACAAAATCAGGTTTTGAGAAGGTTTAAAATCAAACCAAAGGAAGAAAACGACCCCTCAGCATTGTAAACTCTTTATTTGCTTCAAAGTATCAAAATGCAATCATTTTAGTTGTTTTTACATGACAAAGAACCTTTATATTAGAAATAATACCTTTATTAAAAATGCAAATAATGCTCTTCTTGCATAAAACTAAGATTGTTCCCCCCCAGTTATCTCCTAAAAGTGTTATAATCTTATTTAAGGTGAAAGGGGTGTGTAGTAGGCCATCATTTTGTGTTCTACCATTAGTAGTAGAGAGTATGGGGCAAAAATTAATTAAATACAGCTTTTGAGCTCTTCACTATTCTCAGATACATTGTCAGATTGTTTTAGAAATGTCATCAGAGACATTCGTACATACATTCCTGGTAATCTTAGAAAACCAGTCCGCATTTCCTGGTTTAAGATACACTAAAATCTCTGTGTATACTAATCTCTTTTATCGGAAACGATTTTTAGAAGTTTTTAAAATATTCTATATATAAAATTATAATTTTATACATAAAAACATTTTTTCGTCGCTACAATCATTATTTAATAAGGAAGCGATTATGTAACTGTAACTCTATTAATAACATTAATGTACAGTAATTAATGTAATTCATATTAATAACATACGCAATACATGTTTAATACAATAGATTCCGAATTATCCGAAACGGGCGCAGTCCCATTAAATTCGGATAATCGAGTTTTTTTGCATATTTGGCAAGAGACAGGACATCTGCACTTTTAATATGTTATACACCTGATTTTGGTACACTCAACAAGTAAAGTCCAGCAAATTCTATAAACTTGCAGATGGAGTGTTATCTGAATACGTGCAGCTATTTTGAGGTTGTCATGTGCACGCAAAGTATAGCGAACAGGAAGTATAGCGAACATGCAACAGCAGCATTGGCGCAACTTCCTTCAAGGGCATCACCTGCCGTATATATGAATAATTGAAAATTAAGAGTTCTTGCTTAGGTAAACAAGAATCCTAGTTTTGAATAAGATAGTTTTAAACAATAACAGCATTAAACGACTAACGCTGTTATTGCATCCAGGTCCTCAATTGAAATCTTAACAAAAAACTTCAAATAGCACGTTAGTTCAATTTTCCGAGAAAAAGTGGTATCTTACCCACAATCTAGAGTGAACCCTACCTCCTTTCGGGAAAGATTCATTAGTTTTTACAATAGGTTTTACGAATTTTTCATTGAAGGAAATTACTGAACAGATGGTCTTGGATATAAGAAAAATTAAAGATTATCATTACAAAATAATTATGTGAAGAGAGGAAGGAAATATCTTCCACTCACTTAGCAATGTTTTGACGAGTTATATAGAAGTGCTACTGTTCTCAAATGTGGGCCCGGTAGCCGAGTGGGTAAGGGCGCTTGGCTGCGGCTTGGAGGTGGCGGGTTCGATTCCCGGCCTCGGCGGAGGACGGGAATTTTTCCACGCTTCTTTTTCCTCCAAACGGGCCCTAGGGTCTACCCAGCCCTCTATAGAATGGGTACCGGGTTTCTTTCCCGGGAGTTAAAGGCGGGCGAGCGACGGGCCGACCCCCCGTCCTCAACTTTGTCCCGTAGGTTTCTGAACACTGGAGCCTACCCTCCAGCTGCATTGCGCGGTCCTCTGTGCCTGATCGCAACGTTAACTTTAACTTAACTGTTCTCAAAACAATGATGTCTTATTGAAAATTTATTAAATAAAAAGTTGTTAAAAACAGGACATTTTGTTTTAGTTTATATTACAAAAATTTGAAATTTTACTAAATACTATGGAACAAAACATGGTTATTGTCTGATATTTACCTTTGATACAATGATGCAGACGAAGGCTCCTATGAATAAGACTACAATTTCAAAAATCTTAATCATAATCCATGGCAACAGAAATCCTTTTCGATGAGTATTGGTTCCATATAACAACAAACAATTGATGACAATGTAGAAGATACCCACGCCAACGCTCCCAATAATAATATATGCAAGAACTAAAAAAGAAAAAAAAATATTTATAAAACAAAGCAAACACCACGAGTTCACAAAGAAAGTTCTAAAATTATCGTAATTAATAAGCAGCTGGTAGGTATTTGAAATAATTGAAAATATCTTCATCGATTCTTATTTTTTTTTAATAATTCTTTTACCAATATTTAGGGAAGAGTGTTGTACCAATTGGTCAATAGTGTACCTTCGACCAATTCGAATATCTGGGACATTCTGAGACCTAGTAATTTCTCATAGAACTATGTCCTTCTTAGTGAAATGCTTGATCACCAGTCTGC
>JAFIDM010000001.1:151477308-151497736 GCA_023159025.1 Thereuonema tuberculata | reverse complement strand
AATTGGTTACTATGTAATCAATAATTTGAAGAGATTTTATAGCCATTGTCATCAATGGGATTAACGGCCGATTTCTCCAAACAGTCGTAAGCTACTGTTTGGATTAAGTTTGAGTGAAATCCAATTAGTTCCGACCTGAGCTAATACTGAATCCTACCCCTTACTATTATTCGGGTCCCAACTGGAAAATTAATTCTACTTGTTTGAAGATATCCTTCCACTTTTGAAGATATCCTTCCGCTTAAGGTCCCTAAATTTCATAGACATTTAGGTTAGAAAAAGTCTCCAATTTATCAATCGAAAGATGGTTTATTCTATATTATTTTAACCATTTAACAAAAAAATTAGAGCATGTGTAGAGTAACTTCTTATAATCGTAAGTTAATGTCACAGTTAATGCTACTGATAAAATATGTTTGTATTAAAGTGAACTGAAATCCATATTATTAAGTAAAACAATTCAAAACTATCATGGCTCTACATCTGTCCACTGGAGGATTTGTCAAAGAATCGCGAGAAAAATTTATAAGGACGCCTTCTTTGTTATTTCTGTAGATGTTTGGTAACAATTCTTTCTTTCTTTTTTGGTTGAGAGGTTTATGCTAAAAATCGAACATCAAAAATGGATTTGTTAATTAAAAAAGTTTGGAAACCACTGCTTTAAGCAATACAACTTCCAAGTGTTCAAAAATGGAAGAGAACAATAGTGTCAATAAAAGAAATGTAAGAATTTGGCGAATTGATTTTTTTATTTTGTTATGGGTTTTTATTATTCTTTCCAATCAGTTGATTGATTCTAAAGAAATAATTCATAAGAAAGACATTGGTTTTTGATCCAAGATTTACAAAGAGATTCTCAAGATTTTTCTTATTTATTAAGGGAAAAAAACCTAGCTTTTTCTTAATAACAATTTCCTGATTTAATCTCAGTCCTTTTACAACGATTTGCTTCTAACTTCTGTTAAATATAATTAGAGAAATGGAATATTTTCTTGCTTTCTATTTATCAATATTCAAAGTCTTATTTAAACATCAACTTGTTGATTTCAATAAGAGAGTGCAAATAATAAAATAGGCAATGTAATATTCACTATTAAAGTTTTATTTGTTGTGTTTAAGAATTGAAAGAGAACGTGTAATCATTCATAAAAATAGTTTCTGATCATTCATGAGTTAAAAGGAAAATTCACAATAAGTTCTTGATTGCGACAAGAATTAAATAAACCGGCAACTGTGAAAATGTGATAGATGGACCGGGGAAGTTTTGTTACGTAACAAGGGAAGTAGGAGAAAAGCGAAGAGGAAAGAAGAATGGAGAGTTTGTTTTAAAGTAAAAGCAGTAAAAGTCGGGAAACGATTTTAATCTGTAATGGATACAAACAGGACGACTTTATATGCACAATTGCATAATGTGTTTAATAAATAAACATTAATGCAGAAGCTTTTAATTAGTGATACTAATTTTTCTCTTATATTAATTAATAGAAGAGAATATCGACAACCTAGGGTTAGTAGAGGACATGTGTTCGATTATGGATCTTATGAAGGATAACCGTGCAACAGACTGAAGGACATAAAAGTTTTTTGGATCCATAAACTTCAAGATATAACAGATATCTTATTTCGGTTCAATCGGATGTGCAGATCACAAGAACAAAGTAAGTGAAATTATTTTGTACTTTAGCTAGAGAGAGCATTTGAATGAACTTGTACATAGGAAGAAACAACACAAATATAAAGCAATATTCCATTCTTGAAAGTTTTCGTGTCATCCCATCTCTCTCCCTGTGAAATGGAAACCTGCATAAACATTTCACTGTTGTTACATTAGCTTCAATGATTCTGCATAAAAGGTAAACTTTTTAAAAGCATTGATCTTTATGTTTTCTAGTTATGTCAGTCCTAATGCTGTTATTGATGAACAGTTGTAAGAGCGTTACAATGGAAGATAGCTTCAAGTGCTGTAATTGTAGTACCTAACTTCAAGAGTTTTTTTTTATATAAAAAACAAGACAAAACACCTATCTGATTTTTTTATAGCATTATTTAGGCTTTCATTTGCTTAAAAAAAAAAATTCAGATTTTTAAAACAGACCTCATTTGATTGTTTAAACAATACTAATGCAAAGGCTGCATCTGGGAACTAATACAAACTTGTAATTTGTGGCGTTAGATTTACCATGAAAATTAACATTAAGATAAGAATTTTTATTAACTGCCGTCAATAACTTTTATCACAAAGTAAAAAAAAACTTAGTGAAAAATCATAGCATTAATGACAGAAACGTCAGAATTTAAAAACAATTTATAACTTCTGTAAATAAATTCAGAAAAAAATTAAAAATTTGTTTCATAATCAAATTGGGTGCCTGTACCTAGAAAAAAAACTTATCATTCCGATCTGAGATGGTGTGGTGAACCATCCTAGATAATTTGTCATGGAATGATCCAGCTGTCCTGGGATGTCACGTGGTAAACACTTTATCTCAACCGTTGTTTTTTTAAATAATGCAAACTTACTCGCTTGCTAAGAGCGTCAAATAATACCTTTGGCTTCGGAATTAGACTAATGGCTTTGTAATTAACTATAAGGGGCTGTAAGGAATTTTAATTTTGAAAGTTTAAAATTAAAATAAAATAAGTAAGAAACAAGCTTTAAAAGTATTTGTTACTTAAAATTGAAAGTGAATATTGTTTCGTGATTCGGAGATGACGTCAGAGATGATGTAACAGGAACTGAAATGCCGAAACTGACGGAAGTCAAGGAAACAAAATAACAATAACAAAAATATAATAAGAATGATGGCGTCTTCCGTGGATGTCAAGGAATAACGCTGAGCTATAGACATCGCAGCTAAGTAAATTTAAATAACTGAAATGTAGAGTTATTGGACAGTGTTAAAGTTAAATGTAATAAATAAAGCAAAGTTTGAACTAGTTGTAAAGTTTAATCTAGTAGATTTAATTGAATCCAAAGCGATTCGTAGTCATTCGATCTGTCAGGGTTAACAAAAGGAGATTGATGACCGCATTGATAAAAGAAGTGATTCCTGGATTCATACGACTTGTGATTGGAACTTCTAATGCAAGGACCTCATTAACGTAGGCGGTATTTATCTGGATATAGATAAATAGGCAACGAACTCTAATAATTGTAAGTACGTTCCAATTTGAGTAATATATCCAAACGTTAGGGAACGAATACAGACATGACTGAAGAATATAAATGAAGATAATAAATGGATTCAAGATACAACTACACAACTTTAGTGCGACAAAGAATAACACTGAACTTTACCTTTGAATGACAAAATTGAATATTGCTAACATCATTAAAGTAACGAGTTAAGGAACCTTAGGGAAACTCAGGAATAATAAAGCATTAGCAAGAGAACTATTTAAAGGTTAATGAATAAATATATTTGAAGAATCTAAGGATAAATATATTTAAAGAACATTAAGTGATTTATACATAAGGTGAAATACTATTTGAGATAAATGTATTGAATTAAGGATTTGTAAATAGCTACAAAGAAGAGATTCACAGTGATAATAGTTACGTGTTCATAATTGTGATATTAATTATAGTATTATCATACAAGTGTAGGACAATTTATTAAAACTAGGAACTAAGAAGTTATAGCTTAGCTAGTTAAATTTTGATAGCGAACTAAAGACACACACTTGATGGAAGATTTAACTCAGAAGAGAGAAAGTCTCTTATCATTGGAAAATAGAATTAAGAAGAACTGAACTTTGATAGAACTTTTATAGAGTGATATGGAAAACACTTAATTGTGTTGTATCAAGAAGAATTGATTATATAAATAATTCTTATTTAATTTGAAACATGTTTTTCTTTTATTTCTTACATCTCTCTTAATTAAAGTCATACTCAGCAAATTCCAGCACACCCGTTATTGTTAGTTAATTCCATCTTATGGGCTAATAGTAACAACCAAAGTAAACACCAACTAAACATAATATATTTAAAGTAAGGGCCATTTCAGGGACATTCAAAAAGAAACGAGCTGGAGGCCTAGGAACAGAAACCAGTACCGGTATGTCAGAAGTGAGCTTGCCTGTGGAGCAGAATGACCTCACAGGTGAGCTTGCTTGTGAGGTCATTCTGCTCCACGACAATGCAAGGCCCCATATCACGGCACTCTTGCAGAAATTCAAGTGGGAGGTTCTCGATCACCCTCCATACAGTCCAGACCTCTCTCCCTGCGATTACGCCATTTTTTTGGTCCCCTACAAAAGGCTCTGAGGGGCAAACGATTCACCTCGGACGACGATGTCATGCAGTACTTGCGGAACTGATTCACAATGCAGCCCCGGGAATTTTACGAGACAGCCATTCACCGCCTTGTGTTGCAGGGGGACAAGTGCCTTAACAGCCAGGGCCAATACTTCTGACATACCGGTACTGGTTTCTGTTCCTTGGCCTCCAGCTCGTTTCTTTTTGAATGCCCCTTATATTATTAGCCAAAACTCCATTAGCCATTCCGTTATATTTCAATATAAGTACATTTCGATTTAAAAAATAAATAAATAAATAAATAAATAAATAAAACAATATGTGAAGGTCCGTGTCTACAAAAAAAAAAAGTCTATCAAAAAAAAAAGTTTTCAGATTTGATGAATAGAAAACGATAAATCAAAAGATTTGAAATGTAAATAAAAATACAATAAATAGGATGAAAAGAAGGAAGAGCCTTTTGAAGAAAGAAAACCTCACTTCCGCTCACTTTTATCTCGTTTCGTTTCAAGAGAGGGAAACCGGTTTTGAAGGGCAGTTAATGAAGATGAATCACTGGCAGAGAAGAAAGAAAACAAAGAGTTATGAAGTCAATCGAATGCATCGAAGGAAACAAGGTAGTAAGATTTGAAACATTTAGAAATTCCGAATGTTTTATTATTTGTTTTGATTTTGTTTTTATTTTAAAAATATTCATTATTGTATGATTCTAACTTCAATTATAATACAGAGTTATCATTCATTCAATAGAATTCATTTAATCACATTTCGTCATCAGAATTACCAAAGATTTAGTAATATCAAACAGAAAGTAAAAAAGAAATAAAATAAAATTTCACAACAATTTGAAATTAGAAAAGCCTAATTAAAAAATCTTCCAGCTTGTTTTAAAGTATCTACTTTGAATTGGAGCTTTATGTTACTAAGACAGGAAAATGTAAATTCGAAAGAGGAAGAGGGAATTAGAAAGAGAAAGGTGAATTAAACTTTACAGGTTAATAACTGCTAAATATAAATAAATATTATAATAGACCTTAAGAAGATGTTTTCCTAATTGAAACTTAATAAATTAGCATAAAAAAAACTAATTATAAAGATGATTTTTTTCTGAATAGGGAAATCACATTGTAATTTAGTGAAATAATTGTCAAATAAAAATGATTGCAAAACAAGTTTTCTTTTCCAGATAACGTTAACAATTTCATTGTTTATATTTTCCATCTCAGATTTCCAAGTATTCCTTGGACCCTGAACGGATCAGTCGAAACAATTGAATTCCTCCAACTCCTTAATAACTAATTTAATGAAAAGATTTCAATTGGAAAAACGAAACAAGCAAAGAACGAATGGGAACAGGGTTTTTTACTGGTAAAATCAACACAAATCAACACAAAATCAACACAAAATCAATACAAAGAAGTCTTGTTTTAGTAGTTGAAATATTCCTTTTTTTTTCTTCAAATCCATTTGTTTTTGTTTCAGTAGCTGTCGATCGAAGACAACTAGAAAATGAAGATACAATTTGAAAATGGAAGAGATTTCTTACCTTAAGATGTTGTCTGTTTCCAATAAGAAAGCTTAGAAAGGCGTAGTTTCTCTAAAAATGTTCTCTAAAACCGTCCACGGTGAGAAGTCATCAGGTGTCAAACCTGCGCAACAGTTACTGCTCAGACCCTGGTGGGAGAAAAGGGAAGTGAAAATCTCAGTTGGATTTCCCAGTTACGTCATTTCTTTTCTGATCATCGAGCTTCGTATTAACTGGAATTTTTCAATTGGAACAGGAAAAATTCTAATGAAGATCAAATGTTGATCCTCTGGGTTTTCTTTTTTGGGGGGAGTCGGGGAAATTAAAAGATAAAAATAAAAAAAAAGATAAGAAAAAAAGAAATTAGATACAGAAATGAAAAAGGAAAAATAAATCTTCATTAATTATCACGATACAGTAATATTAAAATAAATATAATGAAAGAAATTAATATGGAATAAAAGAGCAATTTAAAAATAAATTATATATGTAAAAAAAACCTTTTAAAAAAAGGCTTTTATTTAAAATGCACTAAAAAGAAAGAAATAATTCTGTCTTCACAATTACAAGATTGTACGATTTAATATCGCTAAAATGAAAAGCGTAGGGCACATAATACTTAATACCATACTATATTAAATAACTTAATGTACAGTAAAGTTGGACAAAACTGCTACATAGTAGGAATGACAATTTTATTAATCAATAAATTGCTTATCAAATAATGTGTGAATGAAAACAAGTTATAAAGTAATTTAACAATGTAGATATGCACAAGTTTGATATTTTAGTTACAAAACACATAAATAATGTATATACACAAATTGATATTTAAATTTATCATAGTAAAACTTAAACTGCCATTGATATAACATCAATGTTGGAATGATTGAAAATTAGTATTAGAAATCCTACTTTCAGTAAATTAAAAAAAAAAAAAAACTCGACCTTATTTTCCTGTTGGAAATGACAAATTTTGAAATGTATTAAAAAACATAAATGTTAATCATAACACTGATCTGAATTACAAATATTAATTTAAAATTGTAATTTAAAAATCAGTAATTGTAAATTTGTGATCTACATCAAATTGTTTGAATCTATACACTCTGCTTTAATTGAAAATTCAAGCCATTGCTTTGCTACCTTATTAAAGCCTTTGTTTATGCAGAACAGCAACATACTTTTAACTTAGATTGACTACTTAGATTGAAATAAAAATAAACATTACCCCATGCATTTTCAAACAACCAATTTTATTGCAAGTGATAAAAATAATATGAAGACCCTACACTTAGCTGAAGATCTGTCTGATAATGATTGAAGTATCAAATATTCAGTGGAATGTTTTTAATCCTCAACTAGTAAACAAACATAAAAAACTATTGTTGAAAATAAAATATTTTTAAAATTTAAAATAAAATTTAAAAATAAGTGCTTCTGAAGAGTAATTCTACTGATGATTATAATTCTTCTTGGTAAATTATAATTCAATTTTTTAAAATTGAAAAAAAAAAAAAAGCAAACGCGTTTGTACTTCTATTTGCTGGCCGAGCAGAACATTTTTCTAGCAAACAAAAGCACAGAAGCATTTGCTTGTGGAGTTTTTTAAAATTATCAAGACGCCAAGCTGATGTATCGATAGCAAATCCGTGAATAAGATTATTCTTCAGCCATATTATTATTTTGAAATTGTAATTAACTTTTTGATTCTTGATGTTGATTTTGTGTGTTTCCTGTTGTGTCCTTGATGTTGATTTCCATCACTTTATTACAATCTGCAAAAATTCAACAAATTCTTCACTATTCTGACTGTCCAAAAGTGATGCCGCAACAATATTTGTTTCATGAAAAATTCTCAAACATAAACTTACATTCTGTCTTTTAAGGTTACTTGGAGAAAGAGCTTTCTCATTTAATTTTGGAGCAAGTTTTACTAAGCTGCTTTTTAATTCACATGAATTAATTTCAAATCTTTAAACGAACTGTAAAAATTTCAGTAGTTCCCAGATCTGAGGAAAAAAAATGAAGCCTTCTGGGTTTGTTGGTTTATCCAATTATTTCTGATGCTCTTAAGAATATGGACCGAATCAAAAACTATGAAAATTTTCAATTCACCGTTTTTGGAATTACTTATTAATAATTCTTATTTTTTCAATTTGCCCTGTAATCTTTAATTCTATTGGTAAGATCTTTAGAATTCTTTAAAATTATCCTTGGTCTATCTAATACGATTTCTTTAAGAATAGAATTAAGAAATTTCCCTAAATTATGGAGAGGAGAACCATAAGAGTTGATTATAGGTCTAATGGATAATTATCCTTGTGTATTTTAATTTTGGCTTCAAACCTTGGAATATTTCTCATTTCAATTATCATATTTTGATATTCATAAAAATTAATGATTTCTAGTTTCTTTAATTCTGATATTTCTTTCTTAACTTTATTATATAATGCCATTGTGATACCTTCATCTATCTCAGCAAAGTCTCCAGACCTTAGTAAACCAAAAACTTTCTCTCTGTAATTATCTTTATCAATTACAACTAGCTTATTTCCTTTGTCTGATTTATCTATGATAATGTTATCATCTTCCAACAACTGCTTAACACATCGTACATATCTATTAGGGATGTTAGGTCTCAAAATTTTATCTTCTTCTAAGTTATTATAAACCTGATACATTATTTCTTTTTTTTCTTTGAAAAAACCAACATCTTTTTTTCTATTTCTGAAATCACTTTGTTTACCTTGAAATTTCCTTTTACATTAAAGTCTGTTCCTTTGTTTAATGCTATTATTTAATGTCTCTTCAAAGATCTCTTACTTAAGTTTACAATATAATTGGAGTTTTTACAAAACTTCTCAAATTTCATCATATCCATTTTAATAATTCTTTCATTGATTTTTTTTTATCTTTATTTATAATTATTTTCTTCTTCAATTTATTATAAACCATCCATTCAATCTTCATAAAGTCTTTGTAATAATTTTCTGGGAGAATGTTTTTCAATCTTCTATTATAATATAATTCATCTTTTTGTAGATCTGTGATTTTACTCTTTACAGACTTCAATTGATTTAAAAAAATTTCCCATTTGAAATCTTTAATAATGCGTTGGGTTTCATAGTTCTCTAAGAGTATTGGAATTTTAAAATCCTGTATTGGCTCAGGATAAATCATGCAATCTTTACACTTTACCAAAAAATCTTCATGGGTTTCCCACGTTGCCAATTTCTTTATACATCTGCTATGTTCTTTTATGAAGCAAGAAGTATGTTTCCCATAAGTAGTCTTCAATATTCTAAAAAAGTTCATCTTCATTAATCTCTGACCTCATCAGGTTGATATTTCACAAAAACTGTTAGACATTTCTATTAAATGCTTACTTTATTCCAAAAACAATACATAAACTCTCCAGAAATGACCAATATTATTTATTTAATTATTATTCAAACCACAAAATTTCAACTAAAAAGGAAATAATTTACAACAACCTAAGGAGGATCGTCAGCAACACAGAAAGTAAGAAAGAATGGCATAACAAAATTTTGAGTTTAAAGGAACGTCTTACCTTAAATGAATACCCTATGAACTTTATAAATAACTCTGTTAGAGAATTTTTCAAGAAGAAGAACATTATCAAAGATGGGAATGTCAAAAAAGACAAAGGTTTTAGAACAGTAAAGTTACCTATAGGATTACAGATCAACAGAAACAAAAAGTTTGTAAGAATAATAATGTTAATTTGGTTTTTTACAAAGACAACATTTTATTTAAGAAAAGATTGGTTGAAAAGAAGATATTACAGAAGATGGGTGTTGTTTACTTAAAGCGTTGTAGAGACTGTAAGGACAATGATATAGGGGATTATATTGGAATTACTGGTCGAACTCTTCAAGAGAGACTTAAAGAACATGTTAAAGCATACGAAAACAACCACACAAATCTTTCCGACTGGGCTGACCACTGCTCAAATTTTAACCATAACCCAGATCCTTTAGTCTATGTTTTTTATAAATCTACAGATAGATATATGAGAGAAATTTTGGAATCATGCACGATAAATTGTTGCAAATGTTTCAATAAAAACAAATATCTTAAAGTGAATGAAATTTCATTAGGCTTTTTTCGAAAATTTTTAAAAAGAAATAAGAGATTAAGTGAAAGTTTAATTAATGTTCAGTTTTTTCCCAATAATGATCTGTTTTTCCCAATAAGTTTCTATTGTTTTAATAGTTAATTATGTTTTATATCATTTTGTAACAAAGACAAGATATAGTGTAAAGACTGATTGTTATATTTTTGTAATGTTTGAAGAGAGGTGAAGATTCTTTTCTCTTCTCTTATTTATTTTATATATTTTTAGTTTCTTTACGTTTGAGACCTAGAAAAAGTCTATCAGTTAGATTGACGAAATATTGGTCATTTCTGGAGAGTTTATATATTGTTTTTGGAATAAAGTAAGCATTTAATAGAAATGTCTAACAGTTTTTGTGAAAAAATCTTCATACCTTTAAGATTAGATCTATTTTTTTTTTATTTTTCCTTCCAATCATAGAACCTTAATATAATCGGATTTATCTTTAAAGTGTACTTGTATTTCTTTTTCTTGTTCGCTGTTCTCTTTCGATGGATTGTAGATCTCCATTCCCAGTGTTTTTCTACATATTTCTTTTATTTTTGCTTCCATGTTTCCTCATTTTCTTCCTTTACTCCATAGGACACTATTTTTTCTTCTTCTCCTATTTTCCATTTCTGTCATCTTTACTTTTAAAATCTTTAATTTCTCTTTCCAGTTTATCTTTTTCTATCTTCATTTCTTTCTCCTCTTTATCTGTTGTTCGAGATAATAAAGCATTTTACTTCTAAGTAGTTCATTTTCTTTTTTTATTATTTTAATGAACTTTGTTTCTTCTTTGACTACTTCTATATCTTTATTCAATTCTTGAACAACTTCTAATATATTTTCTTGAATATTAGTGCCTAACTTATTTTCTTCCCATTCTATTGTTACTTTGTTAATGTCCTCCTCGTAATATAACGTTGACATTTGAATCTCCGTTTCAATATTCCTTTTTGGTCTTTTCTCTGTCAGTGAACGATTTATTTAACTTCTAGTTGTTCAAATATCCATCTGACTTCCTTTACTTTCACTGCAGTCTTTAAAAGTAGATTGAAAGAAATTCAAACCACCCACACAGGTCTCCTATTTTTAATAAAGTCTTCCATTTTTAAAGCACTTAAGACTGTCTTAATATGTTCACTTATTATTTAACCAAATAATTACACAAGCTCAGTTCAGTTCAGTTCATTTATTATTATTATTTCCTGTTTGTTTATATTACAGTACTTATCTGCCAGAAATAAGCTTTTCCATCTTCCAAGTTGAAGCTTCCACTTGCTATACACTTCATATAATTTTGTTGCATCACGTAAATACTTTTCTTCTTTATTTATTTCTTATGTCCTACTAAAGACATTTATGCAAATTAATTTTCAAACTTTGAACCCACCTATTAACAATATCACAATCTATTACTTTTCTAATCTTTAACGGAGCACTTCGACCTTCTCACTTTGGAATCTCTCCCCTATTATCATTAAATTAGCAATTATTTAAAATATTTTTAAAAAAAAATAATAAACGCACTTCTCTTGACTAATTGTAATTTTAAAATCAAGTAGTTAAATTACTTCTACTAAGGTTTCGAAAAGTATATTTATGAGAAATTCCTAAAATCTGAAGCGATTACATTTGCTTTATTTTATGAATTCTAGCTGTTATTCAGTTTGCCTTTTTTTTATTTGATTTTGTAAAACATCTTGGAAAAGATATGTAATGTACCAGTTTATAAAATGGTATTTGCTTCCCTGAATATTGCTTTGTTAGGATTTTAACATAGTAATTTTTTTTTTAATGTTCAAGAAAAAATATATATATGATTTTTTTTTTAATTATTCCTAAACCTGTTTTGATAGAGATAGGGCTAGTGTATCTTACCAGTGCAGATTTCACTTTAACTGAAAACCGATGCCTATTAATAACTCATATTTCTAACAATTTCTACAGAATTGAACGAAAGGATTGGCAATTGCTTACCTCAATGATATTCATTTTAATTCGCTTGCTAACTTTTAAGTGTCTTCCTTGAGCAGAAGACTACATAAAAAGATTATTCCAATTACAAAATAATGGAGAACAAGTTGTATTATTATCATGACACTACAAAACAATGTGTATCACAGCTGCCAGTTCTTTAGCTGGTGTTGGCCTTCAAACGCATCGAATTCTTCCCAAGAATCTAGGATGTCGTAATGTATCGGCGCAAAATATGTGCTGATCCAAGCAGTGCGGCTTTTTGGAGTTGACCGATGGAGATTTTGTCAATATTTAGATCTTGTAAGTGCTTACCAAGGTTTTTTGGTATAGCACCCAGTGTGCCGATAACCACTGGAACCACCACTGCCGGCTTGTGCCATAATCGTTGAACCTCGATTTTTAGGTCTTGATACCGTGTGATTTTTTCCAATTCTTTTTCTTCCACTCTACTATCACCAGGTATGGCTATATCAATTAGCCATATCTGTTTCTTTTCTATCACTGTCAAATCTGGCGTATTGTGTGCTAAGATCTTATCTGTTTGAATTCTGAAATCCCACAGTATTTTCACGATATCATTTTCAATCACATTGTTTACTGTATGTTCCCACCAGTTGTTTGTTGTTGCAATGTGATAATTTTTGCAGATGTTCCAGTGAATCATCTTTGCAACTGCATTATGCCGCGTCTTATAGTCCGTCTGTGCAATTTTTCCACATGAGCTGAGAATATGATCCACTGTTTCATCAGATTCTTTGCACAATCTGCACTTATTATTATCATTATTATTATTATTATTATTATTATTATTATTGTTATTGGTGCCCTTGGTGCCATATCAAAGGAATTTGCAAAATTCTTTAATTGTTTGGAACTTTACAATATTTCAATAACAGACCTGCAGAAAACATCATTACTAGGCACTGCTTATATTTTGCGAAAATACTTGGAAAATTCTTAGGTCTCTGGGTGAAATTATTATTATTATTATTATTATTTCGTAGCGTTATTTTTAAAATTTCATAACAATATCATGTCAACAATAATAACCCTATGTAACAAATTTTCAAAAAAGTTCTGTTTCGGGTTTGACAGTATTGTTTTCTGTTTAATTGAGCAGCAAGTATGTAGAAAACAGTAGTTATACCCCTGAAACTTCGCTTTTGTGGCCGTCACATTAGTATTTACATAGCTGCCAACTTTTATGCTTTTTTTTTATTCATTTGCTACCACTTATAATGTTTTCTAAATAGTCGAAAAGTCTTATTTGAATACAAATTACTGTCTGTTTCATAAGTCTGATACGGGTGCCTATTTCGAGGAGCAAGGAGAGCGCTTTCATCAAGACATGCAACATAAGGAATCAGACATTATTGATATTTTCTTCCCTTTTCCCCCATCAATAATGAATGTATTCAACCTCTTTTTTGAATCTCAGATTTTTATTTATATCCGATCCAAAATGGTTGTCTTCATGATGGGTCTTCAAGGAGGGTTTAATAAGTTTCCATGCTATCTTTGTCTGTGGGATAGCAGGGACACTAAAGCACACTACGATAAACGATACTGGCCTAACCGTACTGAGTTCACTGTGGTGAAGCACAACATTAAAAAGGAGCCTCTTGTAGACCCTCGAAAGGTACTAATGCCATCTTTGCACACAAAACTGGGACTGATGAAGCAATTTGTGGCAGCTTGGACAAGAAATCTGCAGCATTCAAGCATCTACAACATCTGTTCCCACAGCTTTCCGAAGCAAAAGTTAAAGCTGGCGTTTTCGTTGGACCTCAAATCAAGAAAGTTACTGAGTGTTAAGAGTTTCCCAAGCTTCACAAAGCAAAGGAGAATGAGGCATGGATCAGTTTTGTTAAAGTAGTCAAAGGCTTCCTTGGAAATCATAAAGCTGAGAACTATGTTGAATTGGTTGAGACTCTGGTTAAAAATTACAGCAATATGGGCTGCAGGATGTCTCTCTAAGTTCATATCCTTGATGCCCACTTTGATAGCTTCAAGAGAATATGGGTGCCTATTTCGAGGAGCAAGGAGAGCGCTTTCATCAGGACACGCAACATTTTGAACGTCGCTACCAGGGAACATACAATGAACACATGATGGGGGACTGTATTTGGGGACTTATTCGTAAAAGTGATATGACATACACTCGCAAATTTCGCAAAAATATACTTTTCTAGGTTCTTTGTCTTCAGTTTGTAGAATTTTGGTTGAAATATACTATTGATAGAAATATAATGTTCCCTTTTTGTCTTTAAATAAAGAGAAACCAGAAAATTTGCACAATTCCTTAATGACAGTACGCAAATTTCAACTTTTCGTTGTCCTGACCACAAAAGCAAAGTTTTTCCAGGGAAATAATTTTTTTTCATGTTTTTGTGATAGAATCAATTAGAAAATGATATTGATTACCCAGAAACAAAAATAGTGTTACATAGTGTAATCAATATTAAGTCGCTAATTTTACTTATTTTTAAAAAAATTTCCAAATTAAAAAAATTTGGAAAACCTGAAACAAATACTCAGAAATATATTTTTTATTCACATATTAAAATAATTATTTCTTACAAAAAAAGCACCTTAATAACAAGATAAACAAAATAAAGTCACAAATTGGTTACATTAGATCATTTGATTCAACACCAGCTCCATCTGCCATTTGTAAAAATATATATATAGCAGATAAATCACTAAGCGCTTATAGTATTTGATTAATTAGGTATTTAGGAAAAAGAATGTCTAAAGTCAGTGTCCCACTCTTTTGCTTTATTGGCAAATGTTTGTTCCTTTTGATACTTGTAATATATACGTATGACTTGTCTTCGATATCCCAGATTTTTAGTGTTTAGAGGAAAATCTTGAATTATCTTTTCAAGAGCTGGATTAAGTGAAAGTTTACATTGAAAATGATAAAGCAAGTTATTGAATTTCTCATGTATGGAATACAAATATGGAATATTCAGTAATTATGAAAAAAAATGTAGGTTGAATTTCACCTCAGCATTTATCAGCAATTCTCAGTGGCTCCACAACATGACTAACACCACCTTCTTCTGATACTTCCCCCCCTTCTGATAACTCTTGATAGAAGGAAATCACCACTGCTACAAAATAAGACGACAAAGCAGCAGCTGCGAGGAGAATGAAAAACATCACAACTCCAATAGTGTCGGCCTGGAAAACAAAAATAAGGATTAAAAATTGTTGAAAATATTAAAGCATAAAATTAGTTTTGTAAAGTACTTTTTTTTTTACACTATAGTGTGTGAACTTTGAATCACTATTAAAAAATTCAAAGTTAAAAGCATATCTTTCATCCCTCCATTTCAGAACTTTACATGTTAGCCATTAATAATACTATTAATACTGTTTCAATGAATTAAAAATATCAAGTATATATTGATTGAAATTAATGAATTATCACCGATATTTTTTCGGAACCTTGATTTATTTTTCTGGAATTATTTATTTTTTGAAAAGAATATGCTTGATCCCTCAATTGGAATGATTGTAATACTGACTGCAGGAAGCAGAGTTTTGCCGCAACTGTTGCTTTTAATTAAGAACAGGAACAATATCAGAAGCAACAGTTCAACTTACCTGAAAGATGTCATAAAAGCAAAAAAAAAAAATGGACCAACAAATGTATATAGTTATTTAATTTCAACCTACGATGTGTGAAGGCCTAAGTCTGTTTTAGTATTGACATAAGACACACGTTAAATACTTACTTAATAATATCTAAAGTAACTTAACAATTCAAGATACAGGTTTTCTGTTGTAGAAATAAAATATACCTATCATTTTTGAATTTTTCTTACTTTTAATCAATTATATTAGATTGCTGAAGTATGTTTTTATCAGTTCTGAAGGACGATAAGGAAAAACTCCCTTATTTCTCTGCTCTAATGATTAGCTACTTGAGAAAGGAACAGTGCCTGTATTTCGTCTCTAGTTTTTGGATTTGACATCCTAATGTTAACTTAATAGTCAGGTATAAGGATTATCTTGTATTAATTCTATGAATAGTTAATTTCTTAAGGAATGCTAACTAAAAGCTTATTTCATCAATTGTATATGGATCTATTTGCACTTTGTATTATTTAGATTTCGCTGTTTTCTTGAACATTAATACCAAAAATCGTTTGACTGTATAATTATCCTATTCGATACAACCAAGTCTTTGATTTCTAAGACTGGTTCAGGAATCGCATTTCACTCTTGAGGAATTTGCATAATTTTGGAATCTCAAAACTTCCGAAAGGAATCCAATGAATTCATCAGCTAAAACAAGATTGTTTCTAATTTACAATATAGCTTATTTTTACAATTGAGGATATGGATGCAATAAAAACGTAAGTAATAAAATCAGGTTTTGAGAAGGTTTAAAATCAAACCAAAGGAAGAAAACGACCCCTAAGCATTGTAAACTCTTTATTTGCTTCAAAGTATCAAAATGCAATCATTTTAGTTGTTTTTACATGACAAAGAACTTTTATACTAGAAATAATACCTTTATTAAAAATGCAAATAATGCTCTTCTTGCATAAAACTAAGATTGTTCCCCCCCAATTATCTCCTAAAAGTGTTATAATCTTATTTAAGGTGAAAGGGGTGTGTAGTAGGCCATCATTTTGTGTTCTACCATTAGTAGTAGAGAGTATGGGGCAAAAATTAATTAAATACAGCTTTTGAGCTCTTCACTATTCTCAGATACATTGTCAGATTGTTTTAGAAATGTCATCAGAGACATTCGTACATACATTGCTGCTAATCTTAGAAAACCAGTTCGCATTTTCTGGTTAAATATACACTAAAATCTCTGTGTATACTAATCTCTTTTATCGGAAACGATTTTTAGAAGTTTTTAAAATATTCTGTTTATAAAATTATAATTTTATACATAAAAACATTTTTTGTCACTATAATCAATATTTAATAGTGTAGAAGCGATTATGTAACTGTAACTCTATTAATAACATTAATGTACAGTAATTAATGTAATTATTCATTGTGTGTATAATAATATAATTAATTATATAAGACCATCCACACAAATAAGAAAGATATAATTTATAAATCAAGACATAATAACAGTGACATGTTTCGAAAATTCATCGTCAGACTGTAAATAAATATAAAACGGAAAAACATAGGCTTATAACAGCCCCACAATACAGAACACCGTAAGTAATTAACAATCATTTACATAATAATTAGAATTAACGCAAGTTATAATCTAATACCCCTTTGATAGATAGTTCATTATTATAACAATTGGTGGTTTTAATAATGATTGACTCGAAGAATTTACGCAAGTAATCGTCCTTTTGTTGGCCATAAACAATTGGCTTGTTTGTCATGAGCCTGTGTTCGGTATCTCTCTGATGCCTTGCCTTTAGATATTTGAAATCTCCTTTTTCAATAGCAGTATCGTGCTCATGCCGTGTTGGCGTGGCCGTGCAGTCTCGGCGGCGGCCAGCCGTGGCGGCCAGTGCGCCAGTAACTGGGTTCGAATCCCGGCAGTGGCATGGCTGTTTCAATTTCCTTTCCTGTGTTGTCCAGCCTCTTCTTCACTTTCTCTTCGGTCTGACGTCATTCCTTAATGGCGTCCTGGGGAAGGCCACGGGAAACCTCCTCAGTATCTTTCCCTTGAAATTCTAGGGAGTCTGCTAGGGGTTCGCCATCTTGGGACCACTAGCGCTCCCTGGAACACGGATGCTTCGGATACGAAGCGCGCACTTCGGTGCGTACCGGCCATACATACACATAATATATCGTGCTCATTCATTCGAATACTGGTCTGTCTTCCTGTTTCTTCTACGGATTTACAGTTAGGGCCTCCATTTTCACATTTCATTCCATAAATTGTGTAGAATTTGTCCAAATTATTAACTTTCTTCTTGTTACTGTACATTAACTTTTCAATGGTGTTTTTGGCTTTATAAGCTAATTTTATGTTGAACTTTACAGCTGCGGTTCCATCGAGATATAAGGTTAACTCATTAATCGGACAGTTAATATCTGTAGCAATGAAATATTACTTATACAAGAATTACAAAATATACGTAATATTTACATTTGTAATATTTATCCTGTGACTTTCATAAATAAAGTGATTAATAAAACAATAAAGGACAATAGATATAAAATGCACATCAATAAAGAAGATAAAGCTGAAGTAAAATACATACCACTTCCATATGATGAGGACATTAATGCTGGATTAGCACCATTACTGGGAAAATTCAACATAAAATTAGCTTATAAAGCCAAAAACACCATTGAAAAGATAATGTACAGTAACAAGAAGAAAGTTAATAATTTGGACAAATTCTACACAATTTATGGAATAAAATGTGAAAATGGAGGCCCTTACTGTAAATACGTAGGAGAAACGGGAAGACAGACCAGTATTCGAATGAATGAGCACGGTACTGCTATTGAAAAAGGAGATTTCAAATATCTAACGGCAAGGCATCAGAGAGATACCGGACACAGGCTCATGACAAACAAGCCAATTG
The DNA here is from genome assembly GCA_023159025.1 of Thereuonema tuberculata. Lineage (NCBI taxonomy): Eukaryota > Metazoa > Arthropoda > Chilopoda > Scutigeromorpha > Scutigeridae > Thereuonema > Thereuonema tuberculata. Next base: position 151,479,311 of record JAFIDM010000001.1, on the reverse strand, counting down.
TTTATGGCCAACAAAAGGACGATTACTTGCGTAAATTCTTCGAGTCAATCATTATTAAAACCACCAATTGTTATAATAATGAACTATCTATCAAAGGGGTATTAGATTATGACTTGCGTTAATTTTAATTATTATGTAAATGATTGTTAATTATTTACGAAGTTCTGTATTGTGGGGCTATTATAAGCCTATGTTTTTCGGTTATATATTTATTTACAGTCTGACGATGAATTTTCGAAACATGTTACTGTTATTATGTCTTGATTTATAAATTATATCTTTCTTATTTGTGTGGATGGTCTTATATAAGTAATTAGTGTAATTCATATTAATAACATATGCAATACATGTTTAATACAATATATTGCGGATTATCCGAAAAGGGCGCAGTCTCATTAAATTCGGATAATCGAGTTTTTTGCACATTTGGCGAGAGACAGGACATCTGCATTTTTAATATGTTATACACCTGATTTTGGTACACTCAATAAGTAAAGTCCTGCAAATTCAATAAACTTGCAGATGGAGTGTTATCACTCTGAATACGTGCAGCTATTTTGAGGTTGTCATGTGCACGCAAAGTATAGCGAACAGGAAGTATAGCGAACATGCAACAGCAGCATTGGCGCAACTTCCTTCAAGGGCATCACCTGCCGTATATATGAATAATTGAAAATTAAGAGTTCTTGCTTAGGTAAACAAGAATCCTAGTTTTGAATAAGATAGTTTTAAACAATAACAGCATTAAACGACTAACGCTGTTATTGCATCCAGGTCCTCAATTGAAATCTTAACAAAAAACTTCAAATAGCACGTTAGTTCAATTTTCCGAGAAAAAGTGGTATCTTACCCACAATCTAGAGTGAACCCTACCTCCTTTCGGGAAAGATTCATTAGTTTTTACAATAGGTTTTACGAATTTTTCATTGAAGGAAATTACTGAACAGATGGTCTTGGATATAAGAAAAATTAAAGATTATCATTACAAAATAATTATGTGAAGAGAGGAAGGAAATATCTTCCACTCACTTAGCAATGTTTTGACGAGTTATATAGAAGTGCTACTGTTCTCAAATGTGGGCCCGGTAGCCGAGTGGGTAAGGGCGCTTGGCTGCGGCTTGGAGGTGGCGGGTTCGATTCCCGGCCTCGGCGGAGGACGGGAATTTTTCCACGCTTCTTTTTCCTCCAAACGGGCCCTAGGGTCTACCCAGCCCTCTATAGAATGGGTACCGGGTTTCTTTCCCGGGAGTTAAAGGCGGGCGAGCGACGGGCCGACCCCCCGTCCTCAACTTTGTCCCGTAGGTTTCTGAACACTGGAGCCTACCCTCCAGCTGCATTGCGCGGTCCTCTGTGCCTGATCGCAACGTTAACTTTAACTTAACTGTTCTCAAAACAATGATGTCTTATTGAAAATTTATTAAATAAAAAGTTGTTAAAAACAGGACATTTTGTTTTAGTTTATATTACAAAAATTTGAAATTTTACTAAATACTATGGAACAAAACATGGTTATTGTCTGATATTTACCTTTGATACAATGATGCAGACGAAGGCTCCTATGAATAAGACTACAATTTCAAAAATCTTAATCATAATCCATGGCAACAGAAATCCTTTTCGATGAGTATTGGTTCCATATAACAACAAACAATTGATGACAATGTAGAAGATACCCACGCCAACGCTCCCAATAATAATATATGCAAGAACTAAAAAAGAAAAAAAAATATTTATAAAACAAAGCAAACACCACGAGTTCACAAAGAAAGTTCTAAAATTATCGTAATTAATAAGCAGCTGGTAGGTATTTGAAATAATTGAAAATATCTTCATCGATTCTTATTTTTTTTTAATAATTCTTTTACCAATATTTAGGGAAGAGTGTTGTACCAATTGGTCAATAGTGTACCTTCGACCAATTCGAATATCTGGGACATTCTGAGACCTAGTAATTTCTCATAGAACTATGTCCTTCTTAGTGAAATGCTTGATCACCAGTCTGC
>JAFIDM010000001.1:151424814-151466484 GCA_023159025.1 Thereuonema tuberculata | reverse complement strand
GCGAATCCTTTCCTCTCTTGTTATTTGCGTTGTGCCTTCGTTTTTTTTTTTGCTCTTTTCAAGTATTTTATTCACTTGCAAAAGAGTCACAAACAGCTATATTATGTCGCATTAAACAGTTTAAGCAGATGCACGGGCTTCATGAGTGATTTTTTTAAGCTCTTATTGTTTCTCATTTAATCATTTCCCTTTGCTTAAGTGTAGAAAGTCCAGAATAAGTTTGACTTATCATTATTTTTTTTAGTTATAATTTTGATAATTGAATCTGAATTATGATTTTCAGTCTAAGGAAGCCACCGATATTTTTATTTTTATATGATTTCGATTTTGTAGCTCCATTTAATAAGAGTTAGAGTTGAGTCTGAATCATCTCGGAGCTCTTCATCTTTAGATCCGGGAAAGAATTCGGTATCAACTTGGCACAGCGTTCAGTAAATCCTAATACCCGTCTGGAAATGATTAAAAAAAAAAAATGATTGAATACATTCCTAATTGATGGGGGAAAGGGGAAGGACACGTAAGTCAAAAAACAATTTAAAATGAATGGTAGTCACCTTGGCCTAATGGATAAGACGTCTGACTTCGGATCAGAAGGTTGTAGGTTCGATTCTTGTCGCGGACATTTTATTGTAAAAATTATTTCTATTTTCCATTCGCTCAGGAAATTGCGCCGGACAGGCAGACAGACAGAGAAATAAAAGATTTTAGTAATATAGATTGTAGTTGATGAGTTGAATTGAAGTTAAGATTTATTTCTGGGATAATATATATCTTACTTTTACTGTTAAGGGTAAGACTTGTCTTTAATCTTTAATAGAGAACTAGTCGGCTACCCGTCGCTTCGCTCCGGAAGCCTCCCTTATGTAACGGAAAACAATTTTTTATTTATTAAAACACACACACACACACACAAAAATTACATCAGGGAAACTAAAACTAAAATTTTTTAAAAGCTTTTTTTTTAATTTAATTTTTGATGTCTATATTCTCTCAATCTACGACTGCTTTTAGAACCACCGTGTAAATCATATATCTATGATATATTTTTATTTTTTATAGAGATTAGAATGTAGGCCTAGTGGTCTAATGGCTAAGACGTCTAACTTCTGAGCAGTATTCTACCTAATAGAAATAGTGCATCTTTCTTTCTTGACTATCTTTTTTTTTTATTCCTATTGATACTTTTCAGTGGTTTTCGAGTTAGAAATAGTGATGGTTTTTGAGTTACAAATAGTGATTTTTCAGTATTCTACCTAATGAAATACTGCTTCTTATTTCTTGACTCTTTTTTTTTTTTTATTCCAAATGATACTTTTCAGTGGTTTCTGAGTTACAATAGTGTTCAGTATTCTATCTAATAGAAATACTGCTTCTTTCTTTTTTGAGTCTCTTTTTTATTCTAATTGGCACTTTTCAGCGGCTTTTGTGTTCCAAATATTGATGGTTTCTGAGTTACAAATAGTGATTTTTCAGTATTCTAGCTAAAAGAAGTACCGCTTCATTCTTTTTTGACTCATTTTAATTATAATTGTCACTTTTCAGTGACGTTTGAGTTACAAATATTTATTGATGGTTTTTGAGTTGCAAATAGTGATTTTTTCGGTATTCAAAAAAAGAGTGCTTCTTTCTTTCTTGACTCTGTTTTCTTTACTCCAACATCTGGCGTGTACAGACACATATTTTTCAATATCACATAGAATTTGGTTAAGTAAGAATATATAAAATATTGCAACGTTTCGGCAATTATCGTTCTAATTGTCAGTTTCGAATTACAAATAAACTGACGGATGTGAAATAAATAAACAATCTTGAGATTCAAAAAAAAAAAAAAAGATTGAATACATTCCTTATTGATGGGGGAAAGGAAAGGAGATATAAGTCAAAAAACAATATGAAGAGAATTGTAGTCCCTATGGCTTAATGGATAAGGCATCTGACTTCGGATCAGAAGGTTGCAGTTTCGATTCCTGTCGCGGATGTTTCATTGTAAAAATTATTTCTATTTTCTATTCTCTCAGAAAATTGCACCGGACAGACAGACAGACAGAGAAATAAAAGATTTTAGTAATATAGATTGTTTTGTTTTCATTTGTGCTAATTCTATAATAAATATAAGTGTTGTTGTTTAATATTTTTAACAGACTTTATTAAGATTTCATGTATGATGTGTTTTTTTTAATGGGAAAAACAGGATAAACCTAACAAACAAACAAACAAACAAACAAGAAGACTTGATGATAGGAGAGATAATATTTTGACTACCACAAAACGTAACCTTAAAGATGATATGAGGAAGGCGTTCGATGCGTTGTGTATCGTTGTGTAGGTATTGGATCCATCCATTCTTACGAATTTTTATTTTAGGTCGAACCAGAGGTGATTAAGTATTTGATTCATCTATTTTTTTTTACGTCCACTACGGTAGGTATATTGGAAAGCTTGCACTAAAATTGAATCAGTCGAAGATTTATTGTTAATTTTTGGGTCATTTGAAAATATATACTTCTACCTATATTAAGTTGAATGTGGAGCTCAAGGCGTGAAATCAAACCAATGGACATTTGTTGATTTCCCTGTTTTTCTTCAGTTGACTGAATACATTTTATATCGAATGATAAATTTAATAATGATTTAACATTAACATGTCTAATAACATTTTTTTTTTCAATTTCAATGTTTGACGAGAAATTAGCATGTTACCTGCATTTTGTTTTCTAATAAAATTGATCAATTTATTTGTTAATGACATTCGCTAGTTAATTCATTAGTTAATGTATCTCTATCTTCCTTTTTTTAGAATTAATCTTTTACTTCATGTTGATTTTTTTCTGACGATTTATTGTGCAATATCCATTAAAAATACTGTTTGTCTAATGAAGTGATTCATGTGTGACTTTTCTAATGCACTTGTTAATCCTTTCATGAGCAAAGGATTCAGGCTTTGAATTTATTGAAATGGAATATAAGAGGATTAAAAAAAAAAAAGCCATGTTTTGATTGACGAGAAAAGTAAAATTGATTATTTTAAGTAAAGTAAAAATTAATTAAAATTCAAATCTTGATTCGTATTTTATCTCTTGAAGCTCTTTTAGAAAAATAATATTTTATTAATTAAAGTTAAGTGGGAGAAAAATAAAATTAATAGGGTTAAATTTTGACTCCAAAAATTATTACAAAAAAGTCAGTGAGTGGAAAGTTATTATTTTTTTTATTGTTTAATTTGAAATCTTTCAGAGAGTGGTTTCTTCGTCTTTTTCTGTTTTAATTTGAGAAAGGATATTTTCTTATAAATACTAAATTAAAGATTGAACTATGTTGCCAATAAAGTTATCATTGTCGGAACGAAAGCAGATGGAGCCAGTCCGATGATCGCGAGCCTTAAATCCCGTTCAAGTTATCAGGAACCCATTTGATAGGTGGAAAACAACCGGCCTAGCTGCCCAATGCATGAAACCAAACGTTGAAATGCTCGAATTTAAATATTTAGGGTTTTTTACATCGAATCCTTGATAACACAATAATCAAATTTAAATACCACGAATTTAAAAGAAATATAGATTCTTTCAAATCCTTTGTGTAATTTGTATTTTATTATTCTATTTTATCTATTTTTTATCCTAACATTAATTTTTGATGGAATTTTCTCTTTTTATCCTAGATTTTAAGGACCGTGAAAAATTAAAAATGAAAAAACAAAAAAAACCAACTACAATGGTGATAGCTAAAAAAAACAAAATAGTTATTTCGACGACGAGTTTAAGACTTATGGGGGTAAGATCTGAATTACGAACCTAGAAGAGAAGATAACATTGGACAAACAAATATCCTTTATGACATGGAAAACTTTGAACTGACTGGTGGAGTACGAGGAAATGGCGAAGACTCTCCAAAGACGAGCGCAAATTTGAGCAATACAGGATTCTCAGCTATTACTGTGACTTGTCCAGGATTGATTTATTTGTACGATTGATGACTTGGTGATATTATACACACACACATTATATATATATATAGCCGGACAGCAATCTGAAATTTGAAAAACCCAAATACAAAATTCAGAATACTGTTTCTGTGAAAACAACGGCCAATCTTATCTTCACTTCTTTAGCGGCACCTTGTGAGAAATTTTGAAACTAAAATTTAGATAAACTAAAACGCAATATATAAAGAAAATTCCTCTTTTTTATCGTATATTTTTTTAAGTTTTTTTAATTTTATATCTTTTTTAATTTCTTTTACATTATATATATACTCTGGCCACTTTATTATGTACACGCCTGCTGTGCGCATGAATGTCTGGACCCGTCGTGTCTCACAACAACTCTTCAAACCGGTGGGAGCAGTTTAATGGTGTGGAGGATGTTTTCCTGGCACATGTTGGGTCCATTGATACCTCTGGAGGCACGTCAGGATGCTAGAGCGTACCTAAACATCGTATCTGACCAAGTGCAACCCTACACTTAACAGTTTCTCCTCAGGCAGATGGCTACTTCCAGCAGGATAATGCGCTGGTGCACAAAGCCCGCATCACTAAAGGATGGTTTGAGGAACATGACGATGACTTTTCTTTGCTGGAGTGGTCCGCTTAGTCCCCGGATCTCAGCCTGATTGAAAATTTGTGGGATGGGCTGTTCGCTCCAGGCCTACACCTCCATCAAATCTTCAGGAACAACACCTCAACAACGTTTTCAGCCTCTTGTGGAATCATGCCTCCATGAATTCAGGCGGTTTTGAGAGCTAAAGGAGGCCCAATACGCTACTATAGGTCGGTGTACCTAATAAAGTGGCCGGACAGTATATATCACGGGTCCTTATATTGTAGGTTAATACCTACAAATAAAAATTGTAAAAAAACTTTTTTTTTTTACTGGTGTCATAATGATGAAGAAGAAAATAAGTAGATAATGCTGATAGAATCAACTTTAAGTTCAGTAATTGAGATATTGTTTATTTATATAATCAACAGATAAAAGCTCGAACATTAATTTCTTAATCATATTTTCTTTATTCAGAATGAATGATATATTATGAATGAAAGGAAATTTAACGTGCCCGATATATTGTGTTTTAGATTAATTACATAAAACACACGAGTTTTATGTAATAAGAAAATCATTTTTATTATTTTATTAGATGTCATTTTGTTCTTTAACAAAGAGAAGGAAGAAAGTTTTGGGGAAGAATATTTAAAAAGAAACAAAAATTAAAACAAAACAAAATAATCTGTAACAAAAAGGAAGTATTTCAGTCAAAACTTGGAAAAACAACCGGAATCACGCTTACGCAATGAGATGTTAATTCCTGTATCTGATTCCTGTTTTTGTAGTAAAGTAATAATATTGTTCAAGAGGATTTCTTCGAAAGAAGAAGACAATGATAGAATTAAAAAAAAACCAAATCAATTGACTTCTCAATTTAAAAAAAAAAAAAAAAAAATATATGGAAGCTTTTTGATCCTTGTGTGAATTGACAACCAGAAAATATCCATCAATAATGAACGAGAAATTCTGAATTGCATCAACTTCAAATTTACTTTCCTTGAATATGTTCTTCACCTTTTTCATTAATCGTTTTTTTTTTTAATGTTGTGAAAATGACATAAGCACTTTTCAATTAGAATATCTACTCAATAGAAATAGAAATGAAAAATTTTCTAACAAAAAGTAAATCCGCACTTTTTTACTGAAATTACTTAACTGTGATGACTTTTAATCAGATCAAAGCGTGAGCAAATTAGTAGATTAGCTAAGAGGATAAATGGGAATAAAACGAATAAAATCACTCTTTCTGTTGCCTTTTCTGTCACATGCTCGCTTTAAGTTCTTAGTAAGAATCTTTACAAAACAAAAAAACATATATAAACCACAAAAGTTAGATCGTTGCATACCAAGTTTTAAGAAGATGCTTTCAAAAGTTGTTAAAAAATATACGTGTTTTCCAACTGTCCCACGAAAGTAGGCGAAACCGGATTAATTGGCTTCCGAAAGAAAGGACTTCCTGTAAATTGCTTTTTATTTTCTTTCTCAGTTCATTATCTAATGCTGGCCGAACACGTAGCAATATGCGGCAATATTGTTTGAAATTGATATTGTCAGTTCATATCACGCGCGAATACAGTTGTTCCGAAACGAATTTTGCCCTGAATATTGATGGTTACGGCGCTTCGTGTTTCACTAGGGAGCCCTTGTCATTACACACTCAGTGAGAACGCCTTGTAAACACACCACACGAGCAGAGCATAGGTGCACTGGGGACAATATTCCCAGCAATTGTATGACATCGGTTTTATTTATACAATTTATTTGCGAATAAAATGGGAGCTATCCAGTGTAAGCGTACTTGCGGTTAAGCCTAAACTTGTTACGAACGTACAGAATCGATCTAGTATTAAACGCCTTACCGCGGTAGAAATCAATTAAGATTCTTTCATTATCAATTGACAAAATGTTGTTGTTTGAATTATCTTTTTTGGGCCGACCCATTTTGCTGATTTTAAGCCTTCTTTCTCAAAAAAAATGGTCGGAGTGAGTGAGTTAGTTTCCGATTTTCAAAGTCCCGCCTTCCTTCTACGTCACCATTGTCACATGATTTCATCCGTTCATGTGATTCGCTCACGCACCAGCAATATGTCTCGACAACTAAAATTGTTCCTTTTTTTCCGACAATAACAATATTCTTGAATTGCACAATATTGTCCAGCAATATTGCCGCATATTGCTACGTGTTCGGCCAGCATTAGGCAATGAAATCAAATACAGGGAAGCCTAAAAATTAATTTTTCAGTCTATTAAGGTCATTAGTTATTGATTTATTATGATATGGATACTTTAATGATGTCTATTCACATCTCAAGCAATTCCTACTGAATTACATTTGTCTCCATTGAAGAACAATGTAAGGACCATCAATGATCGGTTCCATTTGATGACTAAATCCTTAGGTCAATCTTGATTTCATATTTTACGGAAGATAGAAGGAATCGTGAATAAACAACTTCTTTAATTTTCCATTTGTATAATATGTTAGTAACGGATTGATAATTGATCTACTTGACTATATAATACGATGTTCTTGAACTTTGTTCTTATAACATCTAATAATGAGTATTCTTAGCTTCCATTTTTCTTAGTAAATCATTCTGGACAAAATAACGATGAAGAATAATGCTTTGAAGATAAATTTTAACGTGTGCACATTCTAACTAATAAAATGACAAGACAAACACACCTGACTCTAGTAACAAAAATAGAGCCTTACACCTGCTGAAATTAATTAGCATATTTATACAAAGCAAATGGTTACAACGTTTCAACGTCGAGAGATAACCTTATCAAGTAAGGTTACTTGATAAGGCTAAGATTATCTCTCGATGGCGAAACGTTGTAACCATTTGCTTTGTATAAATATGCTAATTAATTTCAGCAGGTGTATGGCTCTATTTTTGTTACTAAAGTTAAGCAGTACACGTAAAATCTTAGTTCATATAAACATACCTGACTATATAAAAAGATTTTAAAACAATAAAATTCCAAGGGCACGACCGCTTTCAATGGGCTATTGACTAGTAACATCATCACTCAAATAATGGTTTCTGAAATGAATTTTAAATTAGAACTGTTTGTTGTTATGGCTGACCGAATAGAAACAACATATATTTCATTATTTGAACAATAGGCCAGAAAGACGATTCTATTAAACAAAAAGCCGGCAACTCACAAAAGAAAAGATTTCGCCTCTGAGCTATCACCGGTTTTTCTTGTGTCTTACTGTTGATTGTTTATTTGATAACGTTCAATTTTTATTGAATGTTCTATTCTTCAAAATATTGAAGCTTAAAAGTTTACATATATCTTTAGGAATTTCAAAACAATAATTAAGTACTTAACCAATAATTATGAATTTAATTTCGTCTTTTAAGTATAAAATAAGAATTTCCTTGCTTTAATAAACATTTCTTATTGCGATTAATAAAACATCGTTAGATGAGAGTCTATCTTATACTTTTCTTAAAAATTTTATATTTTTTGCATTGATTTATTATTTAAATAAATGTTTATATGACACTTTTTTCATTTTTAATTTTGAACGGTTTTAAATGAGGAGACTTGTTGTTACAACGATTTGGTTCTATTTGTGATTATTACTGTAATGAATTTAAAAATAATCCAATATTGTAGACTTACGTTTCTCCAATTGAGACAGTGAGATATTTATTATTATCTAAATATAATAATAATGGATTGAAACTAGAAAACAACTGCATTTTTGAAGAAATAAATAAATAAAAAAAAGGGCGACATTCAAGTGGGGCGCACACGATGAAGCGTAAGGGCCTTGTTGTCTGTCCAACACGTCGCATGCGACCTTGTCTGACGGGTTTTCACCAGGCCAAAGCTTGCCAACACGTCGGTCGATCAGTTCTATTTCGGGATTGGGTCGGGCGAAAACTAACCAATCACAGTGGAGCTTTGGAACACGTCAGTCGTGACGTCACGCCCATTAGTGAACATGGCGTCCCTTCGATTGTCTCCACTTCAGCTCGACGGAGAGCTATTACACAATTATTATCACAGTATCGAGATTATCTTTCAAAAATAAAGAAAGTTTATCCTTAAATGCGTTGATTTTATGCCTCAAAATTTATCAGAGTTTTTCAAAACTAGTTTTTTCATAATTTCACAGCATCGGCTGTGTTCGCATGGAATTCTGGGATAGCCGATCGCTCGATAGTGAAAGAATTTTTTTTTTTTTTAATGTTTATCAGACCTATGTAGGTGTACTTATAATACTGTACACCTGTGATATAGGTTCTGAGAGTTTAATCTAAAGAAACAATATCCTACTCAAATTTTAAAAAAAATTAATTAAGTTATTAACTTAATATTTTTATCGACAATATCAATGATTAATTTTTTTTTATGTCACCTATTTTTTGACTATTATACTTATCCCACTTAATTTAGTTAAAAAGTTTATATATAATATTACCGTTTAAACGGTATCCAAAATTGTTTTTTATTTTTTTATCATTTATTGAAATAAGCCAATTGTTTCTAGTTATACTTTTTTTATTATTATTTTTTTCATTTTTTATTATAAAAAAATTATTTAAAATTGTTTTATATAAGTATATTTCTCATCAATAGTTAATATTTTAAATTTTTTCCTTATATCATTCTTTTCTTCAATTCTTTTTGTATTGAAATTATAAAAGATATTTCTTAATATTTTAAAACATGTTTTATTAATATTTTCCATTTGATTTTAATTAATAAAAATCCAACTGTCCAGTCCATAATCCAGAACAGAGTCCACAAGGGACTTACATATTATAATTTTTTGTTTTAACGGAATAATATTCTTAATGTTGTAGAACAGATAGGTTAAGGAGTTTAATTTATTTATTACATAATGATAATGAGTAATCCAAGTAAAATTGAAGAGTTAATCCCAAGAAATCTAAGAAATTCAAAAAGAAAATATCTCAGAATGGATTTACTAAATTTCTGTTAATTTCTAAATGTGAATTTTGCCATGTTAAAGGCTTCAATAATTATCAAATTCAAAAGTTTAAAATTATTTTCGCTGTTTGAGTCACAGATAAAAAACCGGTAGAATATCTTTCAATATCGTTCAAAATTCCTTCTTCAAAGTGTTTTCTAGAGTATTTTGATGCATAAAATTACTATATTTCAGTGTAAAGATTGTTTCCTGCTGAATGATGATCTTTCTTATTACAATAATAGCTTTTTGATGGTTTTCAGTGCAGTGGAGTTGAGATATTCAGGGGAGCAAACTACGAATGATGTCATCAGTGACGTATTTGAATTATGTGCTTTTATTGGTTGGATTTCCGAAAGACGTCCTTTCGTGTTCTACCCTGGCAGTCTCATCAAATCCGTTGCTGCCAGGCAAGTCGTACGAACATATTGGATAGTATTCGCCTAGCTTTAAATAACGCATTTTATGTAATTTGTAACATCATCCCTTTTTTGGCAGTTATTTATTCCCGTAAGTCAAGATAATAAAGCATTAAATGTTATATAAATTAAAATAAAATTGAATCAATGTTTGGCTATAATTAATGGAAGCTTAAATTCTGATTTGACATTGACTCATACTAAAACCTGTTAATTGATGAATCCATTTTCCAAAACTTATTTCTTGAACTTTATTAATATAGACCTTGTAAATTAGCTGTGCTTTTTTTTTTTGGTAAAAATTAAACTTACGGTGAGTGATTTAAATAAACTGATAAATTTATTGATAAAATCTACTTAATCGACACAATTCAATACTAAAAGTAAAATAAAATAATTAATATAAAAAACACTGCATAACGTTTCAAAACCTCATCTGCTTTGGTTTTCTTCTCAAATGCTCAAATGATTAAAAATTAAAAATTAAAAACAAGACCCCCTACAACCCCTAAAGCTTACTTTGACGATCAACTAATTAAGGTTGTAGCTTACATTTTAGGGGTTATAGGGGGGGGGGTCTTGTTTTTAATTTTTAATTTTTAATCATTTGAGCATTTATTTGAGAAAAAAAACCCAAAGCAGATGAGGTTTTGAAACGTTATGCAGTGTTTTTTTATATTAATTATTTTATTTTACTTTTAGTATTGAATTGTGTCGATTAAGTAGACTTTATTAATAGATTATTCCGACACGTTAAACTTTTTTTACATAATAAATTTATTCTCCGACTTAGAAGCTTTCTAAATTAAATGATTAACACCAGACAGGCTATTAGATGAAGTGACAACACCCACCACTCACCGTCTTCAGAACACTCTGGAATATGTCGGGGATGTAGTTTTTTACAGTCCTCTACTTAGAGACTAACACGACAGTTCAGACGGTGCTGTTGAGCCTAGGCATGCGAATCATTCCCAAATTTTAATTATTTGCATATTATACTCTGCTTTACATTTTCTGTAAGTTTCACTTCATTTGCATGTTTCCTTTCTTCATGGTGTTGCATTTTTCACAAGCTTGAGTCATAAGAAACAATTACATAATACTAATCGAAATGTTTTTGTAGAACAGTTAATAACGAATAAGTTTTTGACAAACAAGATAAATTAAGTATTGAAAAGTCAAGTCAAGACTGGGAACTTCCCAGTTATCCTGAACTGTACATATATATAACTATATATACTATATATATATATATATATATATATATATATATATATATATATATATAAAAGTGTATGTATAAAGTTGTATGTTCTGACTGATGAGAACCAAATGTTGCATAGATACTCTCAGCCTATATTTTCCGCAGAATGGTAATCTTGGAACACGGTTAACTACCCCAAGGGGGTGAAAATTGGTGAAATCCTGGAATAGCGCCACATATGGATCTGGTGACGACAACGGGAACTGCACAAACAATATTGTTCAGCAATAATTGGGGAAGGATTGATGTGATAGGGTTGTGGAGATGCGGAGAACAAGGACGCCTCACTCCCTCGCCCACCTCCACAAAAAAAAAAAAAAAAATATTAAAATATAGGCTACCAGAAAACTAGGACTCTCCCCCTCCTCCCGGTATTTTAAGCTAGATACATATATTTTAGAAAAATGCTCTGCGATTTTATTTTATCCTGAAATGTTGTTAAAATGTAAATTTAAAACAACAAAAAATAAAAAAACACAACAACTCAACTATGAAGAAACATCTATCACTTATTTCGATCAAAATCCGTTCAGTGTCGCTGTAGTAGTGAAATGATGAAAATCCAAGTTGCAGAAATAAGATAATAAGAATTAAAGTTCAATTAGATGATTCCATATTACAAAAGCATCATTTGTTAACACAAAATATTAGGATTTGAGGTAAGAGTATTTTGGTTAGAATATTTTTATTATCTAGTCGTTGTGATGGACACAAATGTGAAAAATAAAATGAACTCAGAGTTCCTTTTATTCATCAACATTTCATTCCGTCTTTTTTCAATAACTGATGGCAAGTGATCGAAGGTCATTGCTTCTGAAGTTGAGGTCACCATCGGATTTGTGTTTTTTTTTTAAAGAGATATCTTAGTAATAAAAGTTATTGTAAACATATATATTTTCTATATTTTCTAAAGAAAATAGGCAAATTTTAGAACGGAAGACGACGTAATCTATGTGAATATGACTCCACATGAACTCTGAGCTGAATTACGTACAGCTTTCTCAGTATCATTTTTTTTTGTCTGTGTGATCCGTTATTTATCAAACAAATTATAACTAATGATGATTATTTTTCCCATTGGTTTTAAGCCTATCCAGTGTAAAGAGATTTCTATGAATTTAATGCAGGGTTTTTTTTTTGTTTGTTTTCTTTTCAAATATTTCATCAAGATTTAGTAATTTTTCTAAACTTATTATTACAAGACTTGTAATTAAATCTGTTTGAAACTTGATTATTTTTTTTTTTAATTCTTATCTTTGATTAGAAAATAATATTTTTCAAAAATATATTTCTATTTTCGCCAAAAGTGAAAAACTTCAACTAAAAAAACTTGAAATTTCAACTTTAAGTTTTATCAAAAAAGCAAGAATGAAAATTCTAAAGACATAATTTATTTACAAACGAACGACATACTTTACAATTACGACAGCTTTGATTAAATTTGTCCTTAAACCAAACATTATTAGTGATTTCTTTATAAGCGCAAAAATTATAATAAGTGAATATAATTTCCTGCTAAAACATAAATTTAAGACCGACAATTAAAAAAAAAAGTACAATAACGTAAAGAAAAATAAAAAAAAAATTAAAAAAATAAAAAATATTAAAATATGAAAAACCGAAACAAAAAAAAAACCCACCCGGATATTAAGGGAAAAAAAAAACTAAGTGTTATTAGTGATTTCTTTATAAGCGCAAAAATTATAGTAAGTGAATATAATTTTCTGCTAAAACATAAATTTAAGACCGACAATTAAAAAAAAAAGTACAATAACGTAAAGAAAAATAAAAAAAAAAATAAAAATAAATAAAAAACAGTTAGTAAATAAGAAAAAAGGCCTTTTTTCACTTTTTCGTGAATAACTCGAAAACTGCGCCCTGTAGCAAAACAATGTCCATATACTAAATTAATCTACATAAAATTCTCTACAAAAAGGTTTTATACACTTTTTCGTTGGGATTTATATATAAGGAGATATGGAGGGGGGAAAATGGACAATTTGTAAAAAATTCATGTTTTTGTTAAAAATCGCACGTACATTCCTAAAAATTAAATCCACATCAATTGTCGAATTATTTTCGAAATCTAAACTATCATCATCGTTAAAATCAATGGTGAGACAGTTACTGTTAACCTTCTGACAATTTTCCAAGGTAGCAAAAAAAGAGCGACGAAGATATGGCAGAGCTGCTTATCTATGAATTAACTCCATTCTCTCTGGCTCTGTTCGTCGAGATTGGAATGCGAAAAGGGAAGAAGTCATTCCTCTACGATGTTTTGCCAGTAGAGAACAACGTAACTCTCGATCTCACCCAAAGCACCGATCTAGGTGGTTTTCCTTCTTCACCGCATGAAGTGGAAACCGTCTTCTAACATTTCTTTAATTTGCCATCAGTACATTGTCTACGTACAGAAACATTACAGTCAACATTGTACGGTGGTTTTTGATGGTTACAGTGATGTCAACAGCACAAAACCAGCAGAGCAGAAGCGAAGAGGGCTGACAAAAACTTCGGTTGACATTAACTGTAATGAAAGCGCGACCATCACAGTTCAACAGGAGCAGATTTTCGCCAATGAAAGGAACAAAACAAGACTGATCCACTTCCTCAACGAGAAAATGACAGCAGCAGGGATTGAAACACCGTCGACGATGACGATAGTTTCGATTTCGAAGATAATTAGGACTTCGACAATTAATGTGAATTTCATATTGAGGAATATACGTGCCATTTTTAACAACAAAACAAACATTTTTTTCCAAATTGTCCATTTCCCCCCCTCCATATCTCCTTAAGTATACATCCCACCAAAATAGTGTACAGGACCGTTTTTGTAGAGAATTTTATGTAGATCAATTTAGTGTATGGACTTTTTTTGGTTTAGGCCGAAGTTTTCTAGTTATTCACGAAAAAGTGAAAAAAGGGACCTTTAAACCCCCACCCACCCCTTAGCTCCACCCCCACCCATCAGTACTTTTAGTATGTTGTTCAGACACCTTCTCCTACAACTGTGCCAAAATTGGCTTATTTGAATTATTTCCTCTATTTAAAAAAACTGAAAAATAATAAAACAGAAATAAAATTAATCCTTAAAAACATTCAGATTCTTCTTCGAAAAAGAAATCTATAAATTAACCTTTAAAGCAGTTTCTAACTTGAAAGTGAAACCTGTGAGAAAGAGTTTGGTATCAAAGATTGCACATTTTTAACTTTAAATAATTCTAATAAAAAATAATTTTTCTCATTTCTTAATTTTTCTCATTCACTCATTAAATCTATCAAAATAACTGAAAAAAAAATTGTGTTCTTGAAAAATACTTCTGTTTTCAATTCTCAGTTTGAATTCTATTCATTCCAGACTTTCTGCTTACTAAGAAACAACCACCAATTTCGGAACAGAAATGCTTGCTCAGCCAGAAAGTTAGGCCCCAAGAAAAATATCAACCGAAAGTTGATAAATATACATTAAATATACTCCTTAAAGAAATGCAATGTACTTCACTACATTTCGTACAAAAACTTTTTGAAAAAAAAAAAAGTACTAGTCCTTAAACCTTATGAAAAGGTCTTTTCTAATCAACCATCAATTGTTAATAAGATCTAAGAAGTCAGAGTCTTTACTATTAACAGAGATCATTATTTTGTGTTAATTAAAGGCACAGTAAGGTGTGTCCTATATTAAGACAGAGAATGTTCTCTTGGTATTTATCCTCCAGACGGTTGGTAGGGTCCACCCAACCCTCTACACTTGGTTCCCGGGGTTAAGGGCAGGACTGATCAGAATGAACTCAAAATATTAGATTGGATCTTTACAACTACTAAACATTATATTGATATTTCTACAAATCAATACAACAACTAAAGAAGTTGACAATAAAAGACAATGTGAAGAAATATGTCTGACTTTGTAATTTGCTGAAAAAGTTTTTCTCATTCTATTACAAAAGTAAATACAGAAATTATTTAGTTTGTTTAATTTTGCTAATTTTTCAAAACATTTTAAACTTTACCTATGGTACGATGAAATTATCCTTCTTTTCATAGGATAAATAAAAATAAAAAGTGAAATTACGAATTGTGGTGAAGCACCTGACATGGAAATGGCATAAGAAGATATTTCTTAAAAGATATCTTTTGCAATCATATAATGTCAAATGTCGAACACGAAAACTTGCTCTTATTTAATCCTGTTTTTTTTATTATTATTATTATTTTTCAGTTCGAATGCTTTTTTTTCTTTCTGAATAGGAATGTTTCGATTTCACTCTTGTTGCTGTGGATGTTCTCTTGAACTGGGATGCAAAATCATATCCATTTTAGGTCTGGTGAGTAAAAAAAAAACCCAACGAGATTTCAATCACCTTAAATAAATGCGAATCTCAATTAAATAAACAACAATGGAGACAGATTCTGTTATTTGCATGATATTTATAAGTCAAAAGGGTTTAGTTATGTAAATTTAAACATGGTAAGTTTTCAATACATTTAATAACAATTAGGACTTGAATTTTCTAAAAAAAAAACTTTCAAATTTATTAAGTTCAGAATTGACTGATTCATTTATTAAAATAAATTAAAACTACTCAGTCTCTTTCAACGAAAGCTCACAAAGTCCGTTATTATCTTTTAATTATTGATATCCAGTGTAATTTAATGTAATTAATCTATTTCAAATATTAGTCTTAATCGGATGGATGTGAGAAAAAAATGTAGCCAAACTTCGGAAGTCACCTAAAAATGAAATATCTCAACGATTTCCTGTTTCTCCCCAATTTCTTCAACAATCTTATATTATAAAAGCGTTATTCTGTCATAAGACTTTACGTTTTTCCAATTTTGTGACCAAACTATAAGAGATAGAGTGGTCATGTAAATGGATAAAATGTAGATCTTTTTAAGACAAACAAAATGCTACAAAAATCTTTCGAAAAAAGGTTTTGGTTTCCAAGATGGCGCCTTTTAAAGGGTCAAATTTCGACTTTTTCTCAATTTAAACGAAAAGTATAAAAGATGGAAGAGAATATTATATTGAGAAAATGTTGGTATTTGAAAGTTCTATCGAACGATGTATCACTTATTCACAAACGCTTCAACGTTTGCAAGATACATGCAAAAATGTGAATTTTCGGTGCGTGACGCCGAACCGCAGTACATCCGAGTTATTCGGAGAAGCCATAACGGGCTGGGAAGTTATATATTCTCCGACGATCGCAACATTAATTTGCTAAATAAATAAAGTTTGTTTTTTGAATGCTATATATGCAAGGGTTCCGGAGCGAAGCGACGGTACCCGGCTTTTATTATTATATATTATAAAAACATATATTGTAAAAACTTTATTCTGTCTGTCGTTCTGTAAGCAAAATGTTAAATTACAAATTATTAAAATATTACAAAAATAGAGAATCTATTTATAAAAAATGAAAATATATTAAAGAACTGTCCAACTATTCTGATTGGCGACGTAAATATAGATATTTTCAAAATGAATAAAAACAATGCAGTACAGAAATACGTAAAACTTATGTTCAATAATGGTTTCAAAAATCGTCTTTACGGAACAACAAGAAACAACTGTACAATTCATGGAAATACGAAAACAAATATAGATCACATTTTCATAAATAAACATGATATCAATACACCAGGAATAATATGTAAAGAACGAATCGGATAAGAGTTGAAAATGAGAAAATAACAGATCCAAATATAATCTATAAAGAACTAATCAATGATGTTAACAAAACAAAATTCATGAAAATCTACATATATAAAAAGAAAAGTCCTGACTCACTCACTGACTGACTCATCAACGCCCATCCCAAATCCTTGGACCTAGAAAGCTGAAATTTCGCACAGAGGTTTCCTTCAGGATGTATATAAGAATAAGGCCGGATTTTTCGAAATTCTTACGGGATAGGGAATAATCTGGCAAACTGATGATGAAGTGTATGGCGGCAACCCCAGGTGTGTGGCGCCAACCCGTAATATATCTGAGTTAAGTGGAGAAGGCCACAACTGGCTAGGAAGTCGTATATTCTCCGATCTCAATATTAATTTGCGAAATAAATAGGTTTTTTTTTTTTATGCTGTAGATGCAAGGGTTCCGGAGCAAAGCGACGGTACCCGGCTACTTAGATAATAATTTTTTTTTGTTATTATTTAAAATATTATTGATATTAGGTGTAGCTGAGAAGGCTGAGAAAAGTGAATAAGTCATTCTCTTCCGAGGATACAATCATTAAATCTACGTTTGATAGATAGTTTGTTTAATGGATTCTTAAACTTATAATTAAGTTCATTTAATTTGCCAATCAGAAGCAGGCTAAGGAAAGATGTAACATGGATAATAAAAAAAATGTACAAAGATCCCAAAGTTACATGACAAGAAAAAAAATATCACAAGTTGAAAATCGAAATGCGATCAAAGAACTTCAGGAATCTAACCTAGTTCTGATTTGAAATGAATAGTTTAAGATTGTAAAACATCAGTATAACATAGCTAGAGCAACAATGTATAAACTTAGCATTTACTCATTTTACATACTTTTTTTAGAAAAATATCTCATACGACCACTCGCCAATTCTAAGATGAAAATAAATAAAGCAAATATAAATATCATATGAGTCAAATGATGACTATTCTTCTAAGCAGAGATTTACTAAGCAACTATGGTGCGTCCAAAAATTAGAAAGCCACGGAATAGATGAAACCCAATATTTCCAGCAAAAATATTATAAAATGTTTGTTACCACAACATTATATCTGTGTAATGATATAAATTACATATAATTGAATGGTCAAAAACAGAAAACGTTTTGCAATATTGTGAATGCTACCATGTTCATAAATTATAAAGAGAAACCGCAAGCCTGAATAGGGATATGGCCTAATAGTGAAAGTGACCCATTTGAGGTCAGAAATAGATTAAGGGGTCTTAATAAGGAATAATGTCTGTGGGTCCACCTCTCCAGCTCTTACCGTTTCGTAGATAACGCCCATGTCAAGGTACAACTTTGATTGCAAATTGCTCGGCTCTCGTAGTAGTTAGAGCTCTGGTTTTTGTTGTATTCATCTGCCCTGGAGATACTGGTTCTAACAGTATGCCACATGCCCCCCCCCCCAACTACCCCAGAACCACGTGACCTGGACATGGTTAACTGGTTATGGGCCCCTAATTCAAGATTTTGGGGTAGGTACCTCTTAGGTTTATACATGATATAATGGTACATATTGAGGCCAAGTTTGAAGTTCGTAGCGTTTTCCTAAGTTGTATAGTTGTCAAATGAATTTTAACTTTGAAGTCGAATTTAAGGGTGAAACTCATGTTTCCGAAGATGGGTGCTAGAGGATAAAATGATCCTCTCTTAGAATACTATCGATTGGGTGGGTCCAATTGTCCCCGCTATTTGTCTCCCCACTATTAGGTCACTTTCGCTATTAGGTCATGTCCCTACGTAGGCTTGCGGTTTCTCTTTGTTCTAATATCTAATAAAGTTATCACTCTGCTGAATATCTTTGTAAACATGGTTAGGCATTGATTGTATGAGGTTTTGGGGACATGTTTTGTCTGTATTTTCCCATTCCTGAATAATGCTTTCTTTTTAAAGTGTCCTCATTATGAACTATCTTCCATCAGCATATACAGCACGTACTAAGCAGCCCCAAACGTTCTCTATTAGGTTTTAAGTCAGAGAAAAAGGCAGGCCAGTCCATCATCTTCACACCATCGTCAAGGAACCACTAATGGCTCGATATGGTCTACGATAGATCCTGTAGCATTTCCTGATATTTTACAGCATTCAGCCTCCATGTTAGAAATGTTAGATTACTCTTAGAGTGTCAGCTAAAGGCTCACCACACCATTACAGTTCCATCTCTACAATAATGTTTTGAGTAGGTATCCTTTTTATTTTTGCGAATATCGTGCCAGTGAAACTGCTATCCTTCTGGACCATAAATTTATTTTCATCATTCCATATTACTTTTTTCCTCTCCTTCCTTCCATGAATTTATCCAGAGAAGCTTTTCTCCTTGTGGCTTTGCTTCAATGGAGGTCGAGATTTCGTCCTCTTGAATATGAGATGTGGAGACTGATGGATGATGTTATGAATAGTTGATTTAGACACAGGGATGTAAGGACATCTGACTATGGCTCTGACGGATGCTCTATTTTCAATAACTTCACGAATAATGACTCTTTTTGAACGTGATGTAAGTTTGGTCGTTTAGAACTCGATTTTTTTTTGTCCCAAATACTTATCACCAATATTCAAATAATTTACAATTGCACTATAAGACAGTCCCAATGCCGTTGCAATTGATTTCTAGTAGAGTGTGACTAGAATCATTTAAAGCACGCACTTGTCCTTTTTCAATGTCTGTAAGTGGTTTACCTCGTGCAATTGTTTAAAGTAAAGAGATAAGAAACTTGGCTGATAAGTTAATACTAAACGTTTGGTAACCTTGGTTTCGATAGTGCTATCCCTTACCAGATTTTATAATTAACGATATTTTGGTTACTGGCTGTATGATTATAGGACACTATCAGTGTTGTTGTAATTCATATAAATTATTTAAATGAAAATAATTACACCCATTGCATTAGTTTAGTGTCAAAAGAACATAGTGAAATGTACAAAATACAGTCGGACCTCTATTTAACGAACCTCTATTTTGCGAATTTCTCTATTTTGCGAACTTTTCTTTGGAACCAAGAACATTTTGCTAATTTATTCGTAAAATAACCTCCACATAGCGAAGTGCATTTTCTATTTAAAGAACTTTTTCGTGGTATCTATTTTTTTCCCCTCCTTGAAATGTTTTTACAAGGCGCCAATCGTTGTCATTCTTTGTATTTCAACCAGGAAGTGCAATTCCCAGTCCACCCCATATCCCCCTTTCACCCTGATGACGATGAAGATGATGGAAATGATCATGATGCAGAAATCAAAAACCCTTCGTATGATGAAATGCTAAAATCATTTGAAACAATCCGACGCGGATTGCAATTTGAAGAAAATACTGAAGGGGTTTTTGGTGCCTTGCAAAGATGTGAGAAGTACTATAAGCGAAAACACTTTTTCAAAAAAAAAAACTCAGACAAAATAACATACTTGATTAGTAAAATTTAAGTACGCATGTGGTAACGTATGCTTTATATCATTAAAATTATTACTTTTTTTAATAATATTTATTGTTATATACTTTAAATCTGTTTTATGATGTTTAAAGTAATTTTAAAAAGTGAAACTCTATTTAACGAATTTTCCATATAACGAACCTTTTTTCGGGATTTAGCGACTTCGTTAAATAGAGGTCTGACTGTATATACAATTTCTTTTCATGATTATTCACTTCATGTTACTAGTTGGCTCTGGACGCACCTTAAACGATAATTAAAAATTGATAGTTTCAGACTAAAAATAAATCTCAGATCTGGGATTTATTCTTAAGCCTTTTTTGCCAAAATCTCACTCTTTTGCCAAAATTCGGAGAGAAAATAAAATCAACAATGATTAATGTGAGCTTCACGTGGAATTCTGAGAGATTTCGGGAAAATGTTTGCAATTAGTTTAAAACAATATTTACAATTTCCAGGGATTCTCTTTCCCTGTCCAGTCCCAAAAATCACTAAACTACACCACACAAAGATTCTGAACTGAGGATGGTTCCTCCTAAAAGCCATTCTGAGAGTCAAATGATGGATGGAAGAACGTTGTTTTCCAAAAATTATGCGGACTGAGCGGTTAAGGGTTAGTCTGTCAGTCGTTTTGGGGTTAGCATCTTGAATCTCCACTACTCTGCAGTCTGCAACGTCTATTTGATTATTAGTGATACTGTCTCAGCACATTACTGGGGTCGGGATATCAGATCTAGTTCTCGGCGGCAGCCAATTCCCCATCCCTGTCAGATTGAGATGGGACTGGCTAGCATAGTTCTTCCACTCTGATCGATTCTGATCGGATCTGTTCTGAACCATAGAAGTGTGCATTAAGCTTTAGTCGAAGAACAGAGAGAGCTCAAATTAAAGTTCAAATAGAAATTTTTATTTAAAAATCACACAGTAAAGCACTAAGCACAATTAAAATCCACTGAAAGATAAATAATAAAATTAAAATAAAGAATGTTAATATAGTACAACACATGATGAAAAAGGATTTAAATTGTTAAGTTCGTAAATTAAAGATGAAATGCGTAATTTACTGAAACTAATACAATAATTTATTTATTTATTTGCGTAAACAAGTGATATATAATGAAACTAGCTTAATGGCTTTGAATAAGAAAACGACATTTTTTTCTTATTTATTTAGCTGAGTAAAATATTAGTTGGAGAAGCAAAAGGTGTCAAAAATAAAATAAAAAAATACAAAAAGCGCGACGGATCAGGACCATTACTTTCTTTTCTTCAGATTCAAAATCTTTTCAATCGACAACCTTTACACTAACATTCAATTGGATGCATTTACTTTCGCATTTCCTTGTATTATCCCTAAGTAAATTTCATCCTTGTTCTAGATTCGCAAGAAAGTCACTTTCACTTAGCTTTTTCTTAATAACCTTTTAGATGAGAATTATAAAATACATAGTTTACCCTCAATTTAATTTTTTTTCTTTTTTTTTTTACCAAAATGCGACTTATTTTTAAGATATTTTTAACTGAGAAGGTATTGGAATACCAAATTCTTCAATAATCTTTCTCCATTTCATCTTAAGTATATTAGAAAAGATATAACTTCACCTTTCTTCCATGAGTATTTAAAGCTATTTATTTTAAATACATGAAGCAAATTTTCGGGAAATATCTGCTTTCAATTTTTCAAGCCATAAATAAATAAATGGGAATAGAATCTCCTTAACAAACAACAAAAATGGTTGAAAACCCAACAAATGTAAAGACGTGATAAGTCACAGAACGTGTCACAGAACATGTCACGGTAAAGCATTAAAAAATAAAAATTCTTATGTTTTTGACATCGCGGAACATTGCTTAAAACTAGGGCATGTTATGGACCCTAATGTCAAAATTATTTTTAAAGAAACAGATTTAAAATTAAGAAAACTTATGGAAAGCTGTATCATTAAAAATACTAAAGAGCAAAACTTTAACAGGTATAAGGGTACCAGTGTGTGTGGTGTGTGTGGTCGGTTCGCACCGAAGTGCGAGCTTCGTTGCCGAAGCATTCGTGCTCCAGGGAGCGCTAGTGTTCCCAAGACGGCGAACCCCTAGCAGACTCCCTAGAATTACAAGGGAAAGATACTGGGGTGGTTTCCCGTGGCCTTCCCCAGGACGCCATTAAGGAATGACGTCAGACCGAAGAGAAAGTGAAGAAGAGGCTACAACACAGGAAAGGAAATTTTTGAAACATCCATGCTCGCTACCGGGATTTGAACCCGGGCGCTGGCACATTGATCTCACGACAGACCGACGCCTGAGACCGCTCGACCACACCACCGCGGCAAGGGTACCAGTGTAGACCCTAATACTATTAATTAAGAACTTTATCAAAATTAATGTTAAAAAAACTGCTTTCTTTGATGTATTGAATTATTAATAATGCTTTTTATATGGATTATTTAGTAATAGAGATCTCTTTGTTTAATGCTGATATGTTTCATATATTGACATAACATTGTAACAACAAAAAAGTTTGTTAACTTATCATGTCTTTACATTTATTGGGTTTTCAACCATTTTTGTTGTTTGTTGTTTGTAAAGGAGATTCTATTCCCATTTAATTATGTCTTGAAAAAGGCAAAGCGGATATTTCCCGAAAATTTGCTTCATATAATTAAAAAAAATATTTTTAAATACCCATGGAAGAAAGGTGAAGTTATTTATATCTTTTCTAAGGTATTGGAATGTTGGATTACTGGGTAATTTTAATGAATTTACAAGAAATGCATGGAAAATACTGAATGTTTTGATTATAATTGCTATTTATTTTAATTTTTAAATAATTTTCCAGAAATATCACAATTAAAATTTTATTCAAACTCACTATAAATTAAAATATTATGATGTTGATAATTATCTCAATATATATTTAATTTGCAGATTCAAGGTTGTTTAGGAACCATTTCCTCCCTAGGCAATATGGGCAGAATAGATGGAGCCAAGAGTAAGGATAGGCAAAGTAGGAAACTAGTTTTCATTCTTATTTTTCCTTTTCATTTCCATGACTTTTTCATTTCCATTTTGAACAAGGTAATTTATGTATTAAACTTTGATAGTTTTTGATCACATGTAATATATAAACTTTTAAAACATAAAAAAAGCATTTATTGATCCTTATATTTCATTTTTTAATGATTTTTTAAAGTTGTTTAGTTAAATTGTTTAATCGTATTCTGAATTTGTCAATAGTAATAACAACTGATAAATTTAATTACCAGCGGTAGGTATCTGAAAAATCTCTTATGCAATATTCCAAAGCATAGATTGGTTACGATCATTGAAAACACGAATCTTGTGGTCAAGGTGATGGTCCGCAATATATCTGGACCTGGGTTAGAATCCCGGTGTGAGCTTAGATGTTTCTTTCTACTTCAGTGTTTGTTTCTCTTCTGTTACCTTTTACCTGCATTCTGGATAGTTATCGAAACGACAGCATTAATTGCAATATCGTAGAGTGTCATCATCTTTGACTAACGATCCAAACAAAGGATCTCCGGATAAGCCATTACGAAAACAAACCTTCTAACTGGTTTATATTAGATGAATGTCTATAAAGAACAGGAATTACAAATATTTCCATGTGCACAGAGAGAGAATATAACGTTAGCAATGATATGCCAAAATGATTTGCTTGAAGAAGTGAAACAGATCTAAACAAACAAATGGTGTTTATTGTTTTAAATAAATGGACAGGAAACAAAATAGAACTACGTTGGAAATCTTCATAATTACAGAGAAGAAGAAATTAATGGAAAGTGGTACAGTTGAATTAATTGACAGTAAAGCAAGGAGTGAAAGAAGTAAACAAATTATAAAATAGTAAGTGAAGAAAACTTCTGACACTTTTGGCAAAAAAATCTATGAGGATTCCAAGGGTATGAAGCACTTAGTGTGTAAACCAAATTCTTAGTGTTTCTCACGAAACGATTCGAAGCGGTACAATAAGGAATAAACTTACAAAGCTTAAATTATCATAAAAATAATACTGATGGCAAAGTACTGGGAAAGTAGAACTAATGCCTACAACTGATCCATTAGTAAACAGAATTCTTTATTATAAAGTACTAATAAGGCTAATATGGGATTTTGACGGAGAAACAAGCAAAAAAGAAATTTATTTTCTTTTAGCAGATAAAATGGTTTCTCGTCTCTGCTCGGTAAAGCTTCAACTTTCATGGCCTAACAACAGATCTACTGCCAAATACAATAACACCAAAATCTTTGAGACTTCAAGTTTACTTATTTCAACTATCTTTCATTGAATTGAATTTAACTACAAAGATTTTAATTCAAATTCAATCACAGAATTCATCTTCAGGGAGAGATTTTCCCTCGGCCGCATGACTAAACGCCTACTATTAGTGTCTTTCTGATTAGCCTCTGTTTGTCTATAGAAAGTCAGTGATGCAAAGGATAGGATAAAGGAACACATCAGCTGATATAGCTCGTCGAGAAGGGTACCAAAGAATGAAGGCATTACAAAGACCTTTTGTGAGATGGTGTATATGTGGACAGTATCCTAATCAAAAATGGTCCTGAGAAGACTGATTTCGTAATTCCTGAGAAGACTGATTTCGGGAGATATTCCATAGTTGCAATATCTCCCGAAAGTTTTGAGTCGCCGGGTTGAGATGAGCAGTGATGATTGGAAGACATCCTTATTCCTAAATAGGAAAGATATGTTCAGACTCATTGAACGATCCTGCATTGTAGACCTACTAGATCCATTTGAGCTTCTCGACTTCTGTGTAAGATTCAAACAATCATTGCGGCCAACTCTGCTTCAGTAGACTCATAGAGTAACCAAATCGCTTCTTGTAGTTCTCAAATTTACTGAATTGATAGAAATGTTTTTGGCATAAAGGCGTCTTAAGTTTTTTCTCAGATATCTGCCAAATCGGCCACAAAAATCTGCTGAATAGTAAACAATCACAGTAATCATGAAATCCAACTGCGACCCACTAGCAGCAAAATAGTAATACGTTGACCGAGGGAGTTTAATACACAATTCATGTTTTTAGGAAAGTGTCCATATTTTGTTAGAGTTCACTTATCAAATTTTCAAATATCTAAGGAATCTAAAGAAATCTAGATATTTAAAGAAGCTAGAAAACTAAAATTAATTGAAGAACTATAATGATTGGGAAATAAAACACACAAAATGAATACAATAGCGAATAGATAATATTCTGAGAAATTGTAAAGGTGATTATTAAGAAAAAGATTAAGGTAATTAAGATTTAAAAGAATTTAAGAATTAAAACTTACTTTGTGTCGTTTTCTTTTTCTTTTTGAAGTTTCTGTTTCTTTTGTTATTTCAATAAAATATATTTTAAAATAAATTAAGAAAAAGTTGATTAGAATGTTGTAATGAATGGATTACAACGTAGTAGACTTTATCAAAAGTATTTGTTTGCCAATTGAGATGAATTTCAATGTGTTTTTTTTTTTAGATTGAACAATAAATACGTAATTTGTTTTCTTTGTAGTGATAACTTACATAATAATCGCTTTGATTGGTCACAGTGTAGTTAGTATCTTAACCAATGGTCTTCTGTTCCTTGGAGCCATCAGTCGTCGGAAAGGTTTTCTCGTGCCATGGATTATTGTTTCCATTATTCAGATGGTGGCTTTGATTTTATTGGCCATCCTGGTGCTGTCGGCCGTAAGAGTAAGTTACTCTTGTCATTTTAATCAATTGATATTGAATTTTGACATTAGCATAATATGCCTTGAAAATATTTAGCTAACATTATTAATTTACTTAATTTGGATGTAAATAACGGATGTGACATTAATATAATCTAGAATTTCCGAATGAGCACGCGGGGTCTTATTACTATTGTACTGGTTTATTTTTTTTCTCTGTTTGTCTGTTTATCTGTTTGAACACGCATCACGCTAAAAGAGCGGGACACATTTTCTTAAAATTCTGACTTCTAACTTCTAACTTAAGTCTAACTTAAAATATGAACACGATTATTCTGGTCGCCATTCCACTATAAATAGTTCTTCTACTTTATGTGTTCAGTCAATCCGCGATGGATAGTTCATCTACTTTTAAATAAATAAAAATAAGAAATAAAATATCACTTTTGCTTTTTGCTTCATCTATTATACATATTCTAGATTCACTGTCTGTAGATCCCCTCCGTATTATTTAATGCTGGTTTTCTAAATATCTTTTAATATCCTTACTGGATAAACCTATCTTGTAATCCCGCCAACGATTAAGACTAATAAAATTCAAAATAAATTTGAATTAGATTGGAATTAATCTGCGAATATTCAATGAAGTGTTCAATTAGTCTTTTTCTTCCCATATTTATTAGCTGTTGAACAATGTTTGCTTCTATTGATGGAATCATCTCTCTTGCATGGACATTGCCTCTGCTTAATTGATTCCTGCTGAACATTTTTTTTTGTTGAAATTATAATTTCATTTTAATAAAGACAGTAGATATTAAAATATCAGTTATTTTTAATTAACATATTGCTTACTTAACTATGCTAATTTTATTTATTAGTGAATTTCTACGCACTTAATGAATTTTGGAAATGGATGAGTCAAGGTTCATGTTTTAATTAAACACCTTCTAAACTGCCCCTCAAGAAGACTGAAACTTACCGAAATATTTATAACATTCTCCACCCCTCACTACTACCTTAATACTAGTTATCATTTAATTTTAATTAATTTGTATACGTAAATAATCCACTTCACTAGACAATCATGTAAAGCTCTATTTACGTTTATTAGTACGAGTATGATTAAAATAATCTCTTTTTTTTCATCTGTTACAAAAACTGAGTTATGAAGATTTAAGAAATTATTTAAAAAAAAGAGAAAATTATATTTAATTACAGAATAGACTTGACAAACATTTCATTAACTCCTACACTTTCACTTAGAAATTTTTCTGAAATATGTTTTATTTATTTTTTTTGTAGAGTGAAGTCAAACGTATAAGCATATTTGTCGCCTTAGTTGTAATGACTACATTACTTTTTTACTTCGTAGCAGTGATCATCTCTTTCTATCTACAACTGTCAGAGTCAGTATCAATAGATAAAATACATAGAACTTTGCATCAAATAACCTCATCTTCACTCTAGAGAATATTATTATTTATAATTTACTATTTTATGTTTGAAGTTGCTAAATAATGAAACAAGTTGTATTGTTAACGTTGAACAAAATTTATCTTTTTAAATAATGAAGAAGTTTTCATTGTTTGAATCAGTGAATTTCAAAAGTAAAAATTAAGCTGTTTAAGAATGATAAAAATTATGTTTTTATAGACGGTATTGTCGGTTACTCCATTCATCATTTTTAAGAGACAACATTTCATATTTGAAATATTGTCTCCTAAAATACAGGCCAAAACTCATTAAAAGTAGAAATTTCTGAAAATAAAAATAATGAAAAAACACTAAAAGTCGAAATTAATTTTAAACTTTTAATATTATATTTAGATTCCTGCAATGAATATCAGTGTATTAGAAACATGAAATTTACCATTTTGTTACTCAAATTTCAATAAAATCACCATACTTCAGAGAAAACGCAAGAATATTTTTATATTTAAAATGACATATTTACCATCTAAAGGGTTTTTTTCTTGACAAGATAACACTGAAACACAGTTAAAATTCAATGAAAAGACAAGAAAGGAATAAGAAGAATTAAAATTTTTAGTTTAGTTGGTAAAATGTAAACCCACTACCTGTGTTTTAAAAGTAAAGACACAGGTAGTGGATGACATTAGAAGTAAAAGCACAGGTAGTTGGTGGACATTAGAAGGTGAGTTTTTACTATTTTCACTTATTGCGGTTTTATTTCCATCACCCATGCTTTTAGAAGTACATTTCTTTCCGTAAAAGCCATTTCTTTAAGTGTTCCTTACCTTGAAATTATGAAATGAATAGGAATTAAATTTAAAATGGTGTTTTACTAAACGTTGAAAATGTTTGAGTAGCGGATACAGTAAAATTGGAAAAATCTCGAAGAGGACACTTTAAAGTACCAAAGATGGACCCTAAATTATAATGAGAATAATATTTTTTTTCTTCACATATTTTTTGCAAATGAGATACATACCGTATATGCTCCAATAGAGGGCTCCGGCGTTTATTTGCAAAACTATCCTCGGCTCCCGGCGCTTAACAGAGACCGGCTATTATTAGAGGCCGACCATTATTAACAAAAACTTTCAGGACGCAATATTTTTACACATAAATACCGGCTAATATTACAAACAGCTACTTTATTTGTATTTCACATGCTACGTAAGACTGTTAAAGATAAATGTCAATGTCTTTCTGTACCTTTCGCTGCTATTCGTCGTCCAAATCCGCAATGACGGGCGGCCGTCTCACCGGAAGTTTCTTTCGCGTATTATCGCGCGAATCTTAAAGGCAATGTCAAATGAACGTTTCAGCGGCATTTTATAAGGCAATGTACCGTAAGGTATTATGCACGACTATAAAGTTACGGACTCTTACAGTAGTACCGGTAGGCAAATATCAAAGACCCGGCTACTATTAGAGACCGCTACTATTTGGCCGTGTCCCCTCTGCAGCCCGGCGCTTATTAGAGACCGGCGACAATAAGAGCCTCGGCGTTTATTGGAGCATATACGGTAATAGAGATATATATATTTAAAAAAATTGTAACTTTTTTGGTATTACATTACAAATAAAATAAGCAAAATAAGTTTTTATAAATTAC
This sequence comes from Thereuonema tuberculata, assembly GCA_023159025.1. Taxonomy (NCBI): domain Eukaryota; kingdom Metazoa; phylum Arthropoda; class Chilopoda; order Scutigeromorpha; family Scutigeridae; genus Thereuonema; species Thereuonema tuberculata. The sequence continues at coordinate 151,437,381 of JAFIDM010000001.1, read as the reverse complement.
GTTAACCTTTTTCAATTAACCAATCAATCATTTATTGAGTTTGAAAATTGGTAGCAATGTCTGTTTTCTGAACAAAAACTAGAAGATTTAGGAAGTTTGCTGAGTATTGGAGACTCATTGATGGTTCTCTCATTTATTATGAAAACATCTCATTCTGTTGCATGGGTTAAGAGCGAGGACCGTTGCTTTATTATCATTTTGTAAACCTCTGTGATTTAGAAACACATTTGTATTTCTGAAAATAAAACCAACAATAAAATCCCCTTCAGATAGTCAATCTTTAGAACGTTCTGGCAATACCTCATTTACCACTTATTTTCATGTATTTCCTTGGTACGCTAATTAGTATCACTCGTGTATTCGTTGAACAGTTTCTCGTTCTACATCTTCACCCACAGTACTCCTATTTCTTCAGGGATTTCTGGTGAGACTTCGCCAACAACAGTCTCCACATTTCCTAACAAAGTAACTCTTCATCATTTTCTTCTTCTGAATTAAAACTAATATAGCTCCTATAACTGTCCCATTGTTGCCACGAATGTTTCTGTTTTGTAACAACTGAAGCAAAAGGGCCCCAGGATATCCGCCCACATTTTAAATAAACCCCATTTGAATTATTAAGAGTGATTCAATTTCTTTTAAGAATGGTGGAATTTCCTTTTTCTTCAATATAAGGATACCAAACATGAATAAAAAATAATATCTCAATGTATTAGCAGTGGACACGTGATGTCCTCTCATAGAAATTCACCGGTTTTGTGTTTTAGTGGTGGACACAAAATCTTATGTTCAAATCACAGGCAAAACTTTAAATGCGGAAAAAGAAGAACATGGAATGAATTTTTGTATTTAATAATATATGTTTTTATGTATTTAAATAAAGCATCTGTTGAAAAATAATCCTAACAGGACTTGAATGTAAACTATAAAAGAAAAGAAATGAAAAAATAACTCAAAACTTCAACGTACACATTTTATTTTAATACTATAACATATGTGTTCAACAATTGGTAACGGTAAGAAAAGTATTAATACTTAAAAAACTTAGTGGTTAATGATAGAGCCTATGCACAACATTTGATTATTGGAGTTGTATTTATAACATTAATAAATACAATAATAAATAATAATAACAAATAATAAACATACATACTAAAATTGGAGTCTTTGGAGTCTTTCGATTTTCTCCGCGAAAATCATTTTCAACTGAACGGAGGTTACAAAAATTGAAAATAAAACAAAGAATAGGTATTTGCTGGTTGGTCCATCCTCTGGGAGCTTTGATTGGTCATCTTCTTTGTTGGTTTTCTCCCCTGGCGGGAACTGTGGTGGTGACCCCCTTTCTACTGTGTCTTCTGGTAGTCGGCTCTTTTGTAATAACGGGATCTAATCGCCGCTGGCCGTGTGACATCATCGGTTTGTTTTGGTGGGTGCTTTCTTCGTGTTGTTACCTGTATTTTGTCGGAGTTTTGCTTTTAATTTTTTAAATTTTAAAATGAAATATCAATATCGGTACATTTACCTTAAATGATTGGAAATAAAGAATTTGCCGAATAAAGAAATTTGATTTCATTCGTTACCAATTAAAAGGTGTAAAAGCCTTCCTCTCAGAATACTAATTAAGGCAATAATTTCAGCTTTTAATTCATAGCTGATGGAAATAAACTAAAGGGATTTTACGAAGGAGAACCATCTGGAACATTCGATATTGGATTACCAAAGATAATGGTATAATAAAGATTACATCTGGTTTTTCGAAAAGAAAAATTAAAGGAAAAAGGAACTAGAAAAAGTTTTATACAGGGTGTCCCAGGAGGAAAGGTCAATATTTTGGGAGGTGATAGCATTGGTTATTTTTAGCAAAAAATGTCAAATCAACAGGTGTCCTATTCTGAATGGTTTCCAAGATATTTAAATGTAGCGTTTCCAAATGAATGATAACAAAGAGATGCTATGCACTGTTTTTAATATTTACGGTCAAGTTAAACATTTCTTACAGTTTATAATAAAAGTTTCTAAAATTCCACCACCAACATCATGCATTTCTAAACTCTTGTGAGAACATGATGTGTTGCTTGTCTGAGTTCATCGTGACGTTCCTTTATGAGCGCAAAAGAAACAATTATGCGAGCGAGCAATTCGTCTAATGTATTCACTCTACGTCTGTACACTTCACTATTCATCCAACCCATAAACAGAAATCCAAGGGGTTTACGTCTAGAAATCTTGCACCGTGCGCGTGCGATGGAAGAGAAGGAAATGAACGGACAGCAGGCACAGTGACAATTGCATGCCAAATTTCAATTATCTCAGAAACTATTCGCAATAGGACACTTGTTCAAATGACATTTTTGGCTTAAAATAACCGATACTACTACCTCCCAAAATATTGACGTTTCCACCTGGGATACCCTGAATATATATATATATAATAAATCAATCGAAGAAAAGTTCATGATTGATGGTTCAATTCATGGTTCATTGCAGTTCAGTAAATACAGAAATTCATGTAAAATTGCTAATAATTGTTAAATTGTAAAAGAAAAACGGTTATTTTAAAGTGAAATTGTTATAAATTGTTTAAAACAAAGTAGATATAAAAATGTCTGTAGAATGTAAGTAAATTGTTTTGAAACAAAAGTCACATGAAAATATCTATGTAATATTCATTTCAAAAAGAAGCCTGAGGAAATCCAGAAATTCTCTGGATGAAATATAATGAATAAAAAGATGAGATAGTTTAAAGTAAATGAATGATATGGCTTCAAGTGATGACTGAAGATATTACGCAATAAGATAGGAGATGATGAAAAGTAAAATTTTAAAAAATACATAGATTGATTATAAAATTTATTCAATACGACGATGTCTGATGAGTTTTTTAAAAACACAAAGAAGAATTATAATAGACAGTCTTATCTAAACATTAGTAAGCATCAGAAATGTTTATATCAAATTGTGAGGATGGAATCGCACATATTTTCTTGAATAAGATTAAATATTAGACTTTTTACCAAAGCCATTCAAGAAGATGCCTCTTATTATACAAAATCATAAAGAAATAATGAATGAAACAGGATGGAAAATTGTAAATAGAATGCAAAAAGAAGCTCCTTACTTTACATTGTAAAGAGTTGACAATACACAAGGCAATGAAGAAGAATATATGAACCTTATGACTATTAATAGCAAGAAATATCAATGCTACTTACAAAAAAATGATATAAATAAAGAAGAAAAAATTGGGCAAAAGACTAGCTCAGTGAGAAAGTGAGATCTACAACATCAAAGAAATGTTTTTTTTTTTTGCCAACGCCCGGGCTCTTAGAAGTTAATCTTTTGGCCTCAACAAGGGGCGAGAAATGTGAGCATTTATCCGTCGTAACGTTGCCCAGGGTACGCCATAGGAGGCAGCTCACGCTATACCCGCAGAAACAGACGAAACACAGAAGAAAGAAAGGGAAACAGCCATGCCACTGCCGGGATTCGAATCCAGGTACTGACGCACTGGTCGCCACGGCTCTTCTTAATTTAACTAGAAAAAAAATAAATACAAGTGAGATCATAGTTTAAATAAAGGACTCGACTACAGGAATGACAATGGAAATTTAATAGCTGAGATAGAAAAAGCCGAAAGTTATCTATCAGAAGATGAGACAGTCATTTACAGTATATAATACAGTGTCATTTAATAATAAGAAAACAGAGCATTATGAAAATCAGAATTTGTCGCAGTATTAAAAAAAAGGATATTATGGAATGTTATTAATGACAAAAAACGTAAAGTATTAAAATCTGATAATCATTTAGTTATCATGAACATGAAGGATTATGAAAACAAAGTCAAAGATATGTTAAATTCTGACGATTTTAAAGAAATACAGTCGGACCCAATATTTAAAAGAAAGATAAGTAATATGAAAATATTATTAATGAAGAATTCCCCCGTCGCACTTTCTGAAATCACTTAAAAATCACATAAAACTTAAAAAGAATAAAAACTGTTAAAAAAGAAAACACTAGCTTTCGACTTCATGGTTAACAAAGTCATCATCAGGTATTGTTTTTAAGTTTTATGTGATTTCAGAATGTGCGACGGCGGAATTCTTTATTAATAATCTTTTGCGCGCGTAAAAGACTTTTAATATGAAAATAAAAAAGATATTGATTATAAGAAGTATTACGAACTTCACGTGTACAAAATCCACATTTATTTCAAGACCAAAGATTCACAAGCAAGGTATTAATAAATTCGTACGGATCGCCTATACAAAATCTTAGCCGATATTTGAATATTATCATAAAAGGTTTACCATTATATAAACCTAATAATAAAAAACACAAAACAATTGATCGATAAGATAAAAGAGTCATACAAGGATAATAAAACCAAAATAAGGCTATTCTCATTAAATGTACTATCTATGTATACTTCTATACCAGTCAAAAAAAAAAAACACTCAACATAATGGAAAAACTGTGTAAAGTCAATCAAAAAATTATAAATGGATACAAATTATCTACTGAAAAATTAATGAAGCTTTTGAATTTAGTTTGTAACAAAAATTAGTACCTATATTGATAAGGATGTTAAAGATATATGCAAACGAAATGAACTGTCTATAGTATATAAAACAATAATAATATTCTTTCTATGATCCGAAGAGCTCCAGAATGCTTAAGAAAATGGCAGTAATATATAAGTTAAAATGCAGAGACTGCAACGCCATACATTTTGGAAGCACAGATTGGCCCCTGAAAGAGAGGGTGAGGGAATACGTAAAAGCATTCAAGAATAAAAAACGACACATTTTAGACTGGGCAGATCATTGCCTCTCGGAAAAACACAACCCGGACCCAATAACCGAAGTCTTTTATCAGATAAAAGATAGATGAAAAAGACAGATTTTTAGAGACACTTATTAAAAACAGTTTTAATTGCATAAATAAGGCTAAAGGTTTGCAAGTGAATACAGTATTCAATAGAAAGTTTTAAAAAAGTATTAAAAAATAAAGGGAAATTCCTTAAAATTGCTAAAAATTGTTAAAGAAAAAAGCTTGTTTTAAAGTGAAATTGTTATAAATTGTTTAAAAAACAAAGTAGGCATGAAAATGTCTGTAGAATATCTGTAAATTATTTTAAAACAAGATTCGCATGGAAATATCTATGTATTTTTAATTTCAAAAAGAATTCTGAGGAAGTCCAGAAATTCTCTGGATGAAATATAGCGTTAATAAATGAAAAGATGAGATAGTTTAAAATATATAGTTTGATCTAAAATTCAAACAGGCATTAGACAAAAAATGAAAATATGAAAAGATGAAGGGTAGAAAGATTTTCTATGTATCTGATTTCAAATAATGTGACTTCTTTTACCCGACCGATAAGATTTTGTCCAATCGACCGAAAGGGAAGTTTCTTGGGTGACTTCGCTTCGTCTTCACAAACTATTATGAAAATCGGTTGCATCATTCTAGAGACTTCCATGTTTCAATTCTAAAGCAATATAAAGAAGTTTTCTTTTATTCCGTTTCAAAAATACCACTTAAACATCAAAGTACCTTCAAAAGAAGATAGATAAAATACAGAGGAAAAACAAAAAAGAAAGCTAAGGAAAAAATAGAAGATTAGAAAAAGAAGAAAAAACTTATATAAGAACAAATCATACAAAATGGAAGAGATCTGAAAAAAATTACTTTGACCTATGAAACAATTTCATCTCTTATTGTTTTGCAAATAATGAATAAGAAAGCAAAAAAAGGAATTTTTCATCACAAATTTGTGAAAAGCTTGGAATAGAATTTTAGAATTGGAATTTAGCACAAAATATGGCAAATGATAGGAAACATCAACGAAGGATACAACAAAAATATATAAAAAATGAATGAACGTTGAACAATTGCTGAAAAACTTTTACATGAGCGACAGAGAAGATCTAAAATAGCTTTTTCTTTTACATACATTAGAAAAGGAGAAATAAATTGTTGAGTAACATGCTTAAGAGAGAGAAATGGTTTTGAATGAGATGAAATGATGATATTTTGGAGAGATGACAAGTATAAATGACAAATAGAAAATTCCTATTTCAAAGAATTCTCCGACAAATAACAAAACAAAATTTGTTTTCAAAAAAAAAAAAAAAATTAAAAAAGCTTTTTGTGTTTTCTTTTAAAAAAAACATGGAGATAGAAACCAACAATGATAATGGACTTGAAAATTACAATAATTTTTATTTTCTTCTGAAGAAGCATCGAAGAAAATTACTGAGCCAAGTTATCAGGAAATTTCCTATTTTTCTTCTTTTTACGTTATTTACACAGGATTCAAGAGGTATTGAATATAAATATCATTTCTAACTAAATTATTAATTAGAACTTTATAAAACTATCCTAATAATATCCCTAAATCCACCCCTAATTCATTACTTTGGAGTAAGTGAAGAAAATTAAAAGTTCGTAAGAATACCTTTACTAAGTAACTCTGGTCTGTTTTGAGACAAAAATGTTGATCGAATTCAAGAGAGCTGTCTTCTCTTTAGAAACTACAAAATACAGAAAATTTAAGTGGTTAGAAAAAAAAACAAAACAGCAACACAGAGATCAATCAATAACTGATTGTGAACTATTAGCAACTACCTCTCTTATAAAAGAGAAAAAAAATCCTCTTTAAGAATCACCTTTTGAATGATTTACTTTTCCATTGTATAGTAAGGTAATAGGAACAGTGAAGTAAGTGAAACTATATAAGGGTCAATCAACTATTCTTTGTACTAAACGCGAGTGACGACATAATGATTTTCTAACAAACAAAAATCGAAAATCTAACTTCCTACGGAGCACATTTTAACGATTAGTGAATGAAGATTTAGTTAAGATAACGGGCAGAGCACTTTTTTTAATTTGAAGAGCAATATTTTGCTTAATTTAGTGAGATTATGGCGGTAATTTGTCCCCTGCGTGACTATCCCTGCGGGACAAAACAAAACAAAAAGCCTACTGTTCCCTGTCATTGTCGCATATCCTTACTATCAGTTACTACTATTTAACATATATTTTATATATTTAATAGCAATCTGTATTAAAACATTCGCTTTGGGAGTTTGCGAAGTCTCTCAAGTAACAGGAAAACCAAATACTCGCGGGGAAAAATTGTCTTCTAAGTTACTGTAAAAATAATAAAATATTCGTAATTAAACTAACATCGGTCCCTCTAAAGCTTTTGATCAATGACCTAATAATACTTTGGGGTAAAAATAAAGTCCAATAATTATTTCCAAAAACAATATTTATTAAATTTGTGTTCCGGACAACCTTAGGTACAAAGAATAGTTGATTGACCCATAAAAAGGTATATTACCTTTGTTATTAAAGGTATTAAAGTTGCTATTAGATAAAGACAGTTTTTAATGTTTGCTTCATAGCTTTGTAAAAATAAGTGAAAACAAAGGAAATGCAGTCAAACTTCTCTACGATGTCAATTGGAAACAGCCAAAAAATTAAAGATAAAAACAAAGCCATTGAAAACTCAGAATTAAAAAGAAAAACAACAACGAAGAGAAAAGAAAGGTCATTGTTTGTCTGAAAGGTCATTGTCTGAAATTGTATTGTTTTCCGTGTGTATGGTCCCCTTTTTTAATGTTTTAAATATGTTAGCAACAAACCTAGACATGAAATGTATATTATTTCTGAATCTATCCACAATCATTTCGTGGCGCTAAAGTAGCTTATTACGAAAAGAGAAGTTGTGCAATTAAGATTGGTTAAGCTAATTAAAAGTCAGTTACATTTTCCGTTTGGAGATAAAACACGGCAGAATTTTAAAGGGTAAGAAAGCCTCCTATTTTGAAGTTAGTTCTAACTCTGAAATATTCTTTTTAAGTAAATCTGTTGAATTCAAAACAATTCTCGAAAATTCTTTGATCTTTCTTTTATAACCCTCAATGAACGACTTATGAATCGTCGTCTAATATCTTGTGATTTCGCTTTGTTTTTGTTTTTATAAATTGCTAAGAAATCGAAATAAAACACATTTCGGGTTTTAAAAGCACAATATTTTAGCTGAAGCAAGACTTCAAGAACTGCAGCTACATTCAACTATTAATGAAGTCCTGGACATTTAATCCTCAATCAAAAGCACTAAAGATGAAATTTGAGATGGTTATATGAAAAGTTTTCAGTGCAAAGTTTTTCATGAATATTCTAGAAGTCTTAGTAGTTGTGTTTTTTTTTTTTCGTTTCTTTAAGGACGTTTCCAATTTTTTAAATTGAATCTGTTCCAAAACTAAATATCTTTTTCTCTAAGTTTAGTTTTCTTTAAGCAATGAAATGTAAATACTTAATTTGTGCTGTTAGTAATATATTGAAGCAAATCACTGACACAAGATCTAAATTTATTTAAAAATTGATTTTACAATTAAAAAAAAAAATGGATGAGATTCAACTACAAAAGAATTTTTAGAAGGAAACAGGGAAATTAGCTCTAGTTAATTTTAAATTCTATAAGAGCTTTTTTTTTTACTTCCTTTCCAAGCAAAATACAGAATTGAGGTTTTCTCTTCATTGAAATAACCTTACTCTTCGACCTTCACATTTGTCTATTTTCTATTCCCAGTGATAACATGTGTTCCCCATCAGTGAAAATAAATCAGATCGTAGTTCATTTAAAAATGGTTTCGTTATCTTCACGTTCTTCATTTCGGCTAAAGTTCATCATCTGTTCTTCACTATTCTTCTTTGCGATTCAGTTACTGCTGTCTATATTGAATCTGCTTCACCAAGATCAAATTCCTTTTGATATTTTTCCTTTTCTCTTGAAGGATTCCACTAACTTGTTACTTATTTTTTTTTTTGCTTACCTTTGACAAACACTTCGTAAAGTCAATTATAAATTGATGGAACTCGAAGGACGGAGTCGGAGAAATTTCGTTATCGATTCTGCTATTTTAGGATTATTTTATTCATTTTAGGATTATGTCTCGAAGAGAAAAGTTGAGAGGATATTTTCTATCATTTTGATGGACTACATGTATCTCGGATAGGACGTAAAGAAAAACACGTTCATCCCAGCATCTCAATGAAAAATGCACAGCGGAAACAATAGTAAGAAAAGTAAAATAAAATAAAATAAAGTCAACAAATTGTTAGCTTGTAAATTAAAAACTCCATTGCTTAGAAGAGATTTTATTTCTAATTTTCTTCATTGAATTAAAAAAAAAGTATTCTGAAGGACAATTAAAGAATCTAATCTGAGTGTTTTTAATGCATTTTTTTATCTTTCTTTAATTTTCTTCAATAAAGTCTTGACTAATAACCGTGAATTTTGAAGGATTCCTTAAGACTTCAGTTGGACTTATCAGAATCCATTGATTTTTTTGTTGTATCGTGTTTACAGCAAAAAGTATTATATAAGTTAGGTATAATACATAATTAATAATATTGAATTTCTAATAATTCTCAAGTACAATACTTAAATTTTCTTTCCAGAATTTATGAGTGGGGAAAAGAAATAGTTTGCTACCACTTAATAAACTGTAAAGAAGTCTTATTATTATTAATTTTTTTTTAAATGTTTATTATTATTTTTTGTACTTTTTTTTCAACTTATAAAAATCGCTTTGAATTCCTATTTAACTTCTTAAGATGACAAAGGAATCTTGGTTTTTCTTGGCGTTTTGATTTTCTTTTGAAGAGAACAACTGAAAGGAAACATTTATTTTTAGAACTGCTTAAAGTTGAATCATGTTTTTAAATACTACTTTTTAATAGAAACATTTGCATAATACCTGTTAATTGTTTTTATTTTATTTAATTAGCACTAAATGCTGTTGGTATCATTTCCATTGTCTTCAGCTGAAACCAGCAGCGGATCAATGTCGCATGAAAAAAAATGAAAACTTTTCCAGAAGAACAGAATTTTACAAAACATTTTTTTAAAGAGTTAAATAAATTTCCTAAAATTTAATTAATTTTTCAATAAAAGATTAAAAAGCCATTCAAAATTAAATTTCAATTTAATATTTTGTACTTACTGTTTTGGAATTTGAGTTTCAAAATCGTTAACTTAATTTAAGGAAGCTTCGAAGCTTTTTTTTTTTTTTTTATCGATCTCATTAAAATGTACATTTCCCCCTGACCCACTGTGCTTCGATCGTTCATTGGTTGAGGGTGATCATAAAGGATAACGCTCATTTTCACTAGGGAAGTGACGAAGAGGCGACGACTATGCCATTCTTGGAACCTTAGGAAGAAAGTCACGCTACATTCGCTGTCCAAAACATGAATAACTCAGATAAGGACATTATTTTAGCTGTTGGAGCACATCTCTTATTACAAAAAAAAATAAATAATATTATTTTTAATTAAATTGTTATCATAATCTTATGACGTAAGTCATAAAGACACTGATTTGTCTGTACGAGGAGGATTAATCTTTCTTCGTCAATATTCGCTTTTTGAATTTTTTTTCTGGATTCTTTCTCGAAAATGAGAACGAACACATGGCTAGAAGAATATAAATAGCTCGAGGCAGTAATGGGCTCCTGCTTGGCTTCTGATTTGATAGTTGTGTGGGCAGTGACCTTGACTAGTCAAGCGAAGGCAGCATTTAACCCCTTGGAAACCCTGTTGCCCGGTGTTAATCCTACGGAAGGGTCATTTTCTTGATCTTCGGGTAGATGGCACCTCACAAACCTCACAGCAACCGTAGCCTTTAGTGAAAACCTGCCTTTAGTTGGCTCTGTCTGCTTTTCTTCCGTCCAAACTGCAAGTAGGGAAGACATAAATCACATCTTATTGGAACTCTTTGACTTCAAAAAGTTGGGGGAAAATATGAGTTCCCGTGTGCGATCACTTCCATTCCCACCTCTGCAGCACAAGTTAACAGACATTGCAATTAGTTAAGAGCTAAACGCACTTCTCCGTCTTCCGTTATGTTTGCGTAACGTAATTGCTTTAGTGACGTAGCTACGTATTCAGGGTTACCAGAATTGAGTCTCGTAAGACATAACGGAGATCTTGAAATCGTCCAACATATGTTAGATTACATAAATATCACGGCTATGTTCGTCGATTTGAAGATCTCCGTTACGTCTTATGAGACTCAATTCTGGTGACCCTGAATACATAACTACGTCACTAAAGCAATTACGTTACGGAAATATAACGGAAGACGGAGAAGTGCGTTTAGCCCTTTAGGACTTGTCAAAATGGATGTGCATTTGTTAACGCCAACGCTGTGGGACTGAATTGGGATTGGGCTATCGTGGGAGTCCGTTCTTAACTGACCTATCTTAAATAACCTTGGAATTGGGAGGTCATGGGCGCCCACATACACACACACAGGGCAAAGGGGGGGGGGGGAGCATTTGCCCCACCATGGAATTTTCAACTTAAATGAAAGTCAGAATGTTTCGTAAGTTTTTCTGTAACTCATTACTTTATTTTACTTATATTTGTTTTATATAATTTCACAATAAAAAGTGCAATTTTTACAAGTGTTTTTTTTTTTTTACTCTGCCAATATATTTTATTCGCTCACCCTCACGGAAAAAAATCCTGTGGGCGTTCGTGCTTGCGGTGATTTCCGAATAGCCTTTATATATTCCCGTTGTCGCTCACAAATCGTGACTTGTATATAATGTTGTGCAAATTTTGGGAATGGCGACATAAACATGTGTTAACAGTAAACCTTTTTATTACAGATTAAACAAAGAGTAAATTAGATTTTAAATTAGAATTAGACTTTTTAGACATCGTAGATAGTGATTTTGCGATCATTTCCGTGAGAAAGGAGACGCCAACCTCATCCATTCGCTTCCAGTTTCTTTGCTTTCTTTTTTTATTTACGAGCAAAATAATCGACAACAAAAAATATAGTTCTGATGTAGATGACAAAGTAATTGTGTGTTCATTTTGAAACTTTTCCAGTTAGTAAAAAAAGTCAAGTGATAGTTACAAATTATTGTTGAATTCGTATTTTGTAACTCGATAAGTCCTAAATATCGAATTAATATCGAGATCAGAGAATATAAGACTTCTCACCCCTTTCTGCCCTTCTCCACACCCCTATCACTTCAAACCTTCCCCAGTTTCAATATAATATTCTTATTTTGTAACCATTTAAACACCGTAAAGATCCTTCAATAATGTTTGCACTCCCTCTCCCGCTTAAACTCAGGAGATGTGAATATCGAAAATTCGTCGAATACTTATATTTTAGATTTTGACAAAGAACACTCATTCGAAATTTCACGTTTCCAACTGAAGTGGTTTCGGAGATACCAATACCATCAAGAATTTGCCCCCTCCCTCCGTATACACCTTTTAGAACTTAAAAAAATGTAGGACCCAAATATAATTTCGATATTAACAAAGAACACTCATCTTAAATTTCTTATTTCCAACTAAAGCTTTTCAGAGATATGAATACCCTTACAAGAAAATTTGTCCACCTGTTTACACTTCTTAGTCCGTTTGTTCTCAAATTAAAAACATTAATTAAAAAACAAAAGGTTAAGAAGAATATTATTTAAACAAAGAATTAACATACCTCAAATTAATAGAAAAAAA
>JAFIDM010000001.1:151368680-151409814 GCA_023159025.1 Thereuonema tuberculata | reverse complement strand
AATTGTGGAAGTCACACTTCCTACATTTATTCCACCAAAATCCTACAAAAATTAGGTTATGGATTTTTCAGTGGTTGCTTCCACTGCGCCTATGCAAATTAAACTATGAAAATAAACTGCGCCTATGCAAATTAAACTATGCAAATGAGCCTATGCAAATTAACTGTTCCTATGCAAGAAAATGTGTCTATGCTAGGAAATGCTATTAGTAAAATCTAATATTGAGAAATTAGTTACAGTATTGAGTATTCTAATATTAGTGCAATTAATCAAAATGGCCGAAGGAGGTAATATGCAGTCAACCTCGACGCTATTTAATGGCAGAAATTACACCACATGGAAGATAGGTATGAGAAATATATTAATGAAAGACGGATTGTGGAAAGCTGCCAATTTATCATTGCTCGACATAGAAAAAGTCGAAGACAAGGTCGAGAAAAGAAAATTAAAAGAAAAATCAGAAAGAGCGTTTGGTACAATAATCACATTATTAGAAGATAGATATAAGCTCTTGATTAAAGAAGAAAGTGATCCTTCCAAGTTATTAAAGGAACTAGAAAATAAATATAATAAACTAGACTCTTTAAAGATTACAAGATTAAAGAGGAAAATATTTGAAGTAACTAAACTTAAGGATTTTAATAATATAGAAAATGTAATAATGAATATGAAATTATTAGTAAAAGAGTTAGAGCAAATAGGAGGCAACATTGAAGATACAGAATTATGTTGGATATTGTTATCAGGCCTACCACCTGAATTAGATTCAACTGCACAAGGCTTAATGTTGACCGAAGGAACAGCTCAATTCAGATTTGATATACTAGTAGATAAAATTATACATGAAGTAGACCGAAAAGCAAGCGATAAAGATGAGTCTATTCAACATGAAATTACTAGTTATAAATCCTATACTAAAAGAAATGCTGACAAGCGGAAATGCTATATATGTGATAAACCAGGTCACATAGCTAAAAACTGTAGATTTAGAAACAGAGTACAAACAAAGAACAGTAATGTGAAATATAGCGAAAAGAAAAGTTCGCATAAAGGAAATCCTTATACAGGAGTAGTTACAGTATCCTCAGCACCAAAATGTATGCTTGCAAATATGAATGATTCTACTTGGTTGTTAGATAGTGCAACGACAAACCATATTTGCTGTAAATTAAATGATTTTCAGGAATACTATGAATTCCAAGAACCAGTAAACATACATGGAGCGTCGGTGCGTCCCATTCCTGCAATTGGTAAAGGAACTGTAATGTTGTTTTGTAACGTTAATAGATACAGGAAAACTCACATATTGTTACATGATGTTTATTATGTTCCTGATTTAGGATTAAACTTGATATCTTCAACCCAACTTGCCATAAAAGGTTTCACACAATTGATAAAAGGCAAGGAGTACATAGTTTCAGATAAAGAAGGAATGAAAGTGATTATAGGTTATTTAAATAATAGATTATTTAATGCTGATGTAAAAGTTGTACATCCAAAACCAGTAAGTTACGTGAAAGCTGATAATAGAAGAGATATTCTGTGGCATGAGCGTTTAGGACATGTTTCCTATCAGAAGCTGAATTATATTATAAAGGATAAGTCACTACGTGGGCTTGATATAAAATCAGTAAAAGTTGACACAATTTGCGAACCATGCAAATTAGGAAAATTGACAGATTCACCGCACAGAAAATTAAATTATATTAGAACTTCAGAAACAATGGAGTTAATACATACAGATGTATGTGGGCCTATGAACATTAATAATCCTTACGGTGCCCAATATGTTTTGACCTTCATCGATGATTTTTCGAGGAGAGGTTTCATTTATTTGTTAAAATCAAAAGCAGAAGTACCTCAGAAAACTAAAGATTTTATTGACTTCATTGAACAACAAATGAATAAGAAAATAAAAAAGTTAATGTCGGACCAAGGTCGTGAATTTGTAAATGATGATCTTGACAGATACTTGAAGAAAAAAGGAATTAAGCATTGTATGTCTACAGCATATACTCCGCAAAATAATGGCATAGCGGAACGCTATAATAGAACATTATTTGATACTGCACGAACTTTGCTCATCGCATCGAAATTACCTTTGAGCTACTGGGTATTCGCCATCGAATGTGCAAATTACCTTATCAATAGGACACCATGTAATTCTCTTCAAAATAAAATACCTTTGAAAGTCTGGAACAATAACAGGTATGATCCAAGTATAAAACATTTAAGAAAATTTGGAAGTGTTGTGTACATTAGAGTTCCAAAGATAAAAAGAAGATCGAAATTCCATGATAGAGCCATTCGAGGAATTATGATTGGTTACTCGTCCAAAGTGCGAGGTTATAAAGTATGGATCCCTGAGAAAAGGAGAATTGAAGAAACAAGCAATGTATATGTGAATGAGAACTTATTAGGTGCAGATGTTATTAAAGCCAAAGATGTAACAATCGAAGAGTACAACAATGCGTTCACCTCAGGAAGAAGTCATGAAAATGAGTCAAGCGATTCCGAAGAATCAGAAAATGAACAAGATGAAGAACCTCAGTCTGAACAAGAAGAATCTGATCAAAGAAAACAAAGCGAAGAAGAAAGTATGCAATTGAGATCAGGAAAGATAACTAAGCCTAAAGCTGTAAATGTAAAGAGTTTCCATGTACGAATAGATGAACCTAAAAATTATAAAGAGGCTATTATTAGCAATGAAAGCGACAAATGGATGCAAGCCATAAATGAAGAATTAAAAAGTATAAATGAACATGAAACATGGAAAAGAGTCAAGATTCCAAAACATGCAACTCCTTTATCGTCCAAATGGATATTTAGAGTGAAATATCATCAAAGTGGAGAAATAGACCGTTATAAGGCAAGATTAGTAGTAAACGGATTTACACAGAGACGATACCTAGATTATGATCAAACCTATGCGCCAACGCCTAGTATGACGAATCTAAGGCTACTATTAGCGGTTGCAACTGATCAACATTGGCATATTGAACAGTGTGATGTACATGCTGCATACCTAAATGGAAAACTTGAAGAGGAAATTTATTTAGAAATGCCAGAGGGAGTACAGTATGATAAAGAAAAGTATAATGGCGTAAGACTCAACAAAGCATTGTATGGCCTTAAACAGGCAGGCAGACAATGGTATAAAGATCTGAAGGAAAAGTTAAAGAAAATAAATTTTCATCCAATAAAATCAGATCCTTGCATATATGTAAATAACAGTAGATCTTCAAAAATTATTCTGATCGTTTATATTGACGACATCTTAGTCCTTGGAGAAAATAAGGACGAAATTAATGATACATTTAAGAAGTTAGAATCTTTGTACAAAATAAAGAGAATGAGGAAAATTAAAGAATTCTTAGGAATGGATTTTCAATATGATCGCCAAGAGGGAAGACTTGAAATCAGTCAATACAAATTTATCTGCGATTTGTTGCATTCAAATAATATGGAAAATAGCAAAGGAATTTCTACACCTTTGGAAGAAAAAAGAAAATTAACATCAAACCAAAGTAAAATGTTAAATCAACAAGACCAAACTCATTACCGAAGTGTTACCGGTAGTCTTAATTATTTAAGTACAACAAGCAGACCTGATATTAATTATTCTGTAAATTTATTATCCAGAAAAATGGCGAACCCCACAGAAGAAGACAGAGTTCAAATGAAACGTGTACTAAGATATCTACAGAGCACTAAAGAATTAAAACTAGTTTACACTAGATCAGAAGATCAAGTTAAAACGTATAGTGATGCATCATGGGGAGATGATACGGCAGATAGAAAGTCAACATCTGGTTGTGTCATGACATTATGTAACGGTGCAATTCATTGGATTACAAGAAAACAGCAAGTTACAGCTGTTTCGACCCAAGAGTCTGAATATATTTCTATGGCTTTATCTGTGAACGAGTTCCGAGCTATTAGGAATGTTCTAACAGAGATAAATGAAAGTAAATATGTTGTACGTCCAAGTATTCTATATTGTGATAATAGGGCTGCCATAAAATTCGCATCGAGTAGTGTTAACAAAAACAGGAGCCGCCATATAGACATTAAATATCATATAATCAAAGATGCCGTGGAAAACGGAGAGTTAACTCTAGAGTATATAGAGTCACTGAAAAATATAGCTGATGGTTTTACCAAACCATTAGGAGCAGTTAAGTTAAATAACTTTGTAAAGTTGCTAGGTATGAAATAAGGATAGATTTAAATACACTCAAAGCAGAGGGAGTTTTGTAGTGAATCAATTATTTATTTATAAGGAATAAATAAATATTATTATTATTTTGGTAAAGCTTTAATTGTATTTAAAATAATTGGAACGATGGAAATTTAAATATTAAAATATTTTTGTGACGTCAGAGTCTGATTGCAATAAAATGAGAGGAGCGAGCCTCAAACAGTGTCTTCTTCGTCTTCTTCCATTTCGATCCGTTGGTCACGGAGTTCCGTTGTTCTCATTTTGGTTCGAGAAATTATTCTTGTTAGGATTAACGAAGTCAAGGTGACTTCAGAGTATTAAACAGTTTTGTATTAACGTTGCGAATTACTAGAGGTCGTATCCATCGACTAATGAAGGAGTGACGTGGGATTCGTCATCGAGCGGCGAACGTCATCATTACGTTGGAATGAACTGCGGCGGGAGGTTCGATTTGCCAGGCGAAGGATTCGTCGAATCGGCAGAGAAGTCTTACCTACAACAGCGTAGAAATTAAGCAACGCACTCAAATTTACTGTGAGTAACGAACTTTTATTTATTCATTGTCCATTGAGGGATACTGAAAGAAGAATTGAACTTATCTAATTGACAAGCCGAGAAGTTAGTGGAAAATACCACACGTTAACGAGAAAAGGCGGAACAGTGAACGGAACTTAATTATAAATCTCTAGTCAATATTTTGAGAGAACAGAAGTAGCGGAAATTATTATTAGTTACATTTATAAAGCAATTCAAGTTAATGAAATTGAATCGTGAGAAATATACAAGTGAAATTATTCTGGTTATATTATAAGGCTCAATTAGAAGTGAAGTAATAGGCAACTATTTAAGAGATAAATTATAGTAGATCAAATTATCTATTGAAGGGAAATTTAAAGATAATTTGAAACGGAACTTTAAGTTATTCTAATCCGAAGAAATTAGTTGACGTCATTTTGTGCATCGCAAGAAATTAAATAACTAAAGGAAATTAGTTATGTACTTTGAAAGTGATTATTATTCACACATGGAAAAGCCTTTTCGTTTAGATTCATATAAGTGAAATGCGAACATTATTCAATTAAGTCATACAAGTGAAAAAGGTGAAGTCTTGAAGTAAAATACGGAAAGCACTAATTGTGAACTTTTGTGGAACTGTTGTTTCCTGAATTGGAAGAACTATTATAATTAGGCGACGATTTCTAAATATGAAATCTTAGCATTATTTATTGCTCTGCTAAACCAGTAATTGGGATTTGGAATAAGTTCAAGCTATTAGTAATTATTTTAATTATACAAATTAATCAATTACAATCAATTGGTTGATTGATTTATAGAAATAATTTCAAAGCTTAATAATATTAATTGTGGAAGTCACACTTCCTACATTTATTCCACCAAAATCCTACATATATAAAATGTAGAACTCATGTAGAAGGTTTCCCTTTAATCTGCTTCTATTCCAGTTAGAATAAGTTGAATAATCTTTCCGAATAAACATTCAAATTTCATCAAAGAATAAGGTTATATCAGAACTTGATACCAGATGACGCCATGTACATCTGGTTACTCTAATGAATGTGCGTGACTTGAAGACTGCTGTCGCCGTCTGGCGGGTTGCTGTAAAACGACCCAACTTTTCGACAAAAATTAGCCCCCTTAGCGATTGATTCGGCACCTAAGATTCATGTTATTTACTTAATACAATCTAATGATTCATTCTGCAAAGTTTCATTACAAACTGCGTTTCTAAGGTTCGAGTGGTTCCCTTGTGAGTTGCCAGGTCAGAGACACGAGTTCCACTTTCAAACTTCGCAACGAGTTCTTTTTTCAATTCAATTGTCGTTCTCACTGCTTTCCTTTTAGGCTTAGTTGAATCAGTAATCTTTTTTGGACCCATGGCTGCACTATTTTCAATAAAAATAACAAAAAATAACAATAAAATATCACAAAGTTTCATGAAGCTTGCGTGGATGATGCGTAGCGTACGGAAGCTATCACGAGACTGAACTCAAGCGACCGCGTGGGGCGGCTAGTAACAAGGTCACGCTGTCCGAATTGTGAGCAAGCGTACGAATGGCGAGTTCAATTTTACTTGAAAAAGTTGGACGAATAGCGAGGCGGACGAATGGCGGGGTTCCACTGTAGTAATTTAAATTTACTCAATTCTGAGCATTAAGTCACAAAAAATATAGTTAAAAGTAATTAAGATGATCAGATATGTGTAAACAGTTAACTACGTACTTTTTTTTCATAAATAGTAATAGTTATGGTTTTTAATTTCAGTAGCAACATTGAAGGAATGAAAACATCAACTACACGATGTACTATAATGAAACCACATGGTTTCTTTGGGAAATCTAAATTGATTTCTAATATTAGGATTTATTACGTATTAGCTATTAACTAAACACAATTCCAAAAATATGAAGGATTATGAACATTCAAATTTTAAGTTTTTATAATTTTGAAGCTATTTTGGAAAATATAGCTTCGAACTAGAAATCTTTTAACCCTGAAGATTAACGAAATAATAAGGCTTTAGTAGTCTATAAATCCTCATAGTCATTAAATACAGCTGAATAATTAATTATATAAATCATTATTTAATTTTAAAGCACGGTTGCAACATTATTAATTTTTTCTGCTTTATCTACGACATAGGAGAGAACATATTCTATCAACGACCGATGATTTCTCGGAATATAGATTTTGCTATGTGCAGTAATAAATAAATATAATACAGTAGAACCTCATTATAACGGACTAATAGGGGCTGAAGGTTGTCCGTTTTAATGAAAGTCCGCTTTATAACAAATAATTCTTATAGGGTTGTAATGCATCAGGGTGTACATCAATGAAAGTACAATAGTTAGCTATAAAAAGTGTTTATTATATATCAAATAAAAAACAGCCTTCAACATAGTAGGTTGATTTGAAAAAGATGTGTACATATACACTGCATTAATCTTTAGAACAAGAAGATTCTGGTTCATGTTGATTCTTACATTCATTGGTTTGAAAAAATAATTTATTTTCTGCTGGGTTTGTTTGCTGCTTATTTCTTCAGTTAATAACCTATCGGAGGTGCCGTAAGTTTTCATAATATGCAAACATATTTTCATTTTCCGATTGTTCAACATATTGAATAACAAAATTTAAATGGTCTTCACTTCGCTCACCTTAATTGTAGGCTGCCAATTTTTTTTAAAACTGTCCGTTATAAGCGACGTCCATTATAATAGGGTCCGTTATAATGAGGTTCTACTGTAATTCCAAAAATAATAAAGATCATAATTATTCAAATTACTCATTTCCTTACATTGAAATGATCATGAGAGACAAACAGTGGACACTCTGGACTAAATGTCGAAGTTTCGTCGTATAATATCTATCTACGATTTAAATTCCTTCTTTTTTTTTTTGAGTTGCAAATGGTTTTTTTGACAAAGTATAGTAAATCATTTGTAACTTTTTGAATTTATTCAGCTGTAATTACTTGCATCGAAGCTTCTTTCGTAGAAATCAATGCAACACTCACCGGAAGTTTACTATGAGATGACGTCACAGCTGAAACGAAGAGTGACGTTAGTGGAATGACTAAAGCCTCTTTTCTCCTTTCAAGTTCGGGAATTTGCCAAATACAAAAAACAAAAACAAAATACACACGCACACACACCAGGTATTCTAAAATCACTGTTCGAGTCTATTTAAGTAATACATTTTTTTAGGAGTGATCCCCATTATCACTGGGTGTGCATTTTAATTCATTTTAATTCATTCATTGTTTGATTGGTCTTTTGGTCTTTTCATTGTTATCGAAAAAGGTTCATTGTATAATAAAAAGTGAAACAATGCTGTATAATGAAACCATTCGATAACAGCCAAACGATTAAAGGGAAGTGGGTGAAACTCCTCAGAGTTTTTTGTCTCAAAATTTCTTTTATACTTAGTTTGACCCACGTAGAGATATTTCCCAAAGCCATTCGCAGACATCACCGTCCAGCCAAATCTGCAGTCGATTGTCGGTAGCCATGATTTTTTTGCTTAGTCATTAAAAGTGACTTTTAGTTCCATAGATAGTTTTGTCTAAATATCAAGTTAAATATGGGTATTTTAATAAAAAAAAAATCGTTTTACAACATTTGGTATAATCTTCTGGGGTTGGAATCCTGGTCGTGTTAACCATGCATAATGAAAAATGTTGTAAAAATAAAAAATGAATGTAGGGCTTCGTTAAAGCTACTGTACTGCCGTCTATTTTGTATAATTCTTCTTGTCATCAATTTCAAAAGTTTTAATAATACGAATTTTCTTTAAATACAGTACCTAACAAAAGGTAAAATGATAAAAACGATAAATCCAGCTCAAGTTTACAATACATTCGGAGAAAAAGTGAAAAAGTATTTCAAATACTCAAGGGAAGAAGGCGAGGAGGATCAACAATTTGTAAAATGTTTAATCAATTTGATTAAGCAGCAATTTGAAGTTGCAATTGAAATTCATCAAAAGACAACTTTGGATTGTTTGTTGAATGAAGATGAAGAAGAATTAATTTACAGCGAGGAAAATACTCCAGACGATAGCCCAAAAAGAGCAATTGAGAGTTCATCAAGTGCATTGGAACCATCGCCAGAGAAAAAGTCATGATCACATAAATAATATCTGACCATTGTACAGTTCATCGATTTGAACTTGAGTAAAATTATTGTGGAGGAGAAAGTAAAACACTCTTATGAGCAAGCTGCTGCAAAATTCAAAGGAAAATATAATAGTGTATAATGGTAATAAAAATATAATGGTCGTTTAATAGTGGAAATGGTGAATAGATCGCAAGGCAATATTAGAATTAAAATTCAAAAAAATTAAAGCTTTTATGTTTGCTGCATTCAATTCTGCAAGAGAAACAATTTACCTGTATACGGGTGTCAATTAACAGAATGAGTAGGAGTTGCAGAGAAACAATTGGTTTTCCGGAGTTTAGATTTTGCAAAAGCTTTCTAAATAAGTTCAAACGAGATTATAGAATATCTTCAAAGAAAACTACGAAAATAATCACAAGAAAATATATGAATGATGTTTGAATACAAAATGATGCAGTCATCTTTTTAAATAAAATAAATGAGTTTATTTCATCTACTAAAGTCAATGAAGAAAACGTTTGGAATTCTGATCAAAGTAGATTCGAATATGAAATGACATCTGCTAGAACATTAAGTGAGAAAAAGATACCATCGCTGTTGTCCAATCAATAAATGCTACTACTATTTCTTATACAATTCAAATACATATTTCTATGTCAGGAAAGTTGCATAAGATGTGTATCTGTTTTCAGAACCAAGTGGTAAATTCGGACCTAAAGTTGCAAAAGAAATCGAAGCTAATAATTCTCCAAATGTTTATCCAGCTGCAAGTAAGTTTAGCAAAATGAGTTGTTTCCTTTCTTTAGATTGGGCGAAGAATGGGTTTGGACTTGATTTGAATGATCAAAGTATTCTACTTGTAATTGATTATTGGACAGATCAAACAGATGAGGAGCTGATTCACAATGCTTTGACAGATAAACGAGTTCGTCTTGAAACAATTCCATCAAAAACTACGAGATCTGTACAACCTAAGGATTTATATTTTTTCAGGCAATATAAAATAATCATTAGATGAATTAAAAATCAGAAAAGATTCAAATGTCAACGAAGCGAAAGCAGCTCAAAAGTTAAAAATCGACTTTTCATAATGAACATAATTCATTAATGATTTATAATCTGTTTTGTGCTCCATCTTGTCGAGAAATACTCATTTATGTTTGACGAAAGTCTAATTTCGAGACGTCAATGCATGTTGATAATTTCGAAAATGTAAACCAACAAACATTTAATTTTGGATATGAAGATTGTCTTCTTGAAGATTGTGAAGAACTATCATTCATTAAATGTGCTCATTGCTCAATGTGTTTATGTTTAAATCATTTTCTAAACAAGCATTAAACATTTTTTTACGAATAAATCAAAAATTTCCTTTAATTATTAGTTGTCTTTCCATTCGGTTTTAATTCCCTGCTCCCTTATTTTCTTTCTAAAAAGGTTGATTAACTTTTAGTTGTTCTCTTCTATTTGTTTTGTCTTTTCAAACATCTTATTTAAATAAAACATTAAGAGTAATATTTACTATACATTTCCTTACCTTTATTATGATGTCCGTCCGTTATTGATCACAACATTCAGATCCAACAGAAAACGTACGAACACTGAATTAAGGCCAGCAAATATAACTGCACGTAGCGCTTGATGCTGTCGTCTGCTAAGCAACGGCTTTGGAAAATATCTCTATTTGGATTAAACTAACTACAAAAAAATATCAGTCAAAAAGCTGTGAGGAGATTCACACACTTCCCTTGTAAGTTAGAATCAAGCTAGAAAAAGTTGGGATTCTCTGCTAACGAGTTTCTTACACTTTAATAAAAATCTTCTCATCTATTGCATCCTTATTAAATAATTAAGATTACAGCCTTATCTCAGCGACTGGCAGTTAGTATAAAAATGAAACCCTCTCCCCCTTAAAATTTCTCCAGAAAATCACTTCAAATCTTAGATAGACAGTGGATTTCTCAACTCGAGAATCTGTCTATTGTTCTCTCTCTCTGCCTGTATCCTTTTCCACCCTATATTTAATTGTCTGCGTCTTTTTTTTTTCCTTTTCATATTTCATAATGTTAGTTATCTGTCGTTACTTTCATGTTTTCCTTTTTATAACAAGGGACTGCACTGATAGGATTTGTGATTGTCTTTTTATTTGTATAACTTTTATACATTTTCATTGCTAAATATTTATCTTTTTTAGTAAACCATAACTTATTTTTATTCTTCTCCTTAAATACAACAATTCGTTTTTTATAGAATTTCATTTTCTTCCTTTACTCAATGCTAACTAATATTTGATGACTGCTGTAATAGGTATTTTCCTAAATAATTTCTTCTTCACAGTGAGTTTGTTCCATTATATGACAAACTTACTTCTGCGATTAGCATATTTTTTTGTTGTACACATGAAATACATTGATGATTACAGTGTGACTCATTCTGTATTTTGTTTTCCTTTTATGTTGAATTTAATTATTTTATTTTTCTACAACAACTGAAATTTACCAATGATAGAATACAACAGTTCCCAATATTTCCCACAAAATCACCACACAAAACAAATTTCTATATTGTATTTTTTTAAATACATTATCACTTGTATTATAAGTGATATACCGCTGCTAAAAACAAAAGAACATATATTTCCCTTGTTTTGCTGCATTTGAAAGAATTTTGAGTACATTTTGTGCTGGCTTCATACTATGCGCTTGAGACACGTTAATAAAGTGGTTTTGGTTATTCAAAGATTTTAAGTTAATAAGTGAAAAAGAAAATTCCGAAATTGAAATTGAAATGCAAATTAAACCAAAGAAATAATGCAATTATGATTTTAATGCAACTCTAACAGGAATTTTATTTTGTTAGTGATGCAGAACATTTTACGTTTTGTCAAATAATTATCTAAATTTACTTATATCTTTCAGATTCAAGGTTGTATAGGGGTTATTACTTCATTTGCAAATATTGGAATGATAGAAAATAGTAATAAAGAAGGTAAGGAGGTTTTAATGTATTCTTTTTTTTTTTCTATTAAATCGTGTTTTAATTATGCTTTAATTTTATCGAAGGTTAAATAGGAAATATAAATCATCTCTTGATAAGTTATAACAAATTATTAATTGTTTAGACAATGGTAGAAGTTGTGCAAAGGTAAATTTAAACGATTACAAATTTATTCACAATCGACAGCAAATTTATTCGCAACGGATAAGATGCAAATGTTACCCACAATGAATCAGCAACATGTCAGCCACCACAGTATAAAAGCCACATATAATAAACTGAAGCTGTATATTAAATGAAATACAGTTAGAAATATTAAACCAAATATAAATAAAAAGGGAAAAGAAAAAAATAATTGAAAACGGAAGAAAAATACATAGAAAAATGGATTTTTTTTTGTCTAGGCATGTAAGCATTTAAGAGGGGCGAAAGTGAAAAAGGAGAACATTTAGAGGCACTGAGATCTACATTCTGACACACTATTTTTTAGTTAATAAATCTTTATTTTATTTAGAAAAATTCTATGTCTTGTAACACCCAGAAGAGTAACATGGGTAGGCCATCTTTTGAGACATGATGGTCTCATTAAGACTATAATAGAAGGGAAGGTAGAGGGAAAGAACACAAGAGGCAGACCCAGACTGGAATTCATCAACCAGATACTGAAAGACACTGGCTGCCCCACCTACATCGCTCTCAAGAGAATGGCAGAAGAACAGAGAGGCATGGCCAACTGATGCCAACCAACCTAAGGATTGATAACTTAGAGAGAGAGAGTAACACCCATTCCTCTTCTTAAAATACCTACTCATATTACAATATTTCAAAGACTCCTTCACTGTCCTTAGACGGGCAACATTCAGTGCTGAGTTGCCGTTAATGAATCATTTCCAAGATAGTAATATATTTTAAATACAATAATTTAAACAACAACATAATAGTTGTTAGCTTCAAACATTTAATATATTGTTCCCATAACAACAACAATAACAACAATAATACCTATCAACCTTATAAACCTAAATCTATTTCTATTATTTAAACTTTTTCTCTTTATTTCTTTTAATTTCTTTAAAAAAGTCGAAGAGTATCCTCTCGGATTTGTCTTTCTCTATTCATACAATTCTAATCCCTATTAAATATGATACAAAATAGATTTATGTTTACTAGGTTGGTAAGGCATTATTGTTATTATGGGAACGATGTATTATGTAAATGCTTGAATTAAAAAGGGATTACGCTATTGTTTACATTGTGGTATTTGAAATACAGTCGAACCCCGCTTTTCACATTTCAAGGGACTCTGAAAAAATGGTGTAAATTGAGAGAAAGTGTATATTATGGGAAATTGTTTCCTCATACCAAGAACATCAAGGATACAATGTTCAATACATAGAATGATTTGTAATCAATGCTTAGGACTTAATGTAGTACAACAATACACACATGGACTACACCAGTTGTTAGCTCTCACAATAAATCAAAACAATGCAATTCACATTATTGTTGAACAGCTGTTATTGTGTTGCCAACTTTTTTGTAGGTTCCACGAGGGATAAGCTTCAAACCACTGGGAGATACAGTTCTGCGACATGTTTCATTCGATTTTTCAAGTCAACAACCATAAGAAACCACTGATTTCGCCCCTTAATTTACCTTCCCAGACTTCGAGCAAGTCTTCATTTCACCCAGGGTACTACATTATGGGCGAAATCTTTCGCTAGCCGTAATTCGATACCGAAGCATTTCCGGACCTATGTTTATATAACTTTTTTTTCTTTACTTTTACATGTAGAATGATCTCCCGAAGTTTCTGCATATCTTCGTGAATCACCCTATATTAAATATTACTATTATTAAATATTTAATTTACAAAAGGAAGATTATTATGCAAATATTATTTTAGTCACTTTAAAATCTCAAAATATAAGACCTACATACACATTTCAAACGCAACAAGACAAAGTAACAAGAATGCCAAAGGTAGCAAGAATGAAGCCGAAACCGAACGAAGACATCGAGTGTCCAGACAATCGATATATCGAAGTTGCGATGGTCTCGAGTGTTGCAATCACAAAGCAGTGTAATATGTGGATTTTAGAAGGTGAGAGACTGTATTTGGTCTCATGCGCATCAGTTTCGAGTAATTACAGTATTTTGTTCTGATGCCATTGAATCTATATAAATTGATCGTATTTATGACGATATTTATGTTGGTATTCGCCATTTTATGTTCAATTTTTCGCATTGACGCCATCTTTTTTTTTTTACTTGATTTGGCGGAAACAACGTAAATAGCGAGAAGTTTGATATTATGACAGAATATCCGTGTTCCTCAGAGACAATTAGCAGTCTTATGGCTGCTTTTACACCCTCTCGTCACTTTCTCTTGTAAGTCGATTTCACTGAGCACCAACAAGCAGCTCCAAGTTTTGTAGATGGTTTCGAGCAAGTTTTTAAGCAAAAGTAAAGAAACCATAAAAATGTATAAATAATTTTTTGTTTTTTTCCTTGAGGATTTGAGAAACACATTTTTAGAAAAATAACAGTTGAGAAGAGAAACTTAATAATCTTATGACAGAAAGTGAAGGACTATTAAAACATTCTTTTTTTAATATTCTTTTTTATTAATATTGTAGTAGCGACTTTTTCAGCTTCTCAAATGCTTTGTCCTATTCGCAATGTAAATCACCACGATTCCCTAAACCAATTTAGACCCACAGTGGTTGCTAGGGATCTTACACATATCTTGAGATCATATTTAAAAGAAAAACTGGAAAAATCTTTTTCTTTCGATTAGAACTAGGCATGTAGTTGTGTTACAGAATATGAAATATTGTTGATGGCACTTGAGGAAAACCAGAATTTCTGTGTTCCTCAGAGACAATTACCAGTCTTATGGCTGCTAACACCCTTTCGAAAACTTTCGACGCTCAAAGACATGCTACTTGCCTGTTGCTGCTGGCCGTTTGTCTTATCGCTTTACACGGGAATAGAACTTCATGTGGCAAGTCTCGGTTTGCTCTTGTTGAAATCGCAATTAAAACTGCCGATCGCTGAATCGACAAACAAGATGATTTTGCAGCTTAGTTTTGTAATAAGTCTCAACTCGTTTCACAGCAGAGTTAAAGAAAAAAGAAAAAAAGAAGATCTAGGAGGAAGAGAATGTGGTGAATGAAGTTGGGGATTGAAATCACGAACAAAGAATGTCCGAATTTCAACGTGAAGTTAACAGTGTCATAATTTTTAGGCTAAATATATTTTTCTCGCTGCCGAGGGCGCTGGTGTCGACTTGCGTCTAAAGTTTACCTTAATTTAGAGCAAATGGTGTGTTTTTTGGGCAAGTGGGAGATTTTCGAGTCATTTGCAGTTTTCAGACAAGTTTTCAAGAGCGTGTAAAGAAGCCGTTAGGTCACAGTTAACCTGGTAGTAACTTTTCGAAATTTCCTTTTTGACATTTGTTTCCTTATTCTGTGAAGTGTTGCAATCATGATCTGAGTTTCACTGCAGTTATGTCTTTAGTAGAATCACCCTGTGATTAAGCCTTCACATAAATGATGTAATCTCTTTCTATTGATGCAACGGAATCTACATTTCCCTTTTTTTTTCTCGTTCAAATATTTTTAACTCTTCTAACAAACGAATCACAAACAGAAACTGTTATTGCCATAGTCTGTTGTTATTATTATAAGTAACATTAAATACCGAGTTCTAGACAATCTTAATGCAATAATTATGGTATCACAAACATTTAAACCAAATCAACAATAAAACAACAACAATGAAGACAAGAAAACTATCTGCCAGTCTCAGCAATTTAGCAAAAAATACAAGTTTCATATGTAAGAAAGGTTTCTGTAAATGAAAAAGTAATTTAATATTCTGAAAAAGAAATTAAATGCTTTTGATTTGACTTTTGGTTGAAATGGAGTTGTTTTGTAGAAACTTCAAAGTCTTCTTTCTTTACCTAAATTAATAATTATCTTTTTTTTATTAGCGTTCACTTACATTATCATCTCTTCCATTGCCTATTGTGTGTTTGGAATCGTAATCAATGCACTTTTGTTGTATGGAGTCAACACTCACAGGAAAGGTTTCCTTTTGCCATGGATTATTGTTGTTATTATGCAAATAATTGTTTTAGTTGTGGTGGCCATCCTGATATTGGTGACATCAATGGTAAGCTTTTATTATAAACAATTGAAAGTTTCTTATTGCTTATTGATTAAAAGTTTTTATGTTTTTAAGTAATCTATCTTTAATGTAATAATTTTTTAGAATATTAAAACAGTAATTTTTCTTATTATTTGAACAAAATCTAAACTAGATTTTTTCCATTATTTGAACCAACTTTCTTATTTATCCACTGAGTCCGTAAATTCAGGTGCAAAAAAAACCCCGCATAATTGTAACAAATTTACTAATATTTTACTGATTTTTTTATTACTTCATTGGTTTATAATTATCACCAATTTGTAATTACTACAAGCATACATTTATTTGTCTTTCGTCTTACTAGAAGTCTGCCTCCAGACCTCGAGAGCACGAGGTCTATGGATATCTTTTATTCTCGGCACAAAGTTATCTTTGAAAGTTGCCTTTTAGGTTTTAGAGCAAGTTTTCAGCTCCAACTTCAACCATAAAGATGATGCTCACTTCAAATGAAACGAGGAATTTTGTTATCCAC
Organism: Thereuonema tuberculata; assembly: GCA_023159025.1. NCBI lineage: Eukaryota > Metazoa > Arthropoda > Chilopoda > Scutigeromorpha > Scutigeridae > Thereuonema > Thereuonema tuberculata. The sequence goes on along the minus strand of JAFIDM010000001.1, from coordinate 151,393,268 downwards.
CAACCTTGAGTTCTTTTCGCTTTTGAGCTGAAGCGGCGTTCTGCTGAAACGACCATCGAACAAAGAAACGATTGAGAGGCTTAACAATTAGTTCCAGAATCTCATTTAGGAAAACTTTTGCCGAAACTTTTATTCGTTAGATTATGAAATGGAGTTCAGATTTCATCTGACTCCTGCCCAAATCAAACACAACCTGGATTGTGGGATCAGAGAGATTTCAATTTGCTTCGTGGGAGATATGGCGTAAAGACGATTGTTCTTTTCCACAGCGAATATTTTTTTGTCTGTAAAAAGTACTTTGCATGTCTTCAGGACCTTTAAGAAGAGTCTTACAATGAAGCTACCTCTGTTCTTGTGTGTGTTCGTTAGCCTATGACAAGTATCACGTATTAAAGCTGTCATTCCCAGATCGTGTTTGTGCTCTCGCCAAATGGTTTGTCTCAAATCGTTTGTTTCTGCCATTTCCTTCTTGACGTGGTGCGGATTTCTCTAATTCTGACCTTCAGTATTTCCAGCGATACTTAGTATCCTCTTATCCTGAGGGCGACCACTTCTATTATGATCCTAATATCACTTCCCGTTACGAGGAATCGATGTATGATAGTTACGATAAATCAAATTTCGCGTGATCTTCAACTGCCGAAATATAACAAGGTTGGATAATCCTTTCAAATGACAATGTAATATTATTCTACTCTTTGTTTTTCTGTTTATTGTGAAGTTAAAATGAGATATCTCAGAAGTTTTTTTACAGATTTGTAGACAATCGAACGACTAATAAAACGAGCACATGCTCTTGACATGAGACATTTCCGCGCGAAATTTGCAACTAGAATTTATGCCTTCGAGGTATAAAGTTTTTTGATTAATTAAAAGAAACATCAATCATGTACAGTTCGAACTAATAATGGAACTACGAATTTGATCATTGCTGTAGTACTTCATTTAATCTGTGTAGTTTTCAAATAATTTAAGTTTAAAGTATACTTAAAATTTATTAAAAAAAATAAATTTGTAATTTTCTTTTTTAGACAGATTTTTTTTTCTAGTTTTTGCCCGGGAGTTGGAATTTCAGGCAGTTTTCTTCATTGTTTTGTCTATTAAGTTATTATGTAAATGATAATTATCTACTCTCTTTCAATTTATTACTAATCTCCCCCCAAAAAAGTACAGGCTATTTAAATGATTCACGTTTTTTGATCTCTGCAACAGAAGCTAAATAAATAAATAGATTAGTCTTTGTAATTGTTTTATTCTTATATATAAGTTAGCAGAGCACGTAGTTACACGAAGTAACAACTAGACAGAAATAAATATATAATGGACTTAAATTTATTTCTGTTAAGATTCTATATCGTCCGTTAGTGATTCTGACTAAATATAGTTCAGCTTGATTATCACTCAAAGTCTTATTTATTTAAGTTGTCTGTTAGTTCATTTTCACTTTCATAAGACATATATTCACCTGATATTATTAAATTAATTCATTTCTAATATTTGAAAGTTATTGATTCACTGATTACAATCTTTTATAATCACTATCATCTTTAGTATTATCATCGACGTATGAATGTATCATGAATAATAAGATGAATTATTTTCTTAAAGTTCCATGAATCTTGTTAACTATACTTTAAATTCACTACAAAATGATGACTTGTATTAACTTGAGTTGATTCAATATCACGAAGCATTTCTTCAATGTGGCATATTCCTATCTGCATCATCACAGCATTCTGTCTGCGTTCGATCTGAAGTAAGTTAATAATCAATAGTTAACTCTACTTACGTTCTTCCAGAGATAAATAATATTTGTGTGGTCAATAATAGATAAATATCTCATCTATCCAATAGAAACTACATTCGACAGTCAAAAACAATATCTTGATGACTTAGTTGAAATGGAGAATGGTATATTTTTAGTTATTACTACCACAATCATTTAATATTCTTGCATTATGATATTCTACTTAGATCCATATGATTAATTTTTTAAATCCTATGATATTAGATATGTTGAATCGTCAATAAGGATAAGTCTTCAGTAAATTCCATCGCCATATTCCCGTCACTCCAGACTTCAAATGAATCTCAAGAAGAATCTCATTTCTTCCATCTTCTTGCCTTTAACAAAGACTCACTCCCAGTCTTGCACTGCATGGATCGCACATCATTGTTGTGCTTCTTTATCGTTTATTGTTTTCAAACGTTTCTCATTTTTTAAATGAATCTTCCATACGACATACACAGAAGCTCGGTTATAATGCGATCTTTCCGATCTAAGATCTCGAAGATCGCGATATAACCGAACTTTTATTACTTCGCGACGTTAAATGTCGTATATCGCACCCTATTATCGCCCACACGATTCCAAATCGATTTAAAATGGTCATTTCGCGATTACCTACATCATTCAGAGCTATGTGAGAGAATTTTATATTTATAAATACATAAATCATTAACTTTTCAACACTTTGATGGATTATATTAGCCAAAATCGATTTGGCGCCCCCATCTTGGCATCTTATATAAACGACGAGTCACGTGGATCGAAACTAGGTATTTTTACACCTATTAGATTACATGGGCCTCTTTACTGGTTGTCATTGGCAGAAAAATAGATCTCGATATTCATTTCTGGTATTTGTCCGCGATTCTGGTATTTTTTTAAAAATATATTTCATTTGACTCATTTTCGTGACATTAGGGTGGGTATAGAGTCTCAATTACTGTAAATAAAAGGAAACAAGCATATTAATTTATACCTTTGATTTGATTTTAGGCGAAAAAACGGTAAATTTTGCAATTCTACATTTTTATACACCTTTTCCAAAATTGAAGGGGTCCAAGACCAAATCGCGTTATATCCGAATTCGCAATATAAACAACCGGGTTATAACTGAGCTTCAGTGTATATTTTAATATTTACTACAGAAGCAATCTAACATGCATTTTAATTAAAGACAATATAATAATAATTCCCCTAAAAAAATAAAAAATCTTATACAATAATTAAACAGTTTGCAAACATCAGCAAACGACTTATACGATATATAATTATGCAGTTTCTAATTTATTGATTGTTTTAACACCTAATTTTATTTATTCTTTTCTTGCAGGGTAATGTCATAATTATTGTCACATCTGTCATCTTTCTTCTAGTTTGTACATTAATTTCCTACTTCGTAGCTGTTGTCATCTCTTTCTATCAACAGCTGTCAGAAGAAGAACAAATGACAATGGACAGAATACAAATGCCAGTCTATCAAAAAGCCTGAACTTCAAAAGAAATCATGAAGATATTTGCAAAAATACTTGAACACTTCGAAATAAGTTTTCAAAGAATATTTCAAAATTTCAATTCAGTTGAAATTATATTAATTAGTAATCTATGAAACGTAGGAAATATTAATAAAAAAATTATTGTTTATAAAGAGATTTTCTCTTTGTCTATCATTACATGTTTAATATACTCTAGGAAACTAATCAACAAAATAAATATGATTAATATAATCCCCATCCCACAAAGTAACAATTTTGAATGTTGCTATAACTTTAATCTGTGCTAAAAAAAATTGCCACCACAACATGACCATCTTCTTAAATTTCAATTTAGCTTACGATAATTCCCAGATGTAACAACATAGAAATTCACACAACGAACCTTTCATTAAAAGTTTATTAAAAAAAGGAATAGAACAGATTTGACTGCTCTTTTGTTGAATCAGATCATTTGCAACGAATAGATAGATACCTTCAGAAGGGTTTCTCCAGCTTCTCTTCTATTTTTCTTATGTCTACACAAATGATATATTTTTTTCCAATTTGTGGTTGTTAATTTATAGAAGAACATCACAGCAAATGTGAATCACAATTATAAAATTCACGGAAGCACCATTGAATAAGTGATATTAAAATAGAAACAACACAATATATTTTCATATAATAAATTTTTTAGAAATAAAAAAAATAAGAAATACAACTATAATTTGATATTATACTTCTGATATAACTGTATTTAATATTTCACTTCTTTAGAACTTCGAAATTGAAATTATGAAATATTTAACATGATAATTTAATAATAAGTAAAACAGACGGAAGACAGTCTTGGTGGCGTTTGAAGGCCAGCTGGAAGGTCATTCAGGTGTTTAGGTTACAGGCTACAAATGTCACTTTTTAATTATTATTTTTTTAACGTGGAACAAACTATTAACTTTAAATTAAAATAATATTAAATTACTATTAAATTATTGCTTTAAATATTTTTAAATACTGATATTAGGATTGGAAAATAAAAAGCAGTTCTGATAGTGCTGTGATGGGCAAGTGGAAATATGAATCTTTTGCATCACATATGTGATTAAGCACCTCGTAACAGCTGTTGGTCAAAGCCAGCGTTTCCCAACCTTTTTTGTGCTGTGCCCCACCTAAAGTATCTAAAGTATGCTATGCCCCATCAAATTAAGTACAACTTTCAAAAATACAAAATTAAAAAAAAAAAAAAAAAAAAAAAAAAAATTTTTTAAATTAAACTACAAAAAAAAAAACAACAAAAAAAAAAACTCAATATTGTTCGCTTTTCGAATTGCCCCTCTTAACAATCAAATTGCCCCCCCCCCCTGTGGGGCGTGCACCCGATATTGGGAAACAGGGGTCGAAGCTATTACGGAGACCAGCATTTTCGACAATGTATATTAGGTGGTAAGCCTTCGAATTTTGATTTTTAAGAAAAAAATGTATTCTACTGCTTGTCCACGACATCTTGAGCCTTAGCCACGCCTATGTCACGTGGTAGGCGAAGAGTCCAAGTCGTCATTTGAGGGGGTCAGTGTGATAGTTTTCCATTTTCGGGGGAAATGCACAGATTTTGTTTCTTGGTTATAACATAGGAATTTATGATATAAAATACTATATTATATATCTATTTTTCTTACATATAATAATAACCATGTTATATTTTAACTGTAACGATGTATAAAACTGATTTGCTGTTTAAGATCTGTTATATTTATACTGTATCTTATTTATTTAAATTATGAAAAATCGTAATTATATATAAATTATATTAATTAATGTAAGTAATAAATATATACACTTCATGGTAATAATGTTTTATTTACCAATTAACTGCTGACAGTTAAAAGAAAAAAGCAAAACTTGTTTAAAAACAATTCCGAAAATTTCTACAGAACATTTACAAATATCCAAATTAAGAACATTGGCACTTGTACTAAAAGATTAAAAATCTTGGTTAGAATAATCAACAATATTGCAGGTGACGATTTAAATTTTTAATAATGAAAGATCGTAACGGTTTTTAACGAAAGTACAAACGCTAATTCTTGACTTTTTTTACTGTTCGCCAATCCTATTAGGTATTTAAAAATAAAGAATACCTGTAATGTAGGTGCCGATAGATTAATATGTAATTATTAACTATAAACTAATAGTTAATTATCTAATGCAAAAGAAAAGAAACTTAACAAAAATTAAAAATTTAGAGTAATATTCTCATCAATTATGTCAGCATAATAATAAATAATACATAATTATTATGTATTAATAAAGTTTTAACGTTTTAGTACTTCAGAATTATATTTTTCCCAATTAATTCGACTGAATAATTTATATTTTATATAGTTTTCCAATCTTAGACCAAATTATTGATTTTATTGATTTGAAAGATTTTTAACCAATTGTATCTAGTTATTTTTTCATTATTTTGATTTTTTTTCCCGTATTTACAATATAAATGTTATTCATAATTATTTTATAGATAATTCTTTTCTTTAATAGTAAATATTTTTTAAAAAAAATTTCTAATCTTGTTTTTTTTTTTTTCCCAAATTTTTCTTTTACAACCCTCACCCCTATTGTGAAATGTCTTCTTCGTTTGAAGAGGCGTGGCTAAGGCTCAAACACTAATTCTTGACTTTTTTACAGGACAAATAGAGTCCTGGACAAGCAGTAAATTGTATCGCTTTGTTTTACAGTAGTTCGATATGATATCCTTGACAAGCTTCCAGAAAATAGAGTCGAAAAAAATTCAAGCTGTCTTTATTTGCTTGAATCTACCAGCCGAAGGGAAGTAAACATTACTTCCGTTTCCGATTTGAACTTTACTTCCTCCGGAAACTGTGTATCGGAGGTTTTTCCAACTTGGGTTTTTCAGGAATTTCAGGTTTCAGTTAGCAACAAGTTTTAATCGCAGTTCACTGTTGTGAAACATAGCGTAAGCAAAGAATTCTCAGGTAGAATTTTAATTGTAGTTTAAAATAAATTACATACAAAAAATAAGAAATTTGAATAAAATAAAAAAAAAAAATTAAAGGAATGTTTAAAAATGGCTGCGGTATTATTAAATTAGCTAAAATTTAATAACATTAAGAACCCAGAAAATTTTTGAAATGCACCTGAATAAATAAGGATTCCCGCACCCGAAATGGTAGCTCAGGGTGCGAGAATTCTTATTTATTCAGGTACATTTCAAAAATTCTATGTTTTCTTAATACTTGCGATGCATGTTAAGCTTTATTTTTACTTTAGTAACATTGTTTTTTGATACAAATAAGTCCGATATTTTTATAGAAAATCATTTCGATTTTTATTTAAATTTCAAATCATATGTAGATTTGCTCTGAATTATTGTTAAATTTATTTTTTAGGGACTATTAGAATACATTATTCTAAAGTTTGTAAATAATTTACTAATTAATTATTACTAATTTATTAAGGTATCTTATAATTAAAATCTTACAGAAAAATTTAATTTTTCTTCAACCTAAATTAGTTTTTATTCAAATTTCTTTGTATTTCAAAATATAGCTTCATTGCTATCAAAATGATAATAGAAATAATTTCTATCACATTCAGGATCAAAATTTAGAAAACCAAAACAATTTTGATTCAAAGTAATCCTTGAAAATAACGACTCAGTAAAGCTAGGCGAACACGATTCATCCCGGTCGTGCGTTTTAAAGGGACATGTCTGGCGGAAACGTGTTTGAAGCGACTTCGAGGGTAGAACACGACAGGACATATAATGAACAACGTTTTAAATTATAAAGAATTCTTTAATGATTCAATTTTTGAAAAAAATAGTAATTAAATAGTAATAAAATATCAAACTTTTATAAACAAAATTATATAAAATAATAGTAATACCTAAATAATAATAAAATTTAACCTGCTGAGAGATAATTAAGAACCAAATACAAAATCAAAAACAGCACCTAAATAAATAACTTGCCTTTCTGATTCAGTTATCGAAAGAAATTGGGAACGGCTGTTTCGCCCTTCAAGGGACTCATCAGTCCAATGTGCCTTCCCCGATAAAAGAACCAGAAAGGTAGATCTTACGTTAGGAACCGTAAATTTAGGGACCTTAAAGATCACCTTCATTTAAGACCTGCCTTTCTGGTTCTTTTATCGGGGAAAGCGAATTGGGCTGATGAGTCCCTAGAAAGACAAAAGGGCCGTTCCCAAAATTCCTTCCGATATCTGAATGAGAAAGGCAATTCACTTATTCAGGTGCTGTTCTTGTTTTTGAATTTGGTTGTTAATAGTAAAACCTCAACCCTAATTTAAGCATCAGAAACAGGAAACAATGAAGCATCAGCATTTAAAATGAAATGTTTAAGGAACTACATGAGAAGATATAAGAACAAATAAAAGAATAGATAAGAATAAAATTATAATGACTAAATATTTGTCACAATTCATAGAAAGCAATTCCAATGGATATGTTGAAGGAATCGCACCCTTTATATATATATATTATCCAATCATCCTATTAATAGGCAAAAGTTATACGATCTTTGTAAATTTGTAGTTTTGAAAATTTGTAATTTGAAATAACCAGTCACAGTGCAGCGTTGGAACACGTCAGCATGACGTCACGCCCATGCTTACAGATGGCGTCTCTACTATTTTCTCCACTTCACCACGACGAATCGCGATTACATAATTACTATCAGCGTATTGATATTTTCTTTCCCACATAAATGAAGTTTACACTGAAATGCAAGAAGTTCATGTGTCAAAATTTATCAGAGAGTTTGTAAAACCTCGGTTTTTACATAATTTCGGCTGTGGAGTCACTCGCTCACTAAGTAGGAGACAATGACATGGTGTGCCACAATGACGTGTGAGACAATGACGTGCCGTCATTGGTGTCCAGACAGGATTATTGGTATTGGCTGTTGGACATTCGTTATTGTTTGTTATTGTTGAAATTGGTAAATAAAATTTTTATTTTCTTTAATTTTAAGAAAATTTGACTTAGTCATTCAAATTATATGTGGGCTGTTGCGGAAGTCATGGCTTTTAAAAAATGAGCTTAAAACATCTTTTTCAATCTTGTTTTTTTTTAAAATTTCAGGGTATTTCAAAATGTAGCATTTGTTTTACTTCCGTTAATATTGCCTCAATTTCGACAAACCTATTATTTTAGGACAACAGGTTGCCATTATGTTTCATAATGAGAAACCGCAGCGCTGCTACTACAAAAGTGGTAAATCAATTTTTTTTTTTTATTTTAACAATATTATAATATTATTTTAACAAATAAGCCGATATTCAAATTACATATGGGCTGTTATGGAAGTCATGGCTTCTAAAAAAATTAGCTTAGAACATATTTTTCAATCTTGTGTTTTTAAAAAATGTGGAATTTGTTTTACTTCCGTGTTTATTTCACGGGTCGCAACTAGTGTAACATTAATTGGAGGGAAAAAGAAAAAGGAATTAAATGGATTCAAGATATTCAAAAATTGGCAGGACTACTAAATTGTTGGCCAGCTCAATGAAATCGCAAAAGATCTGGAAGAATCTGTGCAGATTTGGATGATTTTTAACCAGTTATCGACGAAAGAGTGATTGACGGAAAATTAATATTTTTCGAGGTAAATTTGTCTGTTTTTGTTTTTTTAACTAATGTAAATTTACGAGAATATCTGTAGTTTTAACTTACAAAGGACCTCCAAAAATTTTGTTTAAATAAAAAAAACTATTTTAAATATAGGCCTTTCTGCAAGATTACAATATTTTAAAACACTCGATTATAATTTCTTCTTGTTATCTAAATAATTTGTAAAATATACAGTTTTGAAATTTAGAATAAAAAAAAAAGTAATTTAAAATAAAAGTAATATAATTAGTAATTAACTAGGCAATAACTGGACGGAATGAGAAAAGATTTGGTCGATATTTAAAATTTTTATGAATTTCTTACAGGAAAATAAAGAATTCCTACAAAATCATATGAAAAAAATTATACTAAAATGTTCAAGGAAATTTACCTTATCCTGAATTTCTCAAAGTTCGAAGATATTTTTGATAAACCTAAGCATATATTAAGAAATATAGCAAACTAATATTTATTTATAGATATCCTTATGTTTTACTTTACGTACAATTTTCCATTTCTTTCCAAACATGACAATCAATAAAAGTTTATATTTTCTTATGCCTATTTAATTTTTTTCTTTTCCTCCTTTACAACTGCTTGCCATTCTGTTCTCGTGGCCTTTGGAAAACATTTGATGAATCACAAACATTATCATTAGTTCTAACAGTTTATTACTGACATAACATAATTTTAAATTAAACACACTATTTCTTCCTATTGATAATTTTAAATTAATTAATTCATAAACATTAATTACAATTGGCGATAAACACTTATTTATTACGACAAACACCTGTTTGAAATAATAGGATTTCCTACTTTATTTATGAATATTTCCCCAGAAGCCCTGAATCAGATCTTAAAGATAAAGGAGTAGAATTTAAAATTTTAGTTTATTTTCACACCGTCGCGTCGTTTAACTTCAAGCGATTGAAGTATAGTTTGAAGTCTATCTTATTGTTTTATGATGTCTAGAAAGTATTTTCTCAATCATCAGCTCATTTCTGGGAATTTTTTCGTTTAGTTTCCGCTTTTCAGTTGTCGTTTAACGGATATAGAAGAGGTTGTTTTTCTTTCTGATTCATCAACATTCAACTGTCTTCTTGTACGTCCTTTCGGAAGAGCTCGGAATTAATTACCCTTTCTATTTTCCTTTCTATACCCTATCTTGAATTACAAAATAAAATTTATGATATTAGCTCTCTTTCTAAGCGACTTTTTATCTACCTTAAGATTAACTGCAATCATCTGTGATTATCATCAGAGTGTAAATTAATCAAGTACCCCATTACGTCACAAACGAAATCTTAATCTCGTCATTTATTTAACTGATAAATAAATTGTAATGGGTCTGTTTTTGAATTACAATGAAATTAATGGAAACTCGTTTTCTGTTTAAGTGGAATCGTTATTGACAAAATGATCGATAACATTCAGCATTCTTCATTCATTTTATAGTGAAGAGAATAAAGAATAAATATTTATCAGACATATTAATTGAATTGGCTAAATGTTACATTTGATTATTTGAATCTATGCCATTTCTAGTAAATTATGTTAATGGAAATATCAATTAAAAGTACAGGAATAAAATACAAAATGAATTGGCAGTGAAGAATGGAAAAGCCTCATGGATGCCTGATGTGTTGTTTGTGGAAGAGAAAAAAATACCAATATAATACCTTGAGCCACTTAAGTCCAAGGATTACAGTTTTTGAATTTACGTATTTTAACTGATGCTTGTTCATCTTGATTACACTGTACAACATGAAAAATGTCCTTTAGATGAAAATATGTGTTTCTTATATATTTATGGCTGGAAATAATGAATCTGTACTCAGTTTTTGTCTAATACGTACCATTTTCCCAAAAATCCAAAATTTAGTGTTTTAATTATTTCCTCGCTAATATTTCTATGTTTTCTTAATTTAATTTAATTTTCGAATATCCTGCTTATTCTATTCAACATTTTCACAGCAGGGATGGATTTACACAAATTTAACAATATGTATCTATATCAAACATTCACTGCTAGCTTGATCATCCCACAATTCCAGCATTTTAACTGCAAATTTTGTTTCAATTCTGACGTTTCCATTAACCGTGTGATATTGCTCATTGAATTGATGCTGTATTTCTAGTGACGTTAAGTGTGAAGTATACAAGTGTTTTAAGGACTGAGGACAAGGTACATTACGCTCAGTGCTTTATATCTCGTCAGTGTAAAAATAAGCCGGACTTATTTCGTTACGTGTGTGGCAAACTATATTCAAGACTCGACAATGTAGCTTGTCACCGTTGATTAGAAAGGCGTATGAATTGCATTTAGGATATAGAGTTAAGGACCAGGATAAGTCTTGGACTCCGCATACATGCTGCAATTCATGTTCCAGGAATCTGAGAAACTGGTTACAAGGAAAACGTAGTACAATGAAATTTGGAATACCTATTGTTTGTCGTGAACCAAAAGACCACGTAACGGATTGTTACTTTTGTTTGACAGATGTGAAGGGGTTCTTGTCCAAATCCAAACATTCTATTCGGTATCCAAATCTACTCTCCGCTATGCGACCAATCTCTCATTCTGCGGACCTTCCTGTACCTACAGCTCCAGATAAATATACTGTTGATTCAGAGGAAGACACTTCCGATGCCCCAAGTGGTCAGGATCCCGAATTTCAAACCTCTACATCTATGACATGTTCACATCATGAAATCAAACAGGAAGAGCTTAACGATCTTGTACGGGACTTAAACCTCTCTAAAATACACGCAGAATTACTGGCTTCAAGGCTTCAAGGATTGAATCTGTTTGATTAACATGTAAAAATAAGTTCATTTAGAAGACGACAAAGCCCTTTTGTGAACTATTTTGATGAGAAAGAAGACATTTGTATTGCTGTTATGTAAATGGCTTATTTCAGGTATGAACATAATGTAGCAGACTGGCGCCTGTTTTTTGATTCATCCAAACATAGTCTAAAGGCAGTGCTCCTCCATATAGGCAATGTTTATCCCCCTGTTCCTGTAGCATATAATGCTGTAAATACAAAGGAAACATATGAGGTAATGAGTGCCATACTGAAATTTATTGACTACACTACATTCAACGACTTGAAAGTCATTGGGATATTAACAGGCATGCAACAAGTTTACACTAAATTCTGCTGCTTCCTATGTGAATGGGATATCCGTGACAGAAGAAATCACTACATCCGTATACAGTGGCCTGCAAGAAAAAACTACATTCCTGGCATCAAAAACATATCACAGGAACTACTTGTGAATCCGCAATGTGTCTTTCTTCCACCATTGCACTTTAAACTTGGTTTAATGAAAATTTTTGTACAATTTTTTGGACAGAGAAGGATTGGCTTTCTTGCATCTCAGAAACAAATTCAAAAATTTAAGTCAGGCAAAAGTAAAAGAAGGGTTTTTTATTGGCCCACAAATTAAAGCAGTCATGCATGACGAAGATTTCGAAAATAAACTGTCAGAAGAAGAATTTGCAGCCTGGCGGGCATTTAAATCTGTATGCTCAAGTTTCCATGGAAATGAGAAAGCAGAAAACTATAAAGATCTTGTTCGTGACATGGTGAAATGCTTTCATGTTAAAGGCTGCAATATGTTCTTCAAAGTACACTTTTATACTCGCATCTGGGTTTTTTTCCTCAAAATCTTGATCATTTTCATCGTTGTTTTATCCTGAAGTTATATTAAAGTGGATTTAAATGCTTTTAGTTATTAAGCTGTTTGCTTTTTTCTGTATTCCGATGATTCGGAAATTAATGGAATAATTAGTTAATTTCGAAATATTGTTAAGAAGTAACTGATCATTACGTTTGGCTTCTTAAAGAATATGAACTAACTAAGCAGGTCCTGAATGCGTAAACTCTGAAACATATCAATATTTAGGATTATAACATTTAGGGATTAGAATTGTATACATCAGGAACTGACAACCTTATGCACTGAAGGAAATATATTATGAAAATAATGGTATGCATATCTAAAAAGTATAATATACGTTCTTAACATTCTGAATTTCTAAGTATTACACTTATTTGAAGTGGGCCCGGTAGCCGAGTGGATAAGGGTTCTTGGCTGCGGGTTGGAGGTGTAGGGTTCGATTCCCGGCCTCGGCGGAGGACGGGAATTTTTCCACGCTTCTTTCTCCTCCAAACGGGCCCGAGGGTCTACCCAGCCCTCTATAGAATGGGTACCGGGATTCTTTCCCGGGAGTTAAAGGCGGGCGAGCGACGGGCCGACCCCCCGTCTTCAACTTTGTCCCGTAGGTTCTGAGCACTGGACCCTACCCTCCAGTTGCATTGCGCGGTCCTCTGGGCCTGATCGCAACTTTAACTTTAACTTATTAACACTTATTTGAAACCCATAATTAGTTGTGTATCAGATTCTTTGGCTGAATCCTTTGAACAATAATTCTCTTCAAAATATTTGTGGTCCGCTGCAGTCTGTTTTATATACGTGTTAATCGTATAGAATATATATATTATACACAAATTTATTTCTGAATTTAAGAAATATCTACACGGTAGAATGATGTTTCAGAGACAGGTAAGGGCTGGAGGATGGGAGTTGAGATGGACTATTCCTACCTTGGCAGATAAGACATCGAGTTTATAGCTTTGCTCTGTCCTATCAAAATACTTTTGGCGGACTTGAGCGATCATTTTTGCTGTACCAGGTGAGCAAAGACGAATCCGAGTGACAGGCTTCGATGACAGTTCATCGCAGGTGAGTTGGAATCACAAGTAATAGCGGGTTGGAAGTTGGTTCTTAACTCTGCTTATACAAGATGTCATCTCTAAGCTCGTATCCTTGCTTATCGGCTTGTTGTGATGTTTGCAGTGCATCGATGTCCTTGCTAAGAGTGGAATCTTAGGACAGTGAGATGTTTTGCGGCGATGTTAAATATTTCAACTAAGTAAACAATGTTCATGTTGTATTCCTGTAATCTCAAGGACCATCCAGCTAATGTATCAGTGGGATCTTTTAAGCTGACTAAACAAGACGTGATGATCAATAAGCTGTCTCATCGAAATATGCTGGGATCAGTTCGGTGACGAGGGCTTGCTTCAATGCTCTTTCCTTACCAATGGCTGTTATTTCTTCATTATGACTGATAATGGGCGAACACTCACGCCAAAGTTGGGAATAAACCTTCGATAGTAAGAGCATAATACGTAGAAACTCCATACTTGCTTCTGATTGACGGGCGGTCGGAAACTGTTAACTGTGACGAGAGGGTTCGGACGAATTCCCTCTCGGCTTACAATGTGTCCCAGGATTGTAACTGCGCGAGCGGCGAAGATGCATTTCTTGGGGTTGAGTTTCAGGTTAGCGGCATTAAGGCATCTTAAGACGGTGTCAAGTCGTTGAAAGTGCTCTTGAAAGTCACGTGAATAGAGCAGGATGTCATTAAGGTAGCACAAACAGATAGATCACTTCAATTCACGAAAAGAGCTATTCAGTAAACGTTCAAATGTAGCGGGCATATTACACAGTCGAAAGGGCATAACATTGAATTCATAGAGGTGTAACAAAAGCTGGTGTAACAAAAGCTGTCTTCTCACGATCTTTTCTTCAACTTGGATCTGCCAGTATCCGGTCCGAAGATTCATGCTCGAGAAGTAGGTTGAATGAGCAACGGATTTAATTTAAAAATCTCGTTTGTAAAAGCATTCAATTTTTTGTAGTCTACACAGAATCTCCAAATTTCATTCTTCTTCTGACTGATACAGCAGGTGAACTCCAAGGGCTATGAGATGATTGAATAACTTTTTCATCCAACATAACTGGCTTCTGAATGATTTTATGTTCCTTGTGGGAGACTCTGTTTAATTGGTCTGTTGTTGCAGATGTTAACGGTGTTTTGGAGCTACTTGAGATAATGTTGCGGGATTTGGTGGCTCAAATATAGTCCTACAATGTTTTAGAAGCTGTAAAAGTCGTTGGCTTTGAGAAGGCAATAGTTATTTATCGAATAGGCTCTTTAATTGCGCATCGTATGGCTCGGGCGATTGTTGGAGAGAAAGAACGTGTCCGCTACTGATGCAATGAGGCTCGGCGAAATTGATTGGACGGTCGCTAATTTGGTTTTGGCGCTAATGACGACTGGCAGTTGGACGAGTTTGTAATCCACACATTAGTAATTCTGTCCTTCATGTTACAAACTGTTGCGGGAATATGGAAATCATGGGATAAGCACTGTTTTTGAAGCAGTTCTATTATAATAGGTCTATTCAGAGAGACGTCACAACTTGCTTCAATTCTAGTCGCTGATAACGACAGTTGTATGAACAGCGCACAAATACTCAGTAGCCACTGTTGGATTTTCCATTGGAGTTTTGATTTGAATCACATTGTTCGAACAGTCAATGATTACCTGAGTCGCTTGGAGAATCTCATCCTAGGATAAGATCTAAACTACATTATTGCACCACCAGAAATGATGCGGGATAACGGCTTCATTAATTTCCAGTCTAGTTGTGCATATTCCTAGGACTAACAGCTGATTTCCAGTGACCCCTCGGAGAGCTATCCCATTTTCTAATGCATCTGTACTATCGATCCTGAGTGCAATAATAAATTATATACATTCTCCGCTACTCCTTTCATGAGGTATTTGTTTCGGGGTCTGTCATCTCCGGGTTGGTTGCTGTACAGGGATCCAAAATATCTTGGGCGTATTATTCACAACTTTCACAGGCGGTTTGAACTCGTACTTCAAGCGCCTTCTTTTTAGTGTCATATAAATGTTGCACCAAACTGCTGCTGGAAAATCTGTAACGTTGTAATCACTGCCTGATTGTTTTCAAACTACTTACTCGTTGCGCCTGCCGGAGAGATGTAGACGTTGCTGAATTGTGCCGCGTTGACCCATCCGTTATTGTAATTCTGCTGAAATATTGAAGCGATTGGCAAGGATCCTCATTAGCACGAGCATCGAAAATTGTTGGTTCCCGGAATCGATGGTTAGTGACTTGGGTAGCTGCTACACTTGCATACGTTGTTGGCGGATTGTCCGTCCCGACGTGTAATGGGGGTAGATAATACAGTCGGGTTCCAATGGGCGGTGGAAAGCTTACTTCCTCTCGTCCATCAATGGTAAAGGTATGCTGGAACAAAATTGGGGTTTCGGCGCCACCAATATTTGTGGTGAATGTTTGTGGCCACTGGCTCGGTAAAGTTAGACTGGAATCGACTTATAGTAAGACCTGGCAAGAACTCTTGTTTATTCACAGGACGCAGGGATTTAAATAGACTATGTAGAAATGCTATTATTGGTTTTATTCATTGGAGTATTGATTGGGGGGTATTTAAACTACATATGGTATTTAACTGATATTTAACTGTCTTTTTAAATAATAACGAATCAGGGATAAGAAACACCGTCCAACGGAAAATTTGAATAAAATAACGGAATTAAATAAGAAATTAAATATACAAGAATACAGAATACACATAAGTAAAAATTAAAATACACAATCAATAATAAAATAGTGATAAATATCATTACAATTATAAACAGTAAGATAATAATGAACATACAATGAAAAAAATAGGACTATTATAAACAGATAGATGAGAATATATGATTAATAAAAATTATTACAATATTTAAGCGATTCCACTTTTTCAGTTGTTGCCTTACTAATTTTAATTTTTGGATTGAATTTTTGTCTGTTTTTCATGTCGGTAGTAAAAATGTTCAATTCAATTTTATCTGAGTTGAGTTGAAGTTTGAGGTCTTTGACCATCTTTCTATGCCTTGTACTGATTTTGTGAGGATTTTTTTTCGAATTGTAAATGATTTTGACTTTTGTGCCATAATGCTACATCACCTACATAACAGGCTATTTTTGTGTGGTTTGTAATATGTAGGTGGATATTGTTCATGTACATAAAGAATAGCAGTGGACTGAGAACTGAACTTTGAGGGATGGGTTTTGGAGTAAACTCCATTGTCTTAACCTTGATCTTTCTTCCTTTCATAAAATCTGCATCTAAATAAGGGCTTTTCCTCTTACACTGCTATCATATGCGATTTTATTTTTGTTTCTAGACTCAGTCGAAAGCTGCTGTAAGATCTATGAAGATTGCTGTAGTCTTTGGTTTTCTTGGAATCCATCAATTATAGATTGACACAGATCGAACAATTGATTCTCTGTACTACGATGAGCCCTGTATGCTGTTTATAAGAATCTATATTTTTATTATTTTTTTTCCATGCCAATTCATGGGTCTAGTATGTAAAATTTTTTCCTTTAGGAACACCGCGTGCTCATTAAGACTATAGGTCATCAGCATTCAGAAGCATTTTTACCAGATTTTAGAATAGGTACAATCACGGAAGTTTTCCAGATTTTGGGTAATTTTCTAGTTTCCGAGAGATATTTAAGATAGCTAGCAAGGCGTGTTTTTGCATTTCCGCGAAAGTTTTGAATATCGGACCAAATAAGAGATCGATTCCTGGTGATTGATTCCTGCTGACTCCAGTAGACACTTGCACAGCTCACTGACGATGAAAAACTACTTGTCTGGATCCACAACAGTCTTTACTTATACCCTCTTATATGACAGTTCAGACTGCTGCTGTGTCTAGCATGCGCAACCATTCCCAAATTTTAATCATTTGCTTATCATACCCTGCTTTACATTTCCTGTAAGTTTCATTTCATTTCCTTCATGATGTTGCATTTTTCACAAACATGAGTGTATTTGAAGGGTGATCTTTTCCGGTTGCGGTAGCATTATTTAATGTTTCAATGATATCCAGTCTTTTCTTGGGTCCAAAGTTCACACTCTTTCTCCTGTTTACAGATTGCTATTTTTTCTTCAATTTGATGGGTAATTTCTATTCACCTAATTCTCTTTCCCTCTGTATTTATTTAGCTGTTCATTAATATAATCTCCTTTATGTTACAGTTTTTTTCAAAATGATACCCAGTTATTTTTCCTAGCTCCTCTGTGGATGGATATTTTTGCAGTCTTTATTATGATTGCAAAATTCCTGCAGTTGTCCGTTTGGGTCTTTGCTGATAGGAGGTTTAGTACGTGTTTGCTCTAAATATTTAGTATAATAATTAGGTTTCCTAAAGTTCAACGATCTTTTAATCTGTGGCACTTGTTCAGTTTGCAAATTCAATGTTGTGATAATGGGTCTGTGATCGGTAATTGTATTATTTAGTATTTTCCACGTGGTTTGATTCGCTGTTTGGTCTGTTCCTGAGGTTTTTTTTTGATAGATAAGTATTTTCTTTATAATTGATAATAAAAGGGTAAGATTTGCAATCAGGATTTCAATTTGTGCCCTTTTGTTATCCATGTGAGGGGAGCCCAGGTGGGCTTTTCCCATTTAAGTCTTATGAGATAATTCTGGTGTTTGATATTGTCTTACAAAACTGACTTGAGAAGATCCGTATTTATTTCTGTATTGTCATGGTGATATGCGTTTACTATTGTAGTAGAATGTTTCGGTAAGAAAATTTGGACAGCTTGTGCTTCTACATTACTATCAACATAACACTAAGATTGATATAATTTCTGTGTATCTAATATTTGGGGTTTTATGAGTAAAGGAAGACCCCTCCTGAATGATTTTCTCCTTTCTTAAGATTCTTCAATATAAAATTTAAGAAAAATATGTTCATGGAAAAATGGATGCCAGAACCCCATTGATAAGCAAATAACTTGCTGCTTCGACGTGGGCTGATGCCACAGACGTGGGGTTGGACTTTTGCAAGTCAAGTGACATTCAGTACAACTGATGATAAAACTTCACGAGTAAAGAGCGGTCAACAAGTGTTAACGGCATTGTTGTTCTCATGTTGAAGAGTAGTGCATGAGTCATCGCGTGCTAGCCTTTTCAAGGAGAGCTCCATTTACATAGCCGACAGCAGCGCCACATGTCCCCTAGTGGTGACTATGTGAACTAGGAACTTTTTTCTCATGATTGCACTCCCCATGACCCATAAGCCTACAATCCGAAGTTTGGGTTCGATGCGCCTTATACTTATCAACTTATGGCTTAAACCACCTCACATTATTTTTGGACACCCGATATTTTGATAAATAAATAAATAATAAAAAAAAATATGAGTAGTCTTAAATTGCGTTAAATTAAAAAGTTATTCTTCTGCTTATTTTATAGAATTTTACAGGTACAAAATATATTGCCAAAATATTTCCCCCCTCCCCTGGAAAAATTTCTGCATACGCCCATGGATATCAAGTTAAGATTTATGACAAATAAAGCATTACAAAAATGATTTGATGGTAGAAAAAAAAATATAGTTTCTGTGGCAATGTAACGTTTAGGCTATTTCATAAAATTGGAAGGTTATTTAAAATGTTTATCAAGGATAAAAGAATACAAAGAAAAATAATTCCATTCTGTATGATTGAAATTGTAGATTTCTGATGTGTTAGGTTTCAAAATCTTACATATATTAGTGAAGATACCTTTTAGGAAAGGTACTGATTTCTTTGTAGAAAATAATTAAAAAAAAGAAAGAATGAAAGGAATTAGTGGAATCGTTACTATGCTTCTGAGGAAACTATATAGCTTTTTGGATTGTTTCTTTAATTTTTAGTAAATTAAAAATTAATAAAAATTGTTATGTTTCTAATAGGCATTTTCCTCAATATCTATATTCAGGCATTTTCATTTTGTTTTTTATTTTTTTTTAACTTTAATTTTCAATTCTATATTCTATTTAGATTTATTGTTTTTAATTCAAGAGTAGCAGATACATAGAGATTTCGAACCATCTCCTTAGAATGGAAGAACTCTATCATCCGCTCCTTATATTAATAAATCTCATAATTTTTGGTTTAATTTAATCTGATTAGACCTTAAACGATTTGTAAATTCTCATCTTTTATGAATAAGGACTAAAATACCGTACAATTAAGTTTAAAGTTATTTAACATATTACATATATAATTAACAAAATAGATTACACGTTTTTGAATCTTTTTACATTTAAATCAGGGATCTACTTCTAGATATTTTAAAATAAAATTATTTTATCCGTTAAATGCACGTGTTAAAATATTAAAAAAAAAAAAAAAGAAAACAAAATTCGTATTATAGAAGAAAAAGTTCCTTGAACGTTATTTCGGATTTGTATTGTAAGTGGTTATAAGACGATACGGATATGAATTATTATCCAATTTATAAACTTCATTGCAATTAATAGCAACGGGGATTGAGAACTACTTATCGTTTTTATTTATTTATTTCCTTCTAATTCGTATCAAATATGTTAACATATCACAAATAGCTAACAATGCAGTGGACGAAACTTTCCTTCTGTTAAATTACTTTGATTTATTAATTGTCATCTACTGCTGTAAGAGAATAAAGGATTATCTCTTTCCATCTAACAATATTGTCTAATAATGTTTTGGCGTCGAGCTTAGTTTCCTACAAATGCTGCAAAACAGTTTTCCAACAATAGCTCCATATGGACTCAGATAAGAATGGTTGGCTTCTGCAGCTAGTTTTAGATAAACGACTGTTAGAAATGGAGCAATGACTTTTTTTCCATTAAAGAAAACCAAATTAATCATGACTTTCTTTTAGTTGATCTTCAATATTAACTAAGCAAATGAAATTTTTAGTCTCTAAATTCCGTAAGTACAATTGAATTAAATCTAATCTTTGTGAATTCTTAGACAAAATTAGAAATAATGAAATGTTGGAATCATGTTGTTTGCTTTGAAAATATTGTTCATTACTAAGCCTATTTCCTTCGTAAAATATCCTACTTATGAAATTTCTGAATATTTGGAAAGAAAACTGCTTTTTAATTTTAAATAAAAAATTTTGATCAACGATAGCTCATTCCACAAAAAATATTATAATAAGATTTTATTTTCAAGAATTATATTTAATTTCAATAATAAAAATGTGCAGTGTTTAGTTTTTAGAAAACGAAAATATTCTGAATGCTTATTATTATAGAAATGATTCCTGAAAATGAATTTTGTAATTTTAAAAATAAAGTTACTGATATTTAAACGATGAATCAATATTTTCAGTTTGGTGAGTGAGGGATTTTTACTTAAAGAATTCTATATTTGCAAGAATGTGCTTAGATTTTTTTTTTTAATATTTTTGAAAATTATAGGAAATGAAAAAACAAAATTAACTGAATTTTTTTTACCATTTTGTAGCTTTTCAATCTTATTATATAAGAAAGCAAATCGAAGCTCATCTTTGAATGTAAAGTCTGAATGTTTTTAGGATGGTTTACGAAAGTTACGAATTATTCTCTGCTGAAGTTATTGAGTAATTAAATAAAAATATCTTAAATAAATATTTTATTTTAATATTGATTTGATTCTTAGTTGTTGCAGGAAGCTATCCAGGAGTTTGGAAGAGAAAAAGATATGAACATATGTTTGAAAGCAATAATTAATTAACTATGCCTCTGTAGGGAACAACTGTTTGAAGCTAAACACTGTGTAAGTATCACATGTTTCCGTTGGATTGAATATTTTCACCATCAGTTGCATATTTGTTTTTTGTAGATGTCGCTCAATTACTTATTTCACAAAGACGTGGTTAACCAGACATCCAATATTTATTGAGGAGTAATTTGTCCGTTCTTGTAATTTGATGTTGCAGCAGAAATGATGAAAAACAAATATAAGAATTTACTTTGAAAATCTTGATAGGTTTTTGCAAAGGGTGATACAGATGGGAAAATAGTTTTGATGGAAGCAGAATGATACAGAGGATTTTTCATTATTACGATTAATCAGCTACTTAATCAATTTGGCAGCATTCAGTTCCAGCAAGTTGTCGTTCAGAACTCAAAAGTCCTCGATGCCAACGAAAAAAGATTACAATTTTTTATGGGAGTTGAAGAAGACCTTTCATTGATCTGCTTCAGGTATTGAAACTGATTCCACGTCCACATTTGTTGTTTAATCAACTGATATCTTTATAAAAATAGAATTGCGTACATATATCTAAAGAATGATCAAAGGTCGATTCCGGAAATTTTGAAACTGAATGCATCAGCTTCAGCGATTTTAAACAACTTTTTTATTTTTCTCGTGTAGATCTTTAATTTCACTGATTATGATTTTAAGATATGATCAACATGTAATGTTTAAAATTAAATGCATTTTTTTATGGAAATTAAAATTTCAAATTAATTTTTACGACAAGTTAAAATTTCTGAACGGGGCAAAACTGAATTTATTAAAATATTCTTAAAGTTATCGTGAGATACCACTTTATTAGATATACCTATTAAGCAGTGTGTTAAGCCTCATTTGCTCTTCAGTCTGAGTCTGTCTTAATGTAGATTCTATAAGATGATCTGAAGCATTGTGTAGGAATGTTAAGTAAATATGATTGTGTCACAGAGTTGCTACAATGTGGACGGAGGCCCAGTCTTTTCTACCTCATCCTAAAAATTTTCAATAGCAACGAAGGAACGAAAACTTTCTGGAACAGGAAGCGCGCTTTCTTATCCATTGCCGACAATCTCGTTACCAGTCGTTGTTGAGGGCTATTACAGCTCATTTGAGACGATGTATGTTTGAATGTTGTTTACGGGATGATATTGATCGCAGCAAAGTTGAATTTTTTGATGGGATTTGCCTGGTTGTGGTCCATCTCTTATCTTAACGGTTCTCGCCGTTCTCCTCTGAACCACAAAAGTTTTCTTCCATATGATCTCTGATCTTTAAAAAGTTTTTTTTTTTTTTTTTCGGACCACTCTCGGTCAATCCGAAACAATGGTGCATCAAAAAAAGCTAGAACTGCAATTATTTCAGAGATGTTCGTTCCCAAATGCCTATTTTTCATTCTACATTCAAATTCTCTGAGGTCGTTTGCTTTCCTTTGATTGTGATTTTCTATCCCCAGCTGTTGATAGATGTGTTATTCTATTTTACAGGAAAACTGCGATCTCTTTATTTTAGAACAAAATATGACCATTTATATGAGGAGGTAGTTTATTCTAATAAGTAGTATATCAGTCTATGCTTTTACCAATACATTAATACTAGTTAATTAAAATACTTGTTTTCGACTAAACATAAAATGAAACAATAAATACATTAAGAAGGAAAAAAAAATCAACTTAAACTCATCATTTGGTTACAATATTTTACGACTTTCAATCAGTAAAATGAAAGATCAAACATAGTTTCAGTTATGTAGGCTCTTATTGAAAGTTCAATCCCTGATGAAGACATTAGTTTTTATTAAACTCGCCCTGATGATCGCCTAAACCCACCTTATTAAGATATGAATGAAACAAATGGCTCATTTCATTAATGGGTAATATTTTTTTTAGATATCTTTCGTTTTTTACAGTAATTCTCCCGTTTCATGTTTTCTAGTTCTTTGTTTTTTGGAAGAGTAGTTTAAGATGTGGATTCTAGACAGTTTAGAAGTGAGACAGTGCATTTGTGGCATTTCTTTGCATTTAGGCAGTTGTATCATTACAATAGTCTTTCTGGTAAGTTTCCAAATTAATCATTCTAAAAGACAAAGGTAGTTTAAGAAATCAAAACTGTGTTAAAGGATTTATTTGAGTCTTTTGAGTCAAGCTGAGATCCTGGTCGTTTCAAGCTTATTGGGCTCCTCAGCCAGGGTTACCCAGCCTTTATCATGTAAATATAATAAATGTAAATGTAATACCTTTCGATAGTTTTCGATTAGACTAATATTAATCACACAGTAATTAAATCTAAGATAAAATAGTGTCAAGTTTTTCATTTCCCATTTCAAATTTTGAATCATAAAAGGGATTATTTGAAATTCTAACTGATCAGAAAAAGTTTAATAACCGAAAGTGGAATGCATGAAGATGAACAAAAAGATTTTTAATATCGAAATCATTTTATCAATCTTTTCTCTGTCTCGAAATAATTATAAACAAACCAAACATTTGTCGCCTCATATTTTGTAGAAAGTATCTTTAAATCATTAGAGATTGATCAGTTACTAAAAGAAGAAACCAAGCAAATAGAATATAAATACATGAAAAGTCGTACGTGGGTGAATGTAAGAATTTTAGAATGTAACAATTTAATCTGCGATTTTATATGTATATAGTTGAAACTGTCTCATTCATAAATTAGCAGTATTTGTTAAACCTTAATATTTGAAAAATATTAGTATTTTGAAAAAATACTGTCTAGTCATGTGCCATGAAAAATAATCTCATTTTATTCTTGCCAAGAGGTTTGTAATGATATTTGAGATGTACGACGACGAATGATAGTAACATTAATGGATAATTCGTTTTGTGTTATTGGTTAACGCGACCACCAGGTATTTGATAGTTCTAGCAGTGTGTCAATTTTGCCACTTAAAAATATCAAAAGAAAATTTAACATAATTAAACGACCAGACTTCAATCTAATTAGAACAATTTAATAAAAATAACTAGTTACAATTATTAACACCATACCACTTTTTTAGATCAATCCTTTTCAAATTAATTTGTTAATGAATTTAATTTATTTTCATCGGTAAATATGTCAAATACATGTTTCATCTTTTGTTTTATTAGTTTTTATCAGCTTGAGAACGGAATAAGGAAATTTGCTTTGTGTATTATTTATTATTTTAATATTTTATTATTTTTAATATTATTTTAATTATATTATTTTTAAAATTA
>JAFIDM010000001.1:151324849-151368670 GCA_023159025.1 Thereuonema tuberculata | reverse complement strand
TTTTAATTTTATTATTTTTAATATTATTTTAATTATATTATTTTTAATATTATTTTAATTTAATTTTATTATTTTAATAAATAATTTATTGAAGATAGTGTTGTTGAATAACTAGTTACAGTTTGGAGGCCTTCGAAACTGTAACTGGTTTTTTTTTTTATGAAATTGTTTTAATTTGAGTGCAGTTTGGTCATTTATACTGAATGTACAACTGCACATAAAAAGCCTCAATCAGAAATTTAACATCATTGGAATAATCTAAAAAGTTTCCTCACAAAATACCAAAAAATATTGGCTGACCTTTAGGAAACTTTCATTTTTTGATGTTCTGTTGATTCCACCCAATTCCAACAGGAGATTTTTCTTCAAATATTAATGAAATTCTTGTGATAAAAATTAACAGATTTTGAATTTCTCAGAAATGTTAATCTAATATGAGTTCAGAGAATAAATATCCGTTCGATTGATAATGGGGTTGAAAACTTCTTTAGGTCTGTTAAGGAATAAGAAAGTGTAAGGAATTTGATAAATTCAAAATTCTAAGATACAGAAATGAGATACAGTCGAACCTGTCTATCTCGAACCTGTTTATCTCGAAAACTTCTATATCTCGAAATTTGTGAAATTCCCTACATTTACAATCTAAATTCAATGTATTTTCCATGTTTACCTCGAAAAAATTTCCTTCAAAACCTCTGTATCTCGAATTTCGGATAGTGTAAAATACAAAAATCGATGCCCAAAGACCACCCTTCTTCAATAACAGATTAGGAGGGGGGGGGGGGTGTTTCTTTGAATTCCGGAAATCAGAAACAAAGATAGTTAGACGTCAAAAGTCATTGAAAGACTATTTTATTCTTAAAGGTACGTATGTAGGTTAAAAATTGATTATCGATGTATGTATAATTAATCTGTGATCATATCACTCTATTTTTCTACAACAAAAGCAATTAAAACGTTTTTTAATTGGCCGCATTTAAAACCTCTATAACTCGTAACCTCTTTATCTCGATTTTTTTTTTCCTTTCCCGTGAGATTTGAGATACAGGTACGACTGTATTATAATTTAAATTAATTAAACATCAATTAAATTAACTAAAACTTTTGTTTTAATTGACCTCACTTGACAATTAGACAAATGATAATGATTAGGACTCATCAAATCTGAAAAAAAAAATGGATAAAAATATTTAGGGAACAAAATTGTAAACATACATAAACCATGATAATCGATTTTAATTTTTCTTTACTTCAGGGACTAATATTTTAAAAACTATATTTTAAAAAACAAAAAGAAAGAAAGCATAATTTTGCTTAGGATTATAATCTCACTGAATTTTCAGTCCTTTGAATAATAAAATTATGTTTTATGCTAATAATAGAAATTATTACTAATATGCCCTCTATTAACAAAAAGGCTAGTGTATTATATTTTCCATGATTTGAAATCTGTTATTCCAAAGTCTTATTTAGAAAGAAAGGACCAAAATATTTCCAAGATGAATCGTGTGTAGGAAACCAGAACAAATTGGATTAAAATAAATGTTGTGATTGATTTTATCAATTTGAAATGTTCCAATTATCAATTATCCCTAATAAAAGTAAACTAATAGATGGGCTCTAGTTTATTACTTAATTGGCATTGATCTGAATAGAAGAGATCTGAGAGAAACAATTTACAGTATAAAGAAAGACTCTTTAAAACAAAAATTTATCTTTAAAAAGTAAGTTATAAAGTAAGTTGTTTTAAAATATTTGTTGGAAAGAATTAACTCTTTCATAGGTGAATAAGAACTAATAATAGCAATATTTATTGTTGTTTCTTCCGATAATGTCCCGTTATTTGATGAAAGCAAAAAAAAAAATCAATAAAATCGAATAAAATAAAAATAAATTTACTTATGGGCCTCTAATCATACGTAGGTAGGTATTTTTCCCATTCTTTCTCATCAAGAGTAATAGGCTACGACTTTCAGAGCTCAATTTGGACTGGAGGTCCTCAACGCCTGCTTTGAACTTCCGCTAAAGAAACTCGGTTCCTGATTTACAGAGGACTGAGTGGAGCCATAGGAGGAGAAATAACATGGAACGAATCATAGACCACCTCCGTCCAGCATGGAAGCTGTAGTGTAGTGCCTTTACAACTGAGCTAACTTACGATACATCTGGTTGTAAGTGAGTCTTATTATAGAGTTACTAGAGTTTTGCTTGAGTTTATAGATAGCTTTATTTTTAAACAAGTTATTGGCGAAGGAGTCATTTGTGGAAATTATATGACAAGATTTAAAAATAAACGTCAAAGTGAAACTGTTAATTTTACTAATACTTTCCCAACTGTCAAATTCATGTCGAGTCCACTTTAAATTTAAAATATTTGTCTTGATCAAAATACTAAATTAGATTTTTTTTCATTTTAATATTTTTTCAACTTCTAGTTTGGTAATACTTACGATCTTCTGATGGTCTTTGATAATCTTCGGTACTTCAACAGGAATGTGGATGAACTTTGTAATGAGCATCCAGATATCGACGAGAAAACCCTAAGAGCAAGTAAATATTTCTTTATATTGAAGTCATAGACATTTTTATTAGCAGTCTTAATTACATGCAGTCAAAATTCAATTGTAAACATTATTTGTAGTGTAAAGGTTGATAAATTTCCCTTAGAAAATTCCTGAAACGATTAATCTAAATTCCACTAAACTTAGATTTAACGATCAATACATATTGGGTTTCTTTAGTTGATTTACTTATGGAGTTAACGAGATAAAGTAGAAAAGGAGCTCGCCAGTCTAAATAGGATTGGGAAATACTTTTAGAAATTAAGAATCTAAATAAGCGTCCAAATCTATTATAATGGTTAGTTAGTTAAAGTAGTTGTTAATGGTTAGCTGTGTTTCTTCTGAATTTAATAATCCTTCATTTAGACCTACAAGGGCAGCCCGCGAAGTGTTACTCTGAATTTGATATTGGTTTATGGGTCACTTTATAGAATTTTCAACGCTGAGTCCGAATTTGATATTCATTTTCATCTCCGGTTAATAGTTTTCGAGATATCCGCATGGGGGCGTAAAAACTTTACTTTGTCATAACTTTTTAACATTTTGAGATAGAATAAAAATTCCAACGCATTTATGTTACTTGCATATATGATTATTATGTGTGTCAATATGAACTGAATCCGTCAACTAATTTCAAAATGGTGGACCCAAAAACCTAAATTTATGGCACTTTCAATGAAAAATAGGCTCTTCCAACCTTAACTCAAAAACCGATTGATAGGTGGCAACACAAGACAGGCAAGACAGGGCAGTTACAGCAATTTGATAATAGATGGCGCCTTTGTGCATAGACAAATAAAACCAATAAACTAATTTAAATCTCCTTAACCGGAAATACGAATTAAAATTAAAACATACAGAATTATAAAGAAATAAAGCCACTAAGAAAGCATCACTATAACTGTAATTTCATTAATAACTTAACTGACAAATTTACATAAAATTCAAATAGCAACTTTAATTTTTATATGATTATACAATGTATATAGTTAGGTCTAACTTCACTTGCACACACTTAAAAAATGTCTGTAGTACTATAATTGGGACATTTTCCGATAGAGGCGCTTTATTCGGATATTTCAAAATAACCAATTGGAATACAAACTTTTTTTGCTTGTGTTTCGTTCACTTAACCCACTTGGATACTTCGATAATCCAATTGGAATATACCATTTTGTCTTATTTGTTTTCTTCACTTGTGTTGACCTTGAACATGGCTTCACTGGAAGGTGTGACAAAACATTTATTATCACTGCTCCCATCTCCATCTGCCGACTGTGAAACAACATCAATGGATATTCGAATCGCAGGAAGAGCCGTTCAATTTATAAAGAATATGATCACTTTGGACGCGTAGTTTGATGACATTCGTGTTACGGTAGCTGTCCGGGATAATGTTGAATATGTCAGCTGGGAACCTGAACCTGATTTAGCCACGGAAGCAAAATGCACAACATACATATTGACACACATGGTAGTCATGTATGCAAGTAACATAAATGCGTTGGAATTTTTATTCTATCTCAATTTGTTAAAAAGTTATGACAAAGTAAAGTTTTTACGCCCCCATGCGGATATCTCGAAAACTATTAACCGCACTTTGAGCTGTCATGGATAGAAACGGCCGTTTCTGCCTTACTGGGCGTCCTCAGCCAGTTATACCCTCCGTGATAAGCCCAGAGTGCATCAACGGTTAAGGATCCCACCTCCGCAAACACAAGAGGTGTACCTGGGTAACGATTATTCGACCAAACGCTCAAAATTCTCGTCCCTTATCAAATTCTGCCAATGGCAGAAGCACCGAGAGCCCAGCCATGGAAAAAAAAAATGATTGACAGGTTTTCAATAACTTTTATAATTCTTTTCGTGCTAATCTGTAAATTTCGGACTTGGAATAATCGATAAATTCAAGTATGAAACTATTATTTTTTTTGCTCTTCTCTGTTTTGGATTCTCTTCCACCAATTTACGAATTGTTTGACTATTCATTAAAAATTGTGATGTTATTGATTGCATTGGCTTCTCAAAAGGTCTTCAATATAAGGTTTCAATATTGCAAGTCTTGTAAATCTACATCATTTATGAATATGTTGTATTTTGGGATAATAGTAATTACGGAGATTTCAAATTATTTGCATAAAAAGAAAAGAACCCTTTTTTTGTCATTTCTAACGAATATATTTAATCTTATGTATAAAACATTAGCGCTAAAGTTATAAAAAGCGATGTTCCCGAATTGCAATGTAGGATCCTAAATGAACTTTGTAAGCATTCAAATTTCTACAATATCATCCTTCCTGTAGATAATCTAGGAGATTTTACTGCTGTGTAATTAGAGATCTGATATTTTTCAATGTTATAATTTTATAATCTTAAATTATTTTTTTAATGTTTAAGATAACAAATAAAAAAAAAAAATAGTGTGCATCTAAAGTGAGAAATTATTAATAAAATGTGTTCGTTATTTTGGCTTGAATCTTGATTATTGCTTATGATTTATTCGAATTCATTATTCCTGTATGGAATTACTTCGTCTTTCAATTTGTGTCTTCAGTCGATTTGATACTGAATAACTATCGTCTTTTTATTGGTCACTATCATACAATATACAAATGTATAAATTACAGTATGTTTTTCGTTTTGGATTGATTGAAAGACTAAGTTAATCGAATCCCCTGTAGAACTAACCGTTATTCCATAATTGATTCTTCTCATAATCCCAGAAAGTTGTTCAGTAGATTGTTGTAAGTATTGCCAACTATAAGAATAATTAAAAATATTTAGAAAAGAAAGTAAAGAAATGTTGTAATTAGTTTAGAGTACAATAAAATATCCTCCTATAGATTATTCGTCATCAGTGCTTTTAATAAGCCCAATTACTTGTAGATTTAAAACAAATCATTATTAAATATCCTCTGGATATTTATTTGAAATATCCCCTGAGAAGAGCAGGTCTTAATTAGTAAACTACGTTTCTATGATTATTTAATAGTGTTATGGAAGAGCATCATCGTCAGCTTTGCATTCGGTACAATTCGAACTGTTTGTAACCTCCTGTTATTGTACGGCGTTCTGAATAGAAATGCAAAATGTATGATTCCATCATTGTTTCTTCAGGGACTGGGAAGTATTGGATATTTCTTACTTGCTGTCTTGCTATTTGTCGTTCTTGGGGTAAGACTTGAATTTTTATTTTTATTGTAACTTTGTTTATTTTATATTAAATTTTCCTATTCCAGATCATTTTCTCATTTGTTGGACCTCGGAATAGATTTTTTTTTGGCTTCACAAAAATACTTTTGAACTCAATAAATTGCTTTATCCCAATTGTTAATTAATATTTTCACATTTTCCAAGCGCACTTGGACACTAGTGTCACATTTACATTATTTATTTCTATGTTTGTAAGTATTTCTCGTTATTGTTCTTTTCCAAAAAATGTCAGTAAGATATTGGCTTGTAAATCAAAATACTACAAATAATTTCACTCTTAACTGCTGCTTATCCTTTTTTTATTTTTGTCCTTTCATTTTTTTTTAATACCTAACGTCTCTTCAGACTTTTTCTAATTTTAGGCTTTTTTTAAGCAGCTTGTCTCTTAGTTATTTTTTTAATCATTAATTTATTTTTGATTATTTCGACTTTATTAACATTAACTCATCAAGAGATTATTTTTTTTTGTCTGAAACAAAATTGGAAATCACTTTTCAAATTAGCTCCAATATTTTGGGCAGATGTAATTAGATTTAACGTGATAATTTGTGCTGCTGAAGGTAATTCTTTTTATAGTCCATTATTTTAAATTTTGATATGATATTTTGACATGTAGACGAGAGGAATCCATAAATTTAATGAGTCATGTAAAATTAACGTTGAACCAAAATTTTGAAGTGGAATTATTGATTCTACAATATTGAGAAGAAAAAAAGGACTCAAAAGCCTTGGGATTGATTCAATTGTTCAAGAAACTCAGGCATCACGAGAACGTAATGTTATTTAATAAAAGTAAGCAGAATTTAAGATAATACAAAAATTTATAATATGCGAATATATTACAAATTTTTATGTTTTAGACAAATACTTGTAATGATAATTTTTTTATTGCCGATTCACTGCTATTCCACTAGTTATTTGAGTATTATTAATATATTTTATGATTCTATCTCCTTAAAGGTATCTGGATGGTTGGTTGGTTCCACAGTGCTCTTTCTGTCGGTTGTGAACCTTTATTGTTTTAGTATCCTGTATTCGTACTACATGGAACTGTCACGCCCCCGTTTAAGACCATCTGTGTTTAATCGCCCACCTCCAAATGTTTCGTAATCTACAGTTAATTCCATTAGGACAGTTGATCCGAATCCACAAAATACTTAAGAAAAAGATGCATTACCTGCAAAGTAAAAAGAATTGTTTTACTTGGGTTGACTAGTTTATTTTATGTTTCAATTGATTAAAAATTATAAAAATCCACGACTTGATCGGTGAGACCTTAGCATTATAAGGGTTTAGTGTCACTTCCGTAGCAAATGGAAAAAAAAATTATTTAAATGACAAATTTCTTTTGATTGCTGTACTTAGAAATATTATAGTAATATCAAATCCATTTTCATTTAAAGAATGCTATAGAATAAAAATATTTTTTTCATATTGTTTTATATCTTTGATTTATCACATAAAATTAAAAAAGTAATTCCCCTTTCTTTCATGAAAGTAAATTTTTCTGATTCATGTTGATTAATTATGTTGTTTGAAATTAAGGTTTTTCTTTTAACTTAAACAAAACACTGTACAGTTATGAAATAAAGGAAAGAAAATTTAAAATTCTTTTTAAAAATTCTGTGTATTATTAAATTTTGCAACAAAATTTATAATCGAAATTAAAAAATATCTTCGCACGATTAAAATAATTTTTAATTCTTCAGAATCATTATTTGTTTAAAGTCTTGGTAATCTGAGTCAGATGTCATTTGATATATATATATATTTTTCGAATTTTGTGCCTGTGATTTACAATTAGATACCACTTTATTATAGATACAACACATTTCATATAAACGGTTCGGTCCAACATACAATGATAGGTGACCACACCAATAAGATAGAACAACTCTTCTAACAACAATAATAAAAAGCCAACTAAAACGGCACTAATCAATAAGTTAAAACAAGGTGCAATAAAAACGACGTACGTTTCGAAACTCCTTCTTCTTATGAGCTTTCTTATCAAGTAATAAAAAAGACCCCCCCTACCTTAAAAAGATCATCCCTTGACGGGCGTCGTTGAACAAATGAGATGTAAAGTATTGTGTCTTGGGACCTTTGGACTAAAGATCCCCCTTACGTGAATGACTAGAACCCGTGCCGGAAGTAGCAGTATGCTATCGCTAACGACGCTTGATAATAAACATCATTAAGTAGAATTTACAAGCCATATTCTAAAGCGTTAGTGGTCGATAGATCTTGATTGTAGCTTCTCATGGTCCTAATCATTCCTGACTCAAAGAATTCACGTAAATATTCGATCTGTCTTTTCCCAAACACCGTTATATTGTGAGTATTCAGTGAGTGTCCATTGTTGAGACAATGCGCAGCCGTTTTATATTTCATATTCCTGTTCTTAACCGCATTTACGTGTTCCCTAACCCGTACTTCCAATTCCCTTTTTGAATTTCCAATATACAGGCATTTGTGACTACCTGTACCGCTTGCTTGGCACCGGATACCATAGATAGTTCCCTGCGTCCTAAGTAAAGATTCCTTATTCCAAAAATCTTTTTTCCGGTTGAGAAAAGAGCCTATAGTATTTCTAGGTTTACAGGCAATTCCAATTCCCACCGATGTTAGAGTCGGTTTTAACCTTTTTACTAGGGCTTCATCATATGTGATCGAAACATATTTATTTATCCTTTTTTGTTTTATTTCCCTTGTGTCATTCGTTTGGTTGCTTAACAGATCAATGGGTTTCATTTCATTTTTCCTGAAATGCCTGTCTTTAAAAAACCTCTTAAAATAACCCTCCAATACAAGCTCAGGGAAATCATTATTCAAAAAAATCCGTTTTATTTCTTTGCACTCCTTTAATAAAATCTGACTATTAGAGCAGATTTTGACTGCTCTATCCAGTGCCATCGTAACCGAATTTCTCTTGTAGCAGTCAGGTACCGAGCTATAATAGTTCGTAGTAATAAGGGCTTCAGTTTTTTTGCGATATACCGATGTTTCATACCCTAAGTCCTGTTTTTTAATACCTACATCTAAAAACGGTATAAATCCGTCTACGTTCATCTCTAAGGTATACTGAATTCTGGGGTTCACCCGTTGAAGTCACTGAGAACATCGTTCACATAATGGGTGTTAACGATAAGGAACGTGTCATCAACATAGCGGCAAAGATAATGCACGTTATGGTAAATGTTATCAATTAAAGTGACCTTCGATTCAATGAAATCCATAACGCATTCCACGAGAACCGCTGAAGACGGTAAGCCCATGAAGGTACCAGAAACCTGTAGATAGAAGCGCTCATTAAATGCAAAATATTGCATATGGAATAATAAATCAATGAGTTGCAGAAGCTCCTGTATATTAATTAAGGAGCCCTCTTCTGTAAAATCATTTTCCCGATTTACCTGATAAAGAAGGGCTTGATTGATAAGGGAGGGTGAAAGCGAGGTATACAGGTTGGTCACATCCAAGGAGATCATCCTGTATTAGGAATTACCCGGTTATTCCTTAGATACTCTAATAAGGGCTCACGGGTTATCAATTGAATATTTAGAGCGATAATTAAGAGTCTTAACCTTCTTCTCAATTACCTTTGATACAACCATGATGGCTTTATTCTTACAGTTGATAATGGGCCTGATTTTATAAAGAGAATCCTCTTTAACCTTATGAGGTTTTGGTAGCCCTTTGAATACAGGGAGAGATTTATTCTTAACAATACATTCCTTTTCCTTATTTGTTGAGATAAAACCTAAACTGCAAGCTTTATTCACTTTATTATTAATCTCTTTAATAAGTTGGGATTCAGTTTGCCCTACTGCACAAAAGCCGCTGTGATCTTTTATGAAAGACTCACACATAGTAATGTAATCTTCTCGATTGAGAACCACTAATGCCCCCCCCCCCCTTTATCGGCCCTCGTGAACACAACATCATTGCTGTGAGATTTCAACTGCGTTAACTCCTTGAACTGCCGATCAATAAGAGCTAATTTAGTCCTTTTTTTGTGCCTGTAACTATTAAGTATCCTTCCTATCCTTCTTCTTATATTGGACCTCTCTAATACATCGGGAATAAATCTTAATTTGCGCTTCCAGACAGGTGAGAGATTCAATAAATTGGAATTTCTCATTACCCAAATTATAATCCATCCCCTTAGATAACACTTCCTCTTGTAAGTGTGTGAGTGTAAGCTTACTATCCTTTATAACCTTCCTACTGCCTATGTTCTCACTTTGAAAAGCCTGCAATTCGTCCTTTATCATCTTCTAACATCAGTTAAACATAGGATACTCGCCATAATGGGGAAAGTGAATGATCTGACAAGTGAGTGATTTAGAATGTGGCAAGATAGTTCATACAAAGCATGCTGGATCAAGCATCTCTCAAACGGATGTCCTGTTGGGCCTTTCAAAAATCATATTTACGTAGATTAGTGCGAGGGAAAAAAACTCAACTCGCATTGATTGGGGATCCTGTGGAAGAAAACCCACAGGTAGCTCAGATGAGAAAGGCGGGAATCGTGATAGCTCACTGAAGCCTAATCCAGGCAAATCACATCAGAATTCAACTTTGATACATAAAACATCATCTCGGAACGACCATGTTGGGCTGGAATTGTCGGGATGTAGAATTAAAGCTATAAAGAGCGAAGTGGACTGTTGACGACTGAAAAACTGTTGCCTGACCTAATGAAACAAGGTTTCTTTTTGCATCCTGATGACGGAAAGCTCAGAATTTGGCGAAAAAAATATGAGTCATGGACCTGCTATCAACACTACAAGCTGATGAGAGAATATAATTGTGTAGGGAATGTTTTCCTGGCATACCCCGATACCTATAGAATCATGTATAAATTCCAATTCGTATCTGAATATCGTCACTGATGAAGTTCAAGTCTACAGTTAAATTCTCGCTCGGATGGACATTTCCAGCAGTATAATTCGCCTTTTCACAAGCATCCGATTCACCATGGAATGTGCCAAGAAAATCCTTCGATTTCTTGCACAATCCCTGGATCTCAAACCTATTTAACATCTTTGGGAAGAAATAGAAAGGGATGTTCGTCTCACGTTTGTCTACAAGGCACAACATTCCTGCACAAAGCTTTCCGCATCTTTCCGAGTCTATACCAAGATAAATTCAGTCTGTTTGATATCAAAGAAGGTTCACTACTAGGTGGATGTATCTAATAAATTAGATCTCTTGTTGTTCCTTTAGATGTTACTTGCCTTTTTGAAATAACTAGGCAGTTACTGCTTATTCTTGTGCTACACAGAATATTAACTTTATAAATTTACACTGAAAGATTTAGGAAAAAACAAAAAAAAAAAAAAACCTTTGAAGGAGATATATTTATTCCATCCAACACAACTATAGGTTTATAACTAGATTTTGTCTTAGATAAGCAGATTGTTCCAACTATTGGAAAAATTTAAATAAATGAGGACTTTTGTTTTCTACAAATCATCAACAAGAAGAGCTTTATTCTAAATGTGACATTCTTCAAAACAATTTCTAAGTAGAAAATATTGTACTTCTGTAAGTGCACTGGAAATGTAGGGTGAGAAGTGGGAAACTGACATCCTAGGATAACGTAATTTAAACATTAATTTGTACTATGAAAAATATCTTTTATTTGTTAGATTTATTTTCACAGGCTGAAATTTAGAGCATTTTTTTTTTATTATACTGTTGGTATTGGAAATAGCCGTTCCGGCGTGGCCGAGCGGGTCTGGTCGGCGGTCTGCCGTGCGGACATTATGTCGGAATCTGGGTTCGAATCCCGGGCGGGGCATGGCTGTTTCAATTTCCTTTCCTGTGTTTGTTAGCCTCTTCTTCACTTTCTCTTCGGTCTGAAGTCATTCCTTAACGATTTCCTGAGGAAGGCAACAGAAAATCATCTCAGTATCTTTCCCTAGTTCGTCTACGGATTCTTCTAGGAGGTTCGCCCTTTTGGAGCGTCCTGTTCTGAAGAGCGCGTACCTTCGGTTACCGAAGATCGTACTTTGAGAGAGAGATTGGAAAATACATCATGCATTCTCCCCTGCATGAACAGATGACCTTGTGATAAACGCCGATCAGGGGTCATACATCATGAGTATATATGCCATTCAAATTCTTCTAACCACCTTCTATTATATAGGGTCTGAAATCTGCTGCCAAATTTAAAGGTTATATTCCATCATGCATAACAACGAATAAATGTTATATAAACATGTGTCTGGAAATGCTTTATTTCCAAGATATGAAGGACGCAACAATACAGAGGTGTTGGCCGTGCAGTCGCTCAGTTTCAAAGAAAGGGTTCGAAATGTCCTTCACCGGCCGCAATGCACGGAACACAACGTCAACCGAACACGGTCGAAGATGCCAGATGCACGACGAATTGTGTTGCATCCATCCACTATGCGATCATGCAATGCGTGGGGGTCAGGAACCCGTGTGATGTACGCTAATGCTTTAACATAACCCGATCCAAAAAAGTCCAGAGGGTTTAAATCAGGGGAACGAGTAGGTCATGCTGCTGGTCCCCCTCTTCCAACCCAACGTCAGGATAACGTTGATTCGGAAGTCGACGGGCTGTACGGCTGAAATGAGGTGGCACACCATCATGCATTAACCACACGTGACGACGCGTGTGCAAAGAAACATCCTACAGGCATTAGGCAACTCATTTTCCAGAAAATCCTTGTAAGCATCGCCGGTTAGTCTAGCTGACAGAAACTGGCCAGATGAGATAGTCACTGAAGATTCCAATCCAGACATTTACGGAAAAACTTTATTGGTGCCGTGACTGTGTGATAGCATGCAGGTTTTCATAGGACCAGTGGTGAACGTTATGAAAATTCATAATGGCATCTTTCGTGAAGCAAGACTCTTCGGTGAAAAGCACAGACTGCGCAAAAGTAGGTTGAACACAGTGTTGCAGATACCATGTGCAAAAGACTACACGTGGAGGGTAATCGCTGAGTGACAGACCTTGCACTCTCTGTGCGTGATATGGGTAGAGAAGCTGTTTCTGGAGAATTCTGTGCACACTTTGCTTGGATATGCCAACTTCTCTGGCAATCTTTCTAGTGAACGTTCCAGAATTTTCTGCAACTTCAACCAGCACCTGTTTTTCAATGTGTGTTGTTCTGATGTGTCGGTCTCTACCTCTATCGACAGTAGTGGGTGTAAATGATACTGTCTCAGCCAGACGACGATGAATCGCACTAAATGTGTTCTGGATGGACACTGTCGTTGCGGATAGGCTTCCTGATAGAGTCGTGCAGCTTCTCTGCATTTTCCATTTGCTCTTCCGTTAGTGAAATGGAGGTCGGCGATCTCTGCGTAGCTGCACCTCGTAGTCATGATTTTTTCTATAATAACCTGCGGCGATTCTGACATCTGGAATGCGTTCCACCACACTGCTCCACTTTTGTTTGGGCGTTTGTCCACTTTTTGTGCAGGGGTATTGAACATTACATCTCACGATTACTGGGGATCAATTTAATGACTGTACGATACGACGTAATTGTCAATACATCTGTATCGTTTCATCTTTCATATCTTGGAAGTAACGCATTTCCAGACCCATGTTTATATGACATTTATTGTTTTGCATGATTGAATACAATCTTTAAGTTTGACAGCACATTTCAGGTATACCCTGTATTATAGAAGGAAATTATACATATTTTATTTCCACTTTTTCACGATTTTTCCTCTTTTCAAAATCTTATAGTCATTTTTAGAGCTTTCGCCACAAACTTTTCAGAGCTTTTATGGCATTAGTTAAACTACAAATAAGTATAAAAAAACTCGAAATCTGTTCACGGGTTTTAGGAGGCGGGCCTTTGAAGTGGGACGTAACCTCAAAGTTGTGACGTGGATAACTGCCGTAAATTTTGAGCTTTTGAACTAATGTGACGAATGTGATTGGCAAAAACAACAGTGGCACGTGGATGTTTTGGTCGGAACCGACGTAATATATATTTATTTATTTATTTATATACCCACGACTAGGTCAACGAAGGACCACGCGATAGCTCAAACTAACAACAGAAGAGGCTATGAATTCAGATAAGGTGACAAGAAGTCACATCTCGTAGAGAACCCTGAGATAGTAAATCCCAGAAACAAACGAAAGAAACACAGAAGAAGAAAGAAACAGCCATGCCCACGCCGGGATTCGAACCTAGGTTCCGACACATCGGCCACACGGCAGACCTCCGTCTAGACCACTCGGCCATAGCGGAACGGCCGTAAAATATCTACATATAAATCCCTTCGTTTCAAGAAATGCGAATGGAATCCTGGGTTTGGTGTTTGGTCCTTCCCCAGTCACAACAATGTTCTACATCCCTGTGCATTTGTGTCTGATTTCAGGTGGCTATAGTTCACGATATCTTAAATATAAGTACATTATTCGAAACACAAATATTCATTGTTTCTCACGAAAGAAATTAAAGAGAGAAAGAGAATTATCTCGAAGCTTTCAAAAAGAAATTATCTAAAGATTAGAATTATGTATGTTTCCTGGTAGCTAATTCCTAGCAGCAGGTTACGATCCCCGCGGGGGGTCCAGGGTTTTCTCCAAATGAATTCTCCACCAGATGAGTTCTAAAGTCGACTTCCTTATCTCTACACAATGGGCACG
Organism: Thereuonema tuberculata; assembly: GCA_023159025.1. NCBI lineage: Eukaryota > Metazoa > Arthropoda > Chilopoda > Scutigeromorpha > Scutigeridae > Thereuonema > Thereuonema tuberculata. Next base: position 151,354,240 of record JAFIDM010000001.1, on the reverse strand, counting down.
GAATTTCTGTCCGGTAGTAATGTAACAGCGACGAGTTGTGCGTAAAAGGCTCGGTATCAAAGAGAACTGTATATCAGTACAGTTCGCCGGAACATGGTAAGTCAAAAAATTTAATCGACTTCAAACTAGGCATGATCGTGGGGGCAAAAAGAGCTGGTTCCAATATTTCGGAGACTGTGAAGATCCTTGGTTTTTCTCATGCAACAGATCACGGATGCCCAAAAAATTGTAATTAGGCCAAAAAACTTCCAGGAAAAGGCTTGTGAATGAAAGAGATAAGAGGCGACTGGCACGAATGCGGCAACAGAAGGACAACAACACGACAGATTGCAGCTGAGTACAATGCAGGTGCACCAAAGCGCATATCCGTAAGCACAATACGACGGACCTTATTTCTGATTGGTTTTAACAACAGGAGACCAGCAAGGATGTCTTTGCTATCACAGAAAAACAGGAAAGCGCGCCTTCTGAGCCTAGGAGCATCGCAATTGGACATTTTGGAAAATATGGAAATAGTGGAAAAAGTGGAAAAATGTTGCTTGGTCCGACAAGATCTTCGGTTCCTTCTTCACCCTGCTGATGCCAGGATGAGAATATGGCGCGGGCAGCACGAATCCACAGACCCGTCTTACCAAGTGACTGGTGACCTAGTACCAGTCGGAGGAAGTGAAATAGTGGTTTTGTGGAATGTTCTCCTCGGACATATTTGGTTGCCTAATATCTCTGGAAACATCTGTTAATATCACAGGCTACTTCAAATTGTTGCTGACCAGATGCACACGTTTAGGACTGCAGTGTTCCCGATGCAGATGCCAACTTTTCACAGTACAATGTACCCTGTCACCGACTGGTCGATTGTTCTCCGACTGGCTCAGTGAATATGACTCTGATTTCCACCTGCTTCATTGGCCGGCTCAGTCACCTGATCTCAATCCCATTGAGCATTTGTTGGATCTATTCGAAGTCTAGAAACGCCACCATCCAATATGAACCATCTAAGGGCTGCTCTTCTGTCAGAATGGGCCAATATTCTTACGGAGCGGTTCCGACACCTTATAGAATGTATGCCTTCAAGAATTACGGCGAGATCAAAGCTAGAGGAGGACCAATTCGTTATTAGTACGTGGTCTCCAATAAAGTGGTCACTCAGTGTATATTATAATGTGAAATTCGAAATAATAAAAGCTATCTGTTCAAAAAAATAGAAATTTTTAATCCAAGCTATTTTAACAATTATTATTACTATTAATTATTATTATTTTATAATTCATTTACTTGTAATGAAGATTTATCTATTTATTTATTTAGTCAGTCGTGATACTGATTTTACTTCGTATAAAATATCGGGTGTCCATAATTAAAGAGGAGGTGTTTGTTATGCGATAAACAAAAAACTGTTGGGCCAAAAAACGACCAAATTTGATGCATGAACTATTCAGACCATCAGATTACAATTTCGCAAAAAAATTTTTTTAGTTCCGAAAGGCGCAACCAGGGTGAAAAACTGGCCCTGTATGGTGAGCTAATCAGATGTAGGACGAAAACAAAAGCGTCTTTACAATACAATAGGTTCACAATAGGTTTAGATGTCAGTCAGACAAACAGTTCAATATGTTGTCGTTGCATGTTGTCCAAAATCTGCAATCTATGGATCGTAGATTCCACTGTGGACCGCAGTAATTCTCCAGAGATTTGTCTCACGTGAAGCAGTTTTCGGTCCCTTAATGCTGCCAAACTACCAATGTGTCCTTGGTAAACCAATGCTTTCAAGGAACCCCCACAATCAAATGTCGCATGGCGTAAGATTAGGCGAACATGTGGGCCACGTCGTCGGGAATGCTCGACTAATTATGTGGTCGTCGGTGAAATGCTGACGTAGGACTTGCTGCACTATCAATCCTATGTGAGGGGGCGCTCCAACTTGCATGAAAACAGTCGTGTCAAGACATCCATGCTGTTGAAGTTCTGGAATAAAGAAATTTCACTAAAATCCGACAGTTGAGTGCATTGACATAAAAATGCGCCTTAGCACTCCATAGAATTTCAAGGCCATGCATCGTCCACTTCTATCCGAGCTACGAACAGGTGAGAGAAATGCAGGCGCGTTTCCGCATCTCCTTGATCTAGTTGTTGGACTTGGCTAATCCTGTAAGGATAAACTTCAGCACTTTGCACATTCCTTGCCGTACAGTTGAATACGTCATAAGCAGTTGTCCGAACACTGCCAGATGCTTGTGCAACATTGGCTTCCACTACGGACGTTGCAACAGTTTCAACTTCGGTTTAATACCGGTTTGCTTCCTTGTCCTGGTTGCAATTGAAAAGATCCGGTATTTTCAAAACGTGAGATCATGTTTCGCAAATTGGTAGTAGTCATGGAACCTTTCCGTAGTCCCTTCGTTATTCGAAATAGCCGTAGTGGAATGGACGCATTACTGTTATTTTGGTGATAAAACTTACGAGCAATGCACGATCACAGCATTGCGTATAATGACGTTCATAATACTGTCAAGCAGATCGAATTGACCGAAGCCACTCATGTTGAGGCTTACATCCGCGTACTTGTTGACGTCTCTAATTCGGCCCGATTTCTCTTCTCACCATGTTGTGACGTCACGCAGAAAGAGTAGTCTACGCGTAGTCTACGCGCATTACTTTCGCGGAGTTAATGGCTGCTCACATGCATTTTTTTCGCATATGATATATGTTGTTAAGAAATCAGTAATATTCTTCCATTTAGTTTATTTTATTAATGAAAATCGTATCACTACTGTTTCGTGTAATTTTTTTGTTTTGAAGACAGCTCTGATTTCTATTGAACAGGTAAAACTTCCGTAAGCCTAATGCCTCGTTCTACCGTACTATAAAGGGGAGAAATACTCGTATATATATCTCCAATTTGCAGCGGAGGAGAAACTCAGAAAGTTGTGGGAAAGAAAAATACATCGCCAAAACTTTGTGATAACAAAAAATTCTGGTGTTTGTATTAAACATTTGATGAGAACTTCATTATTAGAGCTGATACCTTTACAACAAGCCAGGGAGGGATAGTAACTGTCCAGAGGAAAAAGTTGAAGTTGACACCGGACGTACATCCTACAAAAGTTGGCGATATTGCACCTCATATAATAGAGCAACAACCAAAAAGACGAAGAACACTACAGGATATAAAAGACCAGCGTATAGTAGAAGCCCATCAAAATATCTTAGAAACTGCAGAGCAAGAGAAAAAAAGAATCAGTGTCTCATTTTTTACTGATATTATTTCATTACTGTCATCAAATACAAGTGAAGGATGAGACACATGTTGTTATTGAACTAACTACTTATTCATAAAATATTGTTAGCCAATGAAGAAGTACCTAATTTAATGGTATGGATAAAGATTTCAGCAGATCTTACTTTTTTCTGTTTACTGTGATGATATATTAGTTATATCTAAAGAACTGCAAAAGATTGGTGTTAAATTTGATGTAATGGAAAAAGCATGTTGAAAATTTGCTATTAATTTGTGAGAAATTAATCAAGAATACTGAAGTAGAGGATTGACTTCATCTCTGTAAGGCTGTTCATGAGTTAAGAAAGCAAAGGGAAAGATTAGTTAATGAAGACTGTAAAGAAATTAACTTTCTAATTGAACAACTTCAATTGATAAATATATCAAAACGAAGATTACGCTTTTCACAAGAGATGTATTACACTGCTTTGAAAATTTACCTATTAAGTTATCAAGCAGTGAGACAGACTAAATTACGTACTCTTCCTCATTCCAGTACACTTAGTAAAATAGCTAGAACAACTGAATGTTGATTCTTAGATTAATAATCCAATTAATAAGTGTATGAAAGACACACTTAACAAATTAACTGAACAACAAAAATTTGTATCTTTACTCATTGGTGAAATATATGTAGATGCTAAATTAACATTTAATAGTGAAAAATTGATTGAACTAAGTTTAATAATATTATTAAAATAATAATTGCAAAAACAGCTCACGTTTTTTTAATAATTTCTCTTTTCCGTAAATATCAGGATGTAGTTGCAATTGCTCCTGTATCAATTTTTGATGATGAAAATCTTTTTAAGTTAACCTGTCAAATTCTTAATTTAGTATGATTACAGAAAACAATAACATTAACTGAATCATGTTTGAATCAAATGGACAGTTTCCTAAATCAATTAAAAGTCCTTCAGCTCCAAATTCTCCATTATATTTATTGTACACTTATTTAAATCTGTGCGTAACAATTGGTTGAATGTGAAAGATTGTGTTTTAACATTTCCTGATTTTGAAAATTATGATATCCTAAAGAAAAACAGATTTCAAAATACAGTAAAACCCCGTTATTACGCTCGTCAAGGGACCATGAACTACAAGCGTAATAAACGGGATAGCGCTATAGATGGGAAATGATTTATGAGATGGGGAAACATTTAGACACCATTTTACAGGAAACATACTTGATTGTGCAATAGATATAGTGCAAATATGAGCTTATTTCCTATTTAAAAAAAATCTTTGATTGTGGTTTGCCGTGTGTGTGTGTGGTTTTTTTTTTTTTCAAGGACGGGAGAAATGCATTTACGCATACCAAGGAATTGGTAATGTGAGACTCAGTCATAAAAGACTACTACTCACTAAAACCCTACGTCCGACTTCCAAAACACCCTACACGGAACCACCGTCAGGTACTACATCGCGTAGGGCAGAATGACTAAAAGTCCGACTCACATATCATTTCGCAACTGATCAAGTCTGATTTTCTCAGCCATACGAAGTTTCCGTATAATAGTGGCAGCATAGTCAGCCACTGCCGTCCAATTAACCTGGGAGATAGTCATCAAGCCAACGATGTTCTCTGGTGTCACACGCTGTCGAAGGAATTTCTTCAGCTCATTTCTATCTTCATGGAAGCGTGGGCAGACAAAGAAGACATGCTCCACATCCTCGTCCAAGAACTGGCAAGTCGGACATGACGCACTGTCGACAATTCCGAAGCGCCTCTGGTACGCTAGAAAACAACCATGGCCACTTAATAGCTGAGTCAGGTAGTGATCCACCTCACCATGCTTTCTTTCCATCCACGTAGCAATATTAGGTATAAGATTATGAGTCCATCTTCCACTGGTCGATGAATCCCATCGTCTCTGCCATCTTTCCGTTGTCTTGCTTTTCACGGCCTTCCTGATCTTGGGTCGGTGAGTGTCAGGACGTTCCCGAATACCACTGCATATCGCGCTTCTCTCACTTGCTAAGAGATCGATAGGCGGCATCCCTGCTATGACGCACACTGCATCATATGAAACTGTTCGAAATGCACAAGCGACCCGTAGAGCGCATTTCCGGTGAACCGAAGTCATTCGACATACATATGATTTAATCTTCGTGGCATGTAACCAGATCGGAGCCGCGTAGAGCATGGTAGAGATAGCCACACTGGACAGGAGTCTTCGTCGGCTCTGCCGAGGTCCCCCGATGTTCGGCATGATCCTAGCCAAGGCGTTGACCACTCGTGCAGACTTTTCACTCACGATTCGAAGATGTTCATCGAACCGAAGCCTTGCATCAATCTGAACACCCAGATACCTGAGAGAAGGCTGCGACAGAATGTCATGATCACCCACAGTGAGGGTAACGATCTCCCTCGCTTTCCTGCTGGTCACAAGAACCGCCTCTGTCTTGTGATCTGCTAGTTGTAATCCAACCGTTGAGAGCCACTGACGGATCCTGGCAACAGCCACATTCGATGTTAGGGTGACAACTTCCAGGTGTTTCTCGATTACAACCAATGCAACATCGTCAGCGAACCCCACTACAGTCACTCCCTCGGGCATTGGTAGCTTGAGTACTGCATCATACATGATATTCCAAAGCAAAGGACCAAGTACTGATCCCTGTGGAACACCGCCAGTGATGTTGTAGGTCTTCAGTCCGACTTCGGTATTATACATTAGGATACGATCAGTGAAGTAACTCGCAATTATTTTCCTGATGTACGCTGGAGCCTTCATTGAACTCAAAGTGTTCAAGATACAGTTCCAGTTTGCCGAATTGAACGCATTCTTCACATCCAACGTTATTACGGCACAGTACTGTTTTACTCCTCCCTTCCAGCGTTTGCCCTCAATGGCCTCTCGAGCCAAATCAACAACAACCCTTACAGCGTCTATTGTAGATCTTGATTTCCTGAAACCGTACTGGTTTTCAGAGAGACCATGCGCTCCTTCACTGAATGCCTCCAGTCGATTGTAAATGTGTGTGTGTGTGTGTTTGTGTGCTACTGTTATGAATTATGACATTTTCAATGCGGTTCAAGTAATTATTAACATCAATTGATACACCACTAATATATTTTCGGAGCAGATTTATTGCACTGGCGCTATTTCACGCACCTTTTCTTGAATGATTGGGCCACTTAATGGCACTGATGCATCACGGGACTGATGAATCCATTCAATTAGAATTTCATCGGCATCTTCAAATTTTCCACACTTTACTTTTTTACGTTTGCAACCATCCTTCGCTGAATTCGTAATTTCATTCTTATTTTTCACTATTGTTCTCATACTGGATGAGGGGATTCCTAGAGATTCTGCGAAATCCTTAGTGTAGAATTCTGGTCGTACTTACGGAGAATTTGCAATTTTTACTTATAGAAAAGGATTTCCGCTTCGACATTTTGCACTACTGTATCACAGACCCGCACTTCACAGAGTTCAAAGACTCCCTTCTACCAGGGAAAAAAAAAGAATCTTTACTGTGTTACATTTCTTTTCGATTCAAAATTTCCGATATAAAAAAAGCGCTACAAGCGGGATTTGAAGCGTTGTAAGGGGGTAAAAGTATACAGAGTTATATAGAAAATTCCAGGGACCGTATAAAAGGAGCGTAGAGAACGGGATAGTGCTATAAGCGGGAGCGTAATAACGGGGTTTTACTGTATTGCATAATTTGTACAAAATTGAACAAAACAAACTTCTGAAGTATTCCCATGTTTAAACCAGAAATCACTCTATCCATCAAATATTGAAAGACAGAAGGTTAGTTTAGCTTTAAAAATTTTCAATAAGCAAAACTGTGTAGCATTGCAAGAAATTGGAGGAAAGTTTGAATCACTGAAAGGATTTGAGGACACAGTTGATTTCATTTACTTAATTATTCATTGGTGGCTAATGATGAATGTTAAATCACCTGGTAGGGCAAAGTGGTTTAGAGAAAATAGAATGAGTGAAATAAGAAACAATGATCAGCTTTGTTTCCTTCAAAAATTTAGCATTTGGGTTGAAAAATGGTCTATGTTATGCCCTGGTAAATGTTAAAATGGTCTGACAAGTAGGACTTTCTATGCTTTAACAAATACTTCTAGTATAATTTATGAATTAACAGTGTATGTTTTAGATAATATTCAGCCCAATTGCATTTCACTTGTCAAATTGCAAAATTGATCCTTTAGAGGAAAGATTTAGTCTTTATCGCCAATTCTCTGGCTTGAACTGTCATATATCTGTGCAACAGATTTTAGAAAATGAGAAAAAAAAAGAACTAAAAATCTGTGGAAAAATTAAATCCTCTTTAAAGGCCAGTGATGTTATTGAGATTATTGAAGTTAACACCATTACTTGTGGTGGTGATGATATGCTTACTTTTCGGATGATATTTTATTAGAATACAATATAGGGAATATTGGATTTAGTTTGGATTCAGAGATCCATCAATATTTTTTGTACATTGCTGGTTATGCAGCGAACAGAATTTAATTTTTTTTTGAAGTGTGACAATTGCAATAGTTTGTGGAAATTGTGACATTGAATATGAATTTGAAGAGAATGATAGTTTAATTAATACACTAAACAGACGAGGTTTAAACAACCCAATAGGTTTAACAGTATGTGTTGTTATTTTATTGTACAAAATTTATGAAAACTTGATTTCAGTCGATTGTGAAAGTTATTTCACAAAATGCGAATCACAAATTAAAACACTCCGCTATTTGTCAATGAAGCAAAATTATTGATATGGATTTATTCTTGTTGTCATGGAATAAACATGCATCAGAAGATATTAGAAACAAAATAATAATTACTGTTGGGAAAATTTTTTTGAATAACTATATCAAGAAACGAAATGAATCAATTAAAAATCCATTAAAAGGTAATGAAAATGCAAAAAGCTCCAACCAAATATGTAATTAAAGTGTATTGGATCACAGAGATTGTGTTAACTGATTTCATTTGGATAGAATATGGATTTAACTTGGTAATTAAAAATCAAAACAAGTTCAAAAGAACTTTCAATTCTACTAGGTGAAAAATAACAGATATTTGAAGATAAGTAGACATAAAATTATATAACAAAACATGATTTAAAATATCTCTTTCAGACCTGTTTAAAGGGAATTTGAAATTCCATTTATAATTTTTTAATTTTCCTTATTTTATTTGGAAATTTACAATTCGGTTTTTTTTTAGTTAGTTTAAAATATACTATTGCAGACCCTTTGATATGTTTCATTTTTAATCAACTTCATTTCTATTTTACTTCGTTCAAATTTACTTAAATTAAATTGGTTAATTTAATTTAAACAATATGGATCAAAAAAGTTTGGAAAAATAAAATTTTAGACTACCAGTGGATATCAGATAGATTTATAATGATCAGGATAAAAATTATGAACAAAATTTTTAACATTTTGGGAATATATGCTCCAGTACAGGGCAAGGATGAAGAATCAGAAGAATTTTATGAAAATTTACAAAGTTGTCTCGACAAAATAAATCAAGATGAAGCAATAATTTTGATGGGAGATTTTAATGCCAGAATAGGTATTCAACCAATTGCAAAATGTATAGGAACAGAAGGAGAACCAACAAGTAATTAAAATGGAGAAATGTTAAAAGATTTCTGTGTTTTCAATAATTTAAAAATCAGTTAATACTTTTTTCAAACATAAAGAGATATATAAATATATATGGGAAGCCAGAGGAGTTAAGTCTATCATAGATTATATTATTATAAATGAAAAACTCAATAATAACATTAAAGATACGAGAGTATATCGTGGAAGTGAAATAGATAGTGATCATATGTTAGTGGAAAGCAGATTTGAAATTAAATACAAATCCATTTATAATAAGAAAACAGAAAATAAGGTAATTTCTAAGAAACTCAAAATTTACCTCCTTGAACAAGAAAGTATTAGAAATTTATACAGAAATAGACTGAAAGACAAGATAACAGAATCTACAAACATAGAATTAGATTGGAAAAATATCAAAGGAGGAGTATTACATGCAGCAGAGGAAAGTTTAGGTTACAAATCTCATAAAAACAAGAAATGGATTAGAACTTGGAACGAAGATCTACAGGAAAAGATTTGGAAAAAAAGCAAGCTTTTAAAATTTATCTACAAAATAAAAACACAAACAATTATGTAGAATATAAAAAATTGCGAGCGGAAGTTAGGAAACTATCAAGGAAAACACGTAGAGAAGATTGGAATAAATTTGTTAAATCTTTAGAACATGACATCACAGGATGTTTAGAATAGAATTCTAAAAGAATGGAAATCAATATATAAAAATGGTATCCAGATCACAAAAGATAAAAAATTGAAGACATTGCTGACGATCAAGTTTTGATAGCAAATTCAGAAGATGAACTTCAAATTGGAGCAAATCATTTAAATACTATCTCAAAAAATTATAAAATGAAAATTTCGGAATTAAAAACAAAATCCATGGCAATGTGTGGAAAACAAATACAAAGAGTGAAAATTGTAATTAATGGAAAAATAATAGAACAAGTATCAGAGTTTAAATATTTACGAAACATAATTTCATGTTATAACGATGAGGCAAACCTGATATCAAACATACAGACATACAACAGAATAAATGGAATAATTAGAAGAAGATTTGGAAAACAAATGACGAAAGAAACACTACTAAGATTACATAACATTACAGCCAAAGCAGCAATTAAATATGGGAGTGAAACCTGGATATTGAAACAAAGAAACAAAGATTGGAAACTGCACAAATGAAATTTTTGAGACCTTTATTAGGATTTACACGCCTCGACAAAAAGAAAAATAATGATATTCGAGACCAACTTAAAACTCCTAAGTTTAATTCAAGAAATTCAAAATTACCAAAAAAATTGGCTTAACCATGTTGAAAGGATGTCCAACGATAAGATTCCAAATTTTATTTTGAAATATGAACCCAAAGGAAAAAGAGACAGAGGACGACCAAAAATAAGATGGAAAGACCAAAATCATCTTCAGAGCTAGGAACAGACAATCATTGTCTATACCTAAGATGTTCAAGACAAGACAAGACAAATTGGTTAAATTCATGTTCCTTTGTGGGATTTTAATTAATTATTTTGACTGTAATTATTGTTTTATTTTTACAATAAAAAATTTGTTTGATGTAACTTTTTTGTTTTAATTTCTTGAATTTTGGAACAGTCTTAAATTTGAAAGATCATATTAAACATTTTTAATTGGAAAGGAAAAAAAAGTAATTAATCAAAAATTCATTTGCTATTTTTCCTAAGAAGCATCAGCATGTCTTAAACTTTACATTTAAAACAAAATTAAAATTTAAAATAAAAAGATATTTTTTTTTTTTTTTGTATTTTTACTTTGTTTTTAGATTATGAACCCTAACAAAAAATAAAAAAGGCAAATAATATTCCAGTTTTTTAAAAGCATGTTTTTTATAAATGAATAACAAAAAGAAATGTTTCTCCAATTCCTCATTGAAGACAACCCTATCTGCATGATGTCATCGTTCGAGCGCTCGGGCATTTATTGCGACGGCTGTGGTCACTGGTGGCGGTCAGGGTACAGCGCCAGTATCCCCCTGGCGATATCATTCGGAACTAAAAAATTTTTTTGCGAAATTGTAATTCCATGGTCTGAATAGTATATACACAAAATTTGGCCTTTTTTGGCCCAACAGCTTTTTGCTTATCGCCCTCCAAACACCTCCTGTTTAATTGCGGCCACCCGGTATATCATCCTATTAATAGGCAAAAGTTGTACAGATCTTTGTAAATTTCTAAATTTGTAATTTGAAATAACCAATCACAGTGCAGCGTTGGAACACGTCAGTCATGACGTCAAGACCATGTTTAATATTCTTCCCACTTCACCGCGACGGATCGCGATTACATGATTATTATCAGCGTATTGAAATTTTCTTTCCCACATAAATGAGGTTTACACTGAAATGCATGAAGTTCATCCGTCAAAATTTATCATAGAGTTTGTAAAACCTCGGTTTTTACATAATTTTGGCTGTGTAGCCACTCGCTCACTAATCAACAAGTAGGGGACAATTACGAAGCACGTGCCGTCATTGTTGTCCAGACATGATTATTGGTATTGGCTGTTGGACATTCGTTATTGTTATTGTCGAAACTGGTAAATCAATTTTTTCTTTTCTTTTATTTTAACAAAATTTGACTTAGTCATTCAAATTATATGTGAGCTGTTGCGGAAGTCATGGCTTTTAAAAAATGAGCTTAGAACATCTTTTTCAATATTCTGCTTTTCAAAAATTTCAGGTATTTCAAAAATGTGGCATTTGTTATACTTCTGTTAACATTGCCTCAATTTCGACGAACCTATTCTTTTAGGGCAGCAGGTTGCCATTATGTTTCATAATGAGAAACCACAGCGCTGGCTACTACAAAGAGGTAAATCAATTTTTTATTTTCTTTTATTTTAACAATATCGGTATTATAATATTATTTTAACAAATAAGCCGATATTCAAATTACATATGGGCTGTTGTGGAAGTCATGGCTTCTAAAAAAATTTGCTTAGAACATATTTTTCAATCTTGTGTTTTTCAAAAATGTGGAATTTGTTTTACTTCCGTGAATATTTCACGGGTCGCAACTACTTGACTATAAATAGATATTGAAGATATTGAATGGTTCTTTCTATTAGATCATTCTGCGTAATAATAAGTTTATTTTTATAATTGTAACAGAGCAAATTCTTTCCTCTATTAATGTTTTTATGACCTAACAATACTCTCAAGGTGATTATGCTTACTTAAATAGTAGTTAATGCTGTAAAGGATTAATACAATATTTTCAAATAATAGCAATAAACTCAGACAAGATTTGTTCCCTGTTGAAAGTGTTTGAGGAAAATGATTGTTATAATTGGATTTTCGAAATTTATGAAACTTTTTTACTTCGTTCATTTCTAATATATATAAGTGTACGGCAGTCGCAAAATTCAACAAATTCAGTAAGTATTATACAAAGATTTGAGATTAGATTTCTTAAATAATATTAATGATAATGATCGTACGGAATCCTATTTCTTTGTCAGTGATTTCACAAAATCATTTATCCACTAGTCTTATTTTTTTTTCCTTAAATATTTAATATGCCAAATATTTTATAATTATTTAAAGGCAATTTACGAATTTATTTCAACAATCAGATATCTTTAACATATACGGTAGGAGCCAAAATTGTGGAAACATTTTAGATAATTTGTAATTTTGGAGGTTTCATGGCTCTGAACATCAACTGTTTTTTAAATAATACAATCGGCTGTCCGTCGCTTCGCTCCGGACGCCTGGCATACGTAACGGAAAACCACTTTTTATTTAATAAAAAAAGACACACACACAAATTACATCAAGTAAACTAAAACTAATTTATTTATTTTTTTAATTTAAGTTTTGATGTCTATATTCTCTCAATCCACGACTGCTTTTAGAACCAGCGTGTGAATCATATATCTATGATATACTTTTATTTTTTATAGAGATTATAATGTAGTTCTCGTGGTCTCATGGGTAAGACGTCTAACTTCGGAGCAGAAGCTTGCATGTTCGATTCCTGTAGCGAACTTGTAGAAATTATTTCTATTTTAACAAATTACTATAATTGCAGCAGAGAAAAAAAAGATATAGATGTACTATTCAGTGGTTTTTGAGTTACAAATAGTGATTTTTCAGTATTCTACCTAACAGAAATAGTGCTCCTTTCTTTCTTGACTCTCATTTTTTTATTTCAATTGATACTTTTCAGTGGTTTTTGAGTTAGAAATAGTGATGGTTTTTGAGTAATAAATAGTGATTTTTTCAGTATTCTACCTAATAGAAAAAGTGCATCTTTCTTTCTTGACTCTCTTTTTTATTCCTATTGATACTTTTCAGTGGTTTTTGAGTTAGAAATAGTGATGGTTTTTGAGTTAAAGATAGTGATTTTTCAGTATTCTATCTAATAGAAATAGTGCTTCTTTCTTTCTTGACTCTTTTTTTTTATTCAAACATCTCCCGTGTTTTTCAATATCACATAGAATTGGGTTGAGTAAAAATATTATATTTAAAATATTACAACAATTCTGCAACTATTGTTCTAATTGTCATTTTCGAAATAAACAGACGAATCGGAAATAAATAAAAAATCTTGAGATTCAAAAAAAAAAAAATTTGAATTCTTTCATTATTGATTGGGGTAAGGGGAAAGATACATAAGTCAAAAAACAATATAAAATGATTAGTAGTCAACTTGGGCTAATGGATAAGACGTCTGACTTCGGATCAGAAGATTGTAGGTTCGCTTCCTGTCGCGGACATTTCATTGTACAAATTATTTCTATTTTCCATTTGCTCAGGAAATTGCGCCAGACAGACAGAGAGATAAAAGATTTTAGTAATATAGATTATAATATTAAACATCGTTAGAAACATAATTTAATTCAGAATGTAATGAACTAAATGTTAATTTAATTATCATTATTCTGTCAAAAGTTAAAGCCAATAAAAAAAACACAACTATCAGTAAAAAGAAGTGAATTTTCTGAAAGTCAAAACCGACCAATGAGAGTGATTGTTCTGTAAACCAATCATGCGCAGTTATGATACAGCAAGGAACCAATAAATGCTAGTATGAATTGCCTCTCATTTCAGTTAGTATTAGCAGTCCTATTCAGTTGTCAAGAGCGTAATGAAGTTGGTCATACGTTTTAATTGTTGTTTTTTTATTTGTTTTATGGTTCGAAGTATAAGAGTACTCTTTGATGACAGATTAAAAAGATTTGACTGGTCACATAGGAAAAGAACTAAAATACAAACTTTGTGCGAAGACGGATACTCCTTCCTATGAGGAAATCATTAAAAAAAATGGTGAAAATAGAACCAAAGGAAGGATTTCAAAGCTATGCAAGAGATTCTATCAAGAGACTCAATTCGTTATAAACGCACCTGGTAAAGGCAGGGAAAGGTATAACAACAGCTGTTGATGACAGGAGAATTAAAAGACTAAGATTAATTTACACAATAAAATCATCTAAATCAATTAAAATTGAATTATCAAAATGTGAGTTCATGGAGTATTCGACGCAGACTCAAAGACTTCAATTTAAATTCCAGAATTTAAGGAAAAATCCACTTCTATCTCCTAAACAAAGAATGAAGAGATTAGAATGGGCTAAAAAACATGTTATTTAGTCAAAAGAATAATGGGATATGTAATTTTGAGCTATAAGACTATAATATCTATATTTGCCAGAGATGGAAGAAAATACTTAAGGAGGAGAATCACTTGGTTCACTCCATGGAACACCGTTGTAAAGCCGTAATTGCCGCAAAAGATTTCCCGACGAAGTACTAATAGGAGTGGCGAGAACTTATGAAATACGTTTTAACATGGTTTAACTGAATAATTTTTTGAAATTATATTTTTTTTTCATAAATTGTATTGCATTGCAATGTATTACATTGTTTATCGAATCACGTAAAATGTTATGGTGTTATTCTAAGAAAAATGGATGTTATGAGCCAGCAAACTTGAACAACACAAATTTTCCAAAAGGTTTCCATAATTTTGGCCACTAGTATATGTTAAGTAAGGCACTAAGTCTACAAAAATATATTTTTCGGTTTTTGTGAAATAAAGATACCACAAAATAAAGATCAAAGTAAGCTTCTTTTCGAAAAGTTTTATGCAATTAAATAAAATTAAATAAAATTAAACTAACCATTTTATCTTTTCTCTCCTGAACTTGTATTTAATTGGATTCTAAGTCACTCTCTTAATGGAATGAATAAAACTTTGCCAAGTAAGCTTTTAGTTTATTCATATGTGTTTTTAGCTTCCTAAAAAGATATAGGCTTCTTACTTTTTTCCCATTAATTATTTTTTTTTAATTTATCTAAGTCAACATCAAGTAATTTAGTGGTTATCTTCTTCTTAGATGTCGAAGGTCACTGAAACTGCTGGCTGTTAAGATGGGAAACAGATAAGAAAATAGTTTAATCGTTTCACCATTGTTTAAATTTGAACTCACCAATTTAGAATGTAAGTACATTAAGGAGATGTTTCATTTTATTCGAAATAATTTTGCTATTTGCTCTTAATATCCAATGATTTATCTGTTTCTATTTTTTTGATACCAAACGGCAGTGATAAGTTGTTCAATAAATAATTGTAAATGTTTATGTAACATTGATTTCAGGAGGTTGTGGATTTATTTTGAAACTGAGAACATCTGCAATGATGGTAGTTCAGAAAATTCAGATGTTGGCGGACGAACACTTGAAATTTAATAATGGTTGATATTTTTTGATTTATAAGTTTTAACGATTTTATATAAAATATAGAAAAAATAAGATCTTCAATGTTAAAGAAATTAACTTTCCTTTAGAAAGAACACTAATGCTAAACTCCTAGTTAACTTCTTTAACATACATAATTCGTTGTTAATTTGTCAATGATTAAGGTCAGTTCGTAGCATCTTGGATAATTAAGAAAAATAGGTGACATTTTGTTTCAAACCAAGCGATTAGAAAACAGTCTACTAATAATGCAAGATCGTGATTTATTTTCTTGCTCTCAAAGAAAACAGCTTGATTACTAATATCAAAAAGAAAAAATATTAATGAAAGAAAAAGAAAAATTTAGTACCATTAGAACTGAACAATGATTATATTGTAAATATGATAGTAATTCATGGTATATCTTTTCAATTTAGGCTATTGATCAGAAAAGAGAAACAAATGATATTAGAAGTGAAACCACGATTACATTTCGTCATTATAGCTTAACGGAGATTGTATCTTTTCATCTTTACAGCAATTTTTACCCTTCTCAACGCTTTTAGTTTTTGAATTTTATGGAGATTACTTTTTGTGGAATGAAAGATGGCGGATCTTGACTTTCTGGAAACCTTCAGTTGTGTGATTATACTTTTCTATGTGGTAAGTCTTTGCAATTTTAATAATTATAAAAGTTAAAGTAAATAGTTTCCATAATAAAACTGTTGATTACGATTTAAATAAATTTCATTTGATTCAAATTTAAATAAGATTATAAAGGAAAGTAAGAAGATGAACTCATTTATATATTATGAATACTAGAGAGAGAAATAGGTGTTATCCCATTATTGTTAGTTAAAATTAGGCTTGAAGCAGAAAAGACGATGAATAATCTTTCCGAAAATTTAGATTTATTTTATTTGAGGTAAATATCTTAATAAAGGAAGGTAAGAAGATGAACTTATTTAAATAAGTTTAGTTTTTGAATCATTTAATCTCAGTATCATTTCAGATCTACCTTTGAAAACTGAACTAAATCACCAAAACAATTTTTAGAAATCCTTAATACAACAGTTCTTACATTATAATCATTTTATTAGTGTTAAAAAAAATCACCACTATTTTCATTCAATCTCGCAAATGGACTAATGGGGATGACAGAATAATGGAAATATTCACTAATAAAAGATCCACTTTTGTGCATCTTTTGACTGAAGCGGTGATAAAGAACAGACGACTTCTATCTTGTAATGAAAAATACCCGACTGCAATGATTTCCAAAAAGGTTTATTTGATGGTGCAGGAGGTTATGTCCAATACATTGAGAGAGCCAACACTCCATCTTCATTTCGTCCATCCTTATTAATCGCTGATTTGGTGGTTCTTCACAGGAAGAATAACACAAATACTGTTACTTTATGTGCCAGACCTGTATGTATCTACTTCATATAGAGAATACTCAAGATGGACCAACTCCAGATTAATAAAGATATTTGTACAAATCGCAATCGTTATCATTATTTTTCCTTGCATTTTTGAGAGCTGAATTTAGAGCGAAAAAGAAAAGACAAGAAAGATAAAAAAAAACAAAACAAATAATTCATAGTAAACGCTACTTATTACTTTTCTACTGGAAATGAGCATTATTGAAGCTTTTGAGATTATGCTTTTTTTCACATGATATTCATATTTACATTAATAGTTTAGTAAATCAGGATGGAAGAAAAGTGCAAAAGTTAATCAATCATGGTTTTTGAAAGGGTTAAGTTAAGATTGGTTTGTTTCAAAAACATATTCTTCGAAGCCTTACAGCAATTAATTAAAACACAATCATACTATAAATAGGCAGAAAGTGTACGGTTGTACGGATATTTGTTTGTGTATCATTCCAACAGCGCTATAGACACAGTATTTAAGAAAGAAACACAATACAAGGTGGCGCCATCAACATTTGTCAATACTCGCTAGGGAAACAGTATTGAGGATCAACATTATTTTTAGGGCAGGAGGTTAACTTATATATATTATTTTAAGCCATGAACTACTACTAACGTATTGTTTTATTAATTACCCGGAATCTCGCACCTTATTGACTGTTCAAACAAATTTCGAAACTCACCTCTAAATAGGGCTAACTACATGCTTGCAAGAGTTACCATGATCAAAATACATATTTTGTTTTATTGCTTAGTTATCATGCAAATTATACGTGAGCTGTTATGAAAGTCATGGCTTTTAAAAAATGAGCTTAGAACATCGTTTTCAATCTTGTGTTTTTGAAAAATGTCACGGTATTCCAAAAATGTGGAAACTGTTTTACTTCCGTGAATATTTCTAGGATTGCCATTAGTAATCTATTAATATCACAATCATTAATGCAAGATATGGAATAGCCAATACACGAAATTTATTTAAATCCAATTGAACATCAGGGTAACATTCAATCAAAATAATCTCCACTTAACTGAAAAGATAAATGTCCGGATGTTTTGATGATTTTTGCAATAATTTAAACTTATTCTTCATTTAGAGACAGTCAACGGCCGTATTTATTGTTAGTGACATTAATGTGAAAATGATGAAATGAAATGTTTAAATACTTTTAGAGAAGAAATTTAGAAACAAATTAAAGTTTAATAGTAATTGAAGAGTGTTAAATTAAAAAACAAATAATGAAAGGTTTGGTATTTTAACATTTTTTATTTTTATTTTTCAGATGGCCAATGGTTTTGATCTCGTAAAGGTTTTTCATGATCTTGGAATTTTCAACAGAAATGTAGTGAGGTTGCATGAAGAGAATCCCAACATTGATGTGATAAAACTCAGATCTAGTAAAACAAAACATAATTTTTATTTTAATAGCAATACATTGTCTAAATGATTTGTTATCTTTCCTTAAATAAAAATTCCATCTGCTGTAAAAGAAATGAAAATGGTTGGTCACAGCCTAAATTCTTAAAAGAGAAAAATTCAACGATGCTTAAAGTAGACAGATGTGATGCATGGATGAAAATATGTATTTCGAGGAAAATTAAATAATTTCTTGTGCATCTTAAAATTAATCCAGTTTTCCAATTGCTGGATTTGACAGTTCCTGTTTTTAAAAAAATACGATAATTGATGGAAATATCAAACACTAGTTCGATCACATTAAAATCACTTAACGCTTTTGTTTCACGTAGAAAATGGATGGAAGAGTATGAAATCATGCATAGAATTTTAATTTTACGATTTATTTTCATATACTTCATCAATGAAAGGATGCAACAGATATGAAACAACAACTTAGATACTAAGATATCTCCTTAGTATTCCTTCTCTAGATGTTGCGTTTTCTTCTGTCGAAAGTTTTGCTAAAAAGTATTTAATTAAGGGAAAAGTTATTTGAAACAAAGAGTTTTTACTAATGTTTATCCTTTATATAACTGTAGCAGTGTATAATAATTTGTAGTAAGAATTAGTTTTACAAATTATGTTTAACGTCTGACGTGCTTTTTGATTCCAATCATGACGATGAAAAGTTTTTAAAAAGTGATAACAATTCCATAGAGTGTAAATGAATTGATTTCAAAGAAAGAAGAAAGAAAGAAATTATAATTCGAAGACAATGCATTTTTTTTTCCAAATCTATTTCTCTGAAACTGTACTTTTAATATTAGTACTGTCTATTATTTCTATGAAAGCATATTGGTTCATTTTTTTTGTCAGATTTCAATTACCATAGAAAGAATTAACTATTTATAAATAACCTAACATTGCATTTGCTTCACAGAGAACGCATAAGGTTTAAGCAAGTTCTATTCAGTCCCATAAAGCAAAATATACCTAAATAAGTTGAGCTATTTATTTTTTTAGGACAGTAATTAGAGATTTGAAAATTATTGAAATTTTCGTATTGAGCAACTCTTATAACTTTGTACATGTTTTGGCGATTTTGTCTTTTACTTAATCTACATATATAAAAAAAAGTCCTGCTCACTCACTCATTCACTCACTGACTGAGTCATCAACGCCCAGCCCAAACCCTTGGACCTAGAAAGCTGAAATGTTGCACAGAGGCTCTCTTTATGATATACACAAGGGATAAAGCATTTTATCGAAATTCCCACGGATTGGGATTGAAGAGGATTTATAT
Organism: Thereuonema tuberculata; assembly: GCA_023159025.1. NCBI lineage: Eukaryota > Metazoa > Arthropoda > Chilopoda > Scutigeromorpha > Scutigeridae > Thereuonema > Thereuonema tuberculata. Next base: position 151,334,526 of record JAFIDM010000001.1, on the reverse strand, counting down.
TTTATCTTTAAGTTGTCTTATCGATAAATAGGTGTGTGTGTGGCGCAAACCCGCAATACATCTGAGTTATCCGGAGAAGGCCTGGGAAGGGTTGGGAACTCCTACATTTCCGATCTCGATATTAATTTGCCAAATAAATATATTTTTTTTTTATGCTATGTATGCAAGGGTTCGGAGCCAAGCGACAATACCAGGTAGTTTTTAATAAAGGATTAGTGCAATAAATAAGCACATTCATAATCTCTTACCCAGGAGAAATTCATGATTCCTTTATCCTTTATTCCTTTATGATGAATGACCTGTAAATTCTCTAAGTAAATTGCTTTTCTTTTCACAGATAAATAAGATGTCAAGTTGAAAAATTCAAATGTTTTTTCCATATGACGAAAAAGTTATATACTGGAACTTATATGATTTGCTCTATTTATAAATCATTTCAATATCTTATGAGAATAGATTGCAAGAACTTTATCTTACAACTGAGATCATCTACAGAAGCATTGCAAAGATCCTCCCCTTCAGTGTAAACTGAGCAAACATCCAAATTTTTATAATAATTCCCATTCTGTAGATAATTTAGCTATATCACTTCTTAATACAGATTCAATCTCAATTTGATTTTAATCATATCTTCATTATCGATGAATACTAAAGCAGTTTTGGTCTTTTCCTCACTTTACTGACAATCCTTTTCTTTAGATATTTAAAATGAACATTTCTTTTAGTTTCCTTGATATTTGTTTAGATTTTTCAACGTTCAAAATAAAGCAGAATTTCACAGAAATATTACTAGACTTTTCCAAAAACTTAAGGATCTTATGTCATTTTTATTAGTTGTTAGATATAAAAACTAAGATTTTGAATTTTCAATCATTTTTTTTTCAAAATGAGATCTGAAAATGAGAACTTGCTTATCTACAATAGTAATTTTATTCAATTCTTATTGAAATTAATACTGTTTTCATTGTTTACATTTCACGGAGGATCTGGCTTCTTAAATGTAATTAATTGACTCAATAGATGTATTTGGGCCCAGTAGTCGAGTGGCCAGAACGCTTAGCTGCGAGTTGGAGGTAGATGGTTCAATTCCCTGCCTCGGCGGAGGCCGGGGATTTTCCCACGCTCTTTTACATCTCCAAACGGATCCTAGGGTCTATCCTCTGTAGAATGGGTACCGGGTTTCTTTCCCGGGAGTTAAAGGCGTCGGGCTGACCACCCGACCTCAACTTCGTCTCGTTGGTCACGAAACGCAGATAGCCTGACCTCCCGCGACCCCAAAAGCCTGCGTAGGCTTATCGTCAGACACTTTAACAATGCATGTATTTTATTTCTATCAATTATCTCAAAGTATGAATAACAAAAGAAGAATAACAAAAGAGATCATCCATATTTATCGTTTTTTGTTTCCAATTTTATCAAGACTTCAAATGTTTATTCAATAATTCCTTGTTGAATGGGTTCCTTTATTGTCTTAGTTTGGTTCTAGCCTCACAAATAATTGTAAGTGGATATTCCGAAATTTATATAATACATCCAGAAAACAGAGGCATTTCAGTTAATTTATTAAAGAATATCATCAGAGAAATAAATGACACGAAAATGGAAGTTGTCTGAATATGCAAATCATGATCGGGATAGAGCAGGATGTGACACACGGACAGGAGTTAACATTGGCATGTCAAACGTTAAAAATGACTCGCATATTGACTGTTCGGTAGGGTATAGGGTCACCTGAGACTGCTAGAACACACTGACAGCGATTAAGCCTGGAGAGGATCAAATTGCCCAGCAGTTCCTATGGGATTCGTGGCCACTCGTGCACCAGAGCAACTTCCAGCAAAGGAAGTGTTATGGGAGGTGATTGGTGACTGTTAACACGTCTTCCTAGTGCATCCCAAACGTGTTCGATAGGTTGCCAGAACGTGAAGGCCAGTCCATGCGTTCGATTCCACCCTCTAGCAGCAATGTTATTGATGAGATGCGCATTGTGGGGGCATGCATTATCGAGCATGAAATAAAGTTGGCCCCTACTGCTCCTGCATAGGGTACCACTATAGGCTGTACAATTTCATCCCGATATCTTACAGAATTCACCGTTCCATTTCTAACAACATGGTACCAATTACGCTGATGCCTGCCCACACCATGACTCTAGCTCCACCAAAGGGAATGTCTTTCTTGCAGATACGTGAATTCTTCCTTGTTCCAAGTTCACGCCATATCAGGGCACGACGATTGTCAGGTTGCAGGCTGAATCTGGACTCGTCACTGAAGACAACAGTGGACCACTCTTCACGGTTCCAAGGAAGATGTATTTCAGACCACCTTCTGCGGGTTCTGCAATATTCAGCATTAACGGAATGCATACCATTGTTCGCCGGGCATACAGTCCACCGCGACGTAGTCGATCTCGCACAATCTGAGTACAAACCCGTCGTCCAGTAGCAGAGAGAAACTGTACCCGCAGCTCAGTCTCATTGCTTCGCCGATTCCTTTGTGCTATTAACGTCAAGTAGCGATCATCTCTTGCAGTGGTGACACGTGGGCGGCCCTGCCCTGGTCTTCTTCGCACTCTGCCAGTCTCTCTGAAGCGATTCCAGAGTCTCCTAATCGCACTTACGCAAGTTTCAACAGCTACTGTCACTGTCATCTGTGTTTGGCCAGCTTCAAGACATCCTATGACTCTCCATGCTTCAGATTCGGGTAAATCACGTTCCAGGGGCATTTGAAGGTGACACTCAACTATTCTTCCACTTCCTGTTGATACAGAAAAGTGGAGTTAACCCAACAGCGCCAGCCTCTTTGTACAGGGTGGTGGGCAAAAATGCAAATTAATGTTGGCATCACATTTGCATATTCAGACAACTTTCATTTTCTTGTCATTTGCTTCTCTGATGATGTTTTTTAATAAATAAACTCAAATGCCTTTGTTTTTTGGATATATTATAATCGTTTCTCAATATCCCCATAATTTTGTGAACAGTGTATCATTTAATTAGAATTTCAAATTGGACCCATTGGAAAGTCATCAAAAACTTAATTCATTACAGAAAGAAAAAGCGGTTTTTAATTACTGTCTAACTATCATGTTAAGTTCATTGATAAAAGTTAGAACAAAAATAAACACTTTAAACCTTAAACCCACAGCATAAATACACAAAAACAACACAATTATGCACTTATTCCTTACATACAAGGAATTAATCACAATATCAAACAACTTGTAAAAAAACACTACATCCGGGTCATCAACAACTGCAACAATAAAATGAATTATCCCAAATCCAACAACAAAGTAGATATTCAAACAAAAAATAAAATTGACAAATATAAACTCTTTCACACATCACATTAGTATTTAAAATAAAATAGTTTATGCCATCCATGTTCCTGCTATAATAAAAAATATATTTGTTACACAACTCAATGTTTGCAAAAAAAGATTGAAACACCTCAAAACAAATTATAGGAATAAGGATCAGTACAAATCCCCAATATATCAGCACAATATAAGAACTTCCCACACTTTTAACTTGAGCAATTTCAAATAATAAACCATGCGAATTATATTTTCTTCCTCAACTTTGCAGAAGTCTTGGCACATCGCCAATTCTCTCACACTTAATAGCGAATAATCTAACATTATTTAAACTATTCAGATACTATTTAAACCTCCCATTCCCTGCTAATTTCACATTTCACATTTTATAGATGTTTTTTAAATGACGCAAATTACATAAGAAATTTTAGTATTCATGTATTTTATAAGGATCTCACCAATTCTTTGGATTTATAAAAAATATTTGTTTAAAAGTCGTCGTTTCTTCACAAAATTTGATTCTCACTTCATTTGCTTTTCTATATATCCTTTTAACTTGACTTGTCACGAGTTATTTTTGTGTAATAAAGACAATTGCTTTACTTAACTTCCTACCTTCGAAAAAAGAATATAAAATAGACAAAAAAAAAAAGAAAGTTCGGTTAATGTCGTTTATGGATATTTTTCTTTGCATCATTTGCAACTGCCCTGCATCAAACAAGAGGATAAAAATGTAAAAATATGTCATTCCTATGTTTTTGAAATTTTGACCTTTACCTGTGGAACTTAAACTCATAAATAGTGATAATTAGACTTAAAGATCAGAAGAGAAAACTAACATAGAAACTTAAAAATTTTAGGTAGGTTGTCTGCTTTTCTCCAATAGAGAAAACAGAGGAATTGAAATATAATTGCACACAAACTGACTAACAATTTAGGAAGCTTTATAAATGCCAAATATGTTTCTTTATTTCGCTGTTGATTCTAAGAAATGCCATCAAAAAAATTAGCATTATGCAGCAAAACAACAGATAACTCAGCGACGCCTTACAGACCTTTCCAGGCCATAACTATTCTATGAGAATGAAATGTATCATTCGATCGATACAATACTGCATTTGCAGATAGTTCGGTTTCTTATCTTTGGACTGTTTCGTAATTCATAATTTTTGATCACTGTATCTATGACCGTTAAACGACGATTTAAATAATCAATTTTTGGAGCGTTAAAAATACAAATGACGGTGGAAGAAAAATTTAGAAAACCCATCCGACACAACAGAACCTTATTCAGCTTTCGATTCTTCAGTGACAGTGATATCAACAATGAGGTCTTTACATTTCTCAGATGTACTGTATTTTTTTTTAATTTACTATAGTGTTTCATGTTCATTTATGGTTCATTGAAAAACAACCATCGTCATTATTGAATTAAAACTAAAAGCTTGACTTTTTTCCCACTTTCCATCACCTTTTATTGATATTATTATAAAATATTCCAAAAATCAGAAAAAATCCCAAATCTGAAACAGTTCTGGATTCAGACACTGCAGATTAGGTGTGTTCAACGTATATTATAAAGATTATGTAATATAATATATGATATAATAATCATTTATTTCGAGGGTCTCAAGCCAAAAAGTCCTATGTGCACTTTTGATAAATTTTAGTTGTGTGTGCTACACGGTTTATTTTGGCGACTTCTGTCGTGTGCCTGAAGGTTTTGTTTGAAAAACTACTTCTAGCCTGTCAGCTATTGTTCCAAAAGGTTCAATTTTTACTTCTTTTACTTCTTTCAGCTTTCTCTGTGCCGGAAAGTTCTATGGGCAAAAATTAGGCAAAACGCACATAGAACCTTTTGGCTTGAGACCCTCGATTTGATGACGATTCCAGATAATATGGAAATATATGGTTTTCATGTAATTTAATTTATATATCATGTAATTTAAGTAGCATATTTTTTAACCCTTCTTTTTTAATTATTTAGTGTTATGGCATAGTTCAGCTATGAGCTTGACCTTCCATATATTCCGAGCTTTATCCAATGGTCTATTGCTTATTGGCATTCTAGAGAGGCGTCCCAAGGACATAAGACCCTTGTTGTTTCTTCAGTGTCTGGTATGTATAGGATATCTAGTGTATGACTTAACGCTGCCATTTGTTATTGACGTAAGTATTGCATTTTTATTTCTATTCTACTTCAGAGATTTTTTTTTTAAACCTAAAAGTGAAATTAAAGCAAGTTCATTTGTTTAAAGGATCGTTTTAAATCATAACGTAATATGGCGCAAAAGTAAACAATATCAAATATCTCAACATCTATTTATCTTTTTGTGACCTATTTTGATTCTAGATTTTGATCTAATTGAAAATGGCTTTTTCATGCTCTTCTCTCCTTTTACCAAATCACTCGTTTACTTTTGACCAATATCCATTGATTTTGATGAGTCTAATGGGTTTATTCGTTGAGCTTTGGCTGGAGGACCAGGGTTCAATTCCAAGCGGTAATCGGGGAGTTTTCTCTGAATGTTTCTCCTGCAGATGAATCGTGGGTTAATTCAGTCCTTTGAACAACGGATTCCTTTGGGAGTTTAGAGTTGGAGAAGTGTTGGACTGATTAACTTCGTCCATGATGGTAGAGAACTTATTTGGGTCTACACTTCGAACGACCCACAATCTTTGTTTTGAGTATTTGTTCATTGAACTTGAAAAAACTGCCGTTTGCACAAATTAAAATAAAATTCATTGAAGCCCAGGCTTTTTTAATTTGTAACAAACATCCATCGTTGCATCGAATTAAGCTCAAGATATGTTGATGATCTTATTTTTTACTCTGATACCTCTAATAAAAATGACATCCTCCAAATTTTTGACAACATCCATCCTGACATTAAATTTAAGAAGGAAGAAGAGGATCCCCACACCAATAGTATTCCATTCCTCGACCTATTAATTCAACGTTGGGATCAATCCATACAAACTTCCATCTATCGTAAACCCACAGCCCTTCCAATTACGACCAATTTCAAATCCTTCTGCCCTATATCTTCCAAAGTAAATAACTTAAGGATGGCAATCAAACGAGCCTTTATTATTTCCAGCAGTTATGAACTTTTTCAGCAGGAAGTTCTTAAAATAAGACATATTTTCCAAGCTAATGGTTATCCCACGCAGTTCTTAAATAAACAAATTACCCGTTTTATACTGGACCTTTATCAGGATGACACCCTTCTGAACAACAATAAAAAGTATGTTTCTATCCCTTTCACCCTGTATTGTTCCCAGTGTTATCTAAATTTCTACAAGCTTACAATATTTCGTTGGCCTCCCCTAGCCACAATACCTTGGCAAAATTGTGCGGCAAGTTAAAGAATTCAGACCAACACACAGATCCTTTAGAACAGAAACGGGTCATTCACTCCATTCCGTGCTCCAAAGGAAACCACTGTCAGTACATTGGAGAAACGAAACAGAAACTTAAGCAACATATATATCAGCAAGAATATGCATTCAAAAACAACGATTTTAATTACTATACAGCATTCCATTCAAAAAATACAGGTCATACCGTTAATTTTTCACAAGCCACCATCATTGACCATGAATCCAATGATTACCGACGACGATGTAAGGAATCTTTTTATATCCTTTCTGAACCCAATACATACAATGATTGCTTATCTGTTCGTAGCATTCAAGAATACGGTCTACACCTAAAATTAAAAAATAAAAATAAAAATAAAGTTTTAGAGAAAGAAAAAAAAAATACTCTCCCCTTCCGCCCTGGAATTTAATCTTCCAAAGGATGTCCGGCATGCTGTCGTCCTACCCTAGACATGATGGGAGTCACTGATGTTATTAAGCAGTTCAATTTTTTCCTTAACCAGATGAAGACTCCAGTAATAACGGAGTTGAAACTAGTAGTTACCCAGTTTTAATGAACCTTATAATGTTTTTAACCTTTTAAACAATTTTATTTTAATTTGTGCGACGGCAGTTTTTTTCAACTTTTATAATTGGCGCACGTAAAAAACTTTCTATTTGTTCATTCTATAATATTTTTAAAAATCTGATGTAATTACATTTTACACACAAATTACAGTACTTAGGCTCTGCAGTGCCAATGCTTAACAATCTTTTTTTCCCCAACTTCTGAACCTCATTATCTTATTACGACATTTTGGAATAAAATTTTGGCCAATTGCCAGTTGCCGCTGGTCACTTGTATCACTTTACACTGGAAGAGAACTTCCCGAGTTCAAGTCTCGTTATTCTCGATAACAACGGACTTCGCGAAGCGACAAACGAGATGATTTTGAAGCTTTGCTTTGTTATTAATTCTCAACTCATTTCACAGCAGAGATAAAGAAAAAGAAAATACAGATCCCAGAACAAGAGAATGTAGTGAATAAAGCCGTGGAAGAAACCACGAGCAAAGTGTATCCAGCTTTCGGTGTGAAGTTAAAACTGTCAAAGTCTTAAAACTGTCACAGAATTAATTTTCTTGCCGCCATGAACGCTGGTGTCGACTTGCTTCTAATATTTGCCTGAATTTAAAACCGTATCTATTTAGAGCAACTGATAGATTTTTCGAGCAAATGGGAGTTTTTACATAAATTCGAGCCACTTGACGGTTTCAGGCAAGTTTTCGGGAGCGTGTAAAGCACCCGTTGTGATTGTTAATTTGTTTTTTACAATTTTGTTTCGTTACGTTTGATAAAGAATTTCGAAATGTTTATTTTAACGTCAAAATATATTCATAATAAAAAAAAGCCTGTATTGTCTTCAAATTTCAATTACGAAATTTAGATTTAAGCAATAAATCCAAAAAGTATAGTTTTATACATCAATAAATACACACATTACGCTAAATTAATGTTGCAATTTTCTAACACCTAATGAAAAGTTTAAAAATGGTTTGTCACGAAGTCATAAATATTAATAATAATAATCTTTTATTTAGGCTAACAGAAAGAAAAAAGCTAATTTATAATTGCTTTGGATAATTTTTATTTTTATTGCTTATGTCTGTTCCCAAAAAAAATCATAGTTTTAAAATAGTTAAAATATTGGAACTAAGATCATCTTAACTTCTTTATATGCGAGGAGAAAAATATTTTATGCTAAAATACACTATATTGACTTATACCTACTGCACATATTTTCGGTGTCTATTTATCATATGTTCTTAGGGTTAGCCTTGTTGATTTCAGTAAATGCTGCTGGACTGTAGAAAATTCTTACTCAACAATTGTGAACCCCAAACTTTTGATGTTCTTTGATGTTCTAATATTGTAGTTCACTGAATAAAAAAAGCGACTTCTGTAAGTGAATACATTGATGAAATATGTTTTCAAAAACTAAAGATCCCGTACTTCAATACGATTGATTTCTTGTGAGATAAATTGAAACAACAATTACGCCGAAGATCAACTCCCCTAATATCAGTGGCTGATCTCATTGGCCCTTTGTAATTGGATGGCATCTGATGGGAAACTCTTCCTTTGCTATGGTAACAGCAACAGAAGATTCGCACTCATCATCATCATCATCATACTGCTAAGAGATATGAAAATGTGGATTTATGAAAATTAACATAAAAATTGACATTGCAAGCATAATGTTGAAGCGAATACTGTTTCTAGAAATTAACAAAAGAAAATATTAGACAGGATTCATTAATGTTCTTCCATATTCAGTAAATTACCTTTGTTCACAAAATTTGAAACATATTTACATTTATTTCAGTTATGGTTAATATATTATACCACCATGTTCTCATATTTACTACTTTTCGTAATTCTAGTTTTTTTCTTTTTTCTCTCATACTTTCGAACTCAAATATTACACGTGACCAATTTTCTTTTATTTTACAACATAATTTGGCTTCTTCATGTAACCAATATTTATTTGCTTTTCAAATTGAAACACGTCTTTTTGTAATATAAATATTTTTTAAGTAATTATGTTGTATATTTTTTACCAAATAGTATGAATCTTCAATTTGAGTTTGTAGATATTTATATATAAGCCTAGTATTCATTAAATTGTGATAGTTTACTAATATAAATAACTTGTAAAGATCTGTAATTTTTTAACATTTTCTAATCTTACAGCGTTCTACAACCATGGCGGAATTGATCGTGCATGTTGTGCGCGTGATCTCAACTACCGTTTTGTATTCGTATTATCGTGAACTTACACGTGGGTTTGGATAACACTACCAAACCAAGGTCCAGAAGATTCTGCTGCTCCTCCTATTAATTACATTCCTTCAAACGATGCTTCTCCTTAGCTAATTGCAGAAACTTCAGAGATAAAACTAAACTTCTCGGTTGATTACGTATATGTTGTTGCA
>JAFIDM010000001.1:151289957-151309411 GCA_023159025.1 Thereuonema tuberculata | reverse complement strand
CCATCATTTCTCAATACTCGCTACGTTTTTCTGTACGCGATCTTCATATTTACATTTATAGTTTAGCAAATCAGAATGGAAGAAATGGGCAAATGAAAATCAATAATGGTTTTTGTAAGGGTTAAGTTAATATTAGTTGGCTTCTAAAACATAATCTTCTAAGCCTTAATGAAAACACAATAATCCATTAATATCACAATCATTAATGCAAGATATGGAATAGGCAATACACGGAATTTATTTAAATTGTATCGAACAATAGATGAATTGAAATCTCACTACATTGATGGTAATTTACAATCAAAATAATCTCTACTGAAAAGATAAATGATAATTTTCTTTGATGATTCTTTGAATATTTTAAACTTATTCTTCATTTAGAGAAAGTTTGAGACTGTCAAAGGCCTTATTTATTGTAAATGACATTAATGTGAAAATGATGAAATGTTTAAATATTTTTAGAGAAGCCATTTAGAAACCAATTAAATATTAAATATAATTGATGAATTTATTAAGTTAAAAAATAATAATGGAAAGATTGGTATTTTAACATTTTTTTATATCTATTTTTCAGATGGCCAATACTGGTAAACTCCAAATGGATTTTGATAATCTTCGATTCTTCAACAGATGTATGATGGAGTTGCCTAAAGAGCACCCATACATTAATGTGATAACTCTGAGATCTAGTAAACAAAACATAATTTTTATTTTAGTGGCAATACATAGTCTTAATGATTTGTTACCTTTCCTTAAACAAAAAATCCCATCTGCTGTAAAAGAAATGAAAATGGTTGTTTCAAATCCTTGAAGAAGATGAATTTAACGACGCTTAAAGTAGACAGAAATGATGCATGTTTGAGAATATGTATTTCATTTCATAATTTCCTGTGCATCTTAAATTTAATCTAGTCGTCCTATTGTTGGATTTGACAAATTCCTATGATTGTAATTGTTGTATACTATTTTTAAAAAGATTATGATAATTTATGGAAATATCAAACACTAGTTTGATCATCATTTAAAATCATTTCAACATTTTTGTTTCACGTAGAAAATGGATGGAAGAGTATGAAATCATGCATAGAATTTTAATTTTACGATTTTTTTTCATATACTTCATCAATGAAATGATGCAGCAGATATGAAACAACAAATTTGTAGATATCTCCTTAGTATTCCTTCTCAAGACGTTGCCTTTTCTTCTTTCGTTTTGCTAAAAAGTGTTTAATGAAGAGAAATGTTTTCTGAAACAAAAGAGTTTTTACTAATGTTTATCCTTTATATAACTGTAGCAGTGTATAATAATTTGTAGTAAGAATTAGTTTTACAAATTATGGGCAACGTCTCAAGTGCTTTTCGATTCCAATAAAGATGATGAAAATTTTTAAAAAGTGATAACAATTCCATAGAGAGTAAATGAATTGATTTCAAATCAAGGATAAATGATGTTAAGAATTATAATTTCGAAGACGTTGCAATTTTCTTTTTCTGCAAATTTATTTCTCCGAAACTGTACTTTTAACATTATTACTGTCTATTATTTCTTTGAAAGTATATGGGTTCCTTTTTTTGTCAGATTTCACTTACCATAGAAAGAATTAACCATTTATAAATAACCTAACATTGCATTTGCTTCACAGATAAAGCATATATATTCATTCCCGTAAAGCAAAATATACCTAAATAAGTTGAGCTATTTATTTTTTTAGGATTGTAATTAGAGATTTGATAATGACAAATTTTAAAATGACTGAAATTTTCGTCTTGAGCAACTCTTATAACTTTATACATGTTTTGGCAATTTTGTCTTTTACTTAATTTTTAAGAAAGGATTAGTGCAATAAATAAGCACATTTATAATCCTTAATCTAGGAGAAATTCGTGATTCCTTTATCCAAATGAGGAATGCCCTGTAAATTCTGAAGGTAAATTTCTTTTCTTTTCACAGGTAAATAAGATGTCAAGTTGAAAAAATTCAATTGTTTTTTCATGTAACGAAAAAGTTATATTATGGAACTTACATAATATTGTTCTACTCATAAATCATTTCAATATCTTATGAGAATTGATTGCAAGAAGATCTTGATGATCTTACGACTGAGATCATCTATAGAAGTATTGCAAAGATCCTCCCATTCAGTGTAAACTGAACAAACATCCAAATTTTTATATTAATTCCCTTTCTGTATATAATTTAGTTCTATTACTTCTTAATACAGATTGAATCTCAATTTGATTTTAATCATATCATCATTATCGATGAAATACTAAAGTAGTTTTGGTCATTTCATCACTTTACTGACAAACCTTTTCTTAGATATTTAAAATGAACATTTCTTTTAGTTTCTTTGAAATTTATTTAGATTTTTCAAAGTTCAAAATAATCTCACAAAAACATTACCACACATTTCCATAAACTTCTAGCTGTTAAGCATCTTATGTCATTTTTAGATATAAAAACTAAAATTTTGAATTTTTAATCATTTTTTTTTTTCAAAATGAGATCTGAAAATGATAACTTGCTTCTCTACAATAGTAATTTTACGCCATTATCAGGCTGTCTTTCTTATTGAAATTAATACTGCTTATTTGTTTTATTGTTTACATTTCACGGTGGATCCGGCTTCTTAAATGTAATTAGTTGACTCAATACATTTATTTTATTTCTATCAATTATCTCAAAGTATGAATAACATCTTTTTGATTATTCAGTACAAAAGAGTTACTATATAGAAAAGAGATCATCCACATTTATCGTTTTTGGTTTCCAATTTAATCAAGACTTTTAATGTTTATTCAATCAATCCTAGTTAAATGGGTTCCTTTATTGTCTTAGTTTTGTTTTAGCCTCACAAATAATTGTAAGGGGATATTCCGCAATTAATCAAATACTTCCAAAAAACAGAGCCATTTAAGTTTATTTATTGAAGAACATCATCGGAGAAGCAAACGACACGAGAATGGAAGTTGTCTGAATATGCAAATCAGGAACGGGATAGAGCAGGATGTGACACACGGACAGGGGTTAACATTCGCATGTCAAACGAGGAAAATCACTCGCATATTGACTGTTCAGTAGGGTGTAAGATCATCTGAGACTGCTACAACACACTGACAGCGATGAGGCCTGGAGAGGATCAAATTGTCCAGCAGTTCCTGTGGAATTCGTGGCCACTCGTGCACTAGGGCCACTTCCAACTGAGGAAGTGTTATGGAGGTGATTCGTGACTCCCAACATGTCTTCCTAGTGCATCCCAAGCGTTTTCGATGGGTTGCCAGAACTTGAAGGCCAGTCCATGCGCTCGATTCCAGCCTCTTGCAGCATGTTGTTGACGAGATCGCATGGTGGGGTGCGTGCATTATCGTCCATGAAAAGAAAGTTGGCCCCAACTGCTCCATCGTAAGGTACCACTAAAGGCCACTATTTCATCCCGATATCTTACTGGATTCACCGTTCCATTTCTAACAACTTGGAGGTCGGTACTACCACCTATGGTGATGCCTGCCCACACTATGGCTCCATCTCCACCAAAGGAATGTCTTTCTTGCAGAAACGTGGATTCTTCCGTGGATCTTCAAGTTCACGCCAGATCAGGGCACGACGACTTTCAGGCTGCAGGCTGAATCTTGACTCATCACTGAAGACAACAGTTTACCAATAGTCACGGGTCCAAGTAAGATGCAATTTATTTAGCAGAGTGTTTAACTATTAGAAATACTAAAACTATCAGAGAAAAATAATATAATTACTTTTCTTAACTTTTAACTCATCTTTACAGAGACGAATAGAAACGAGTCGATAAGAGATGTATGTGATGCTAACAAAAGGATGAGTGCATCACTCATGATACATATTTTCATTGTTCAAAACAATTGCTTGTTTACGTTAACAAACCCTCACTAATTATTAGCAAGTTCAGGTTAATAATTCTAACGTACATGCAATTGGTTCACTACAGCTCATGTCTTGAACAAGGCAAGGCTTTAGTTAATACATCAGCAAGATTTGCATCCGTATGAACGTATTTTAAGAAAAGTTCATCACGCTCCAACATGTCCATGATAGAATGATGTCGGATGGAGATATGTCTTGTTCTAGACTTATCCACAACACTAGATGCATGTGCAATGGGTGCTTGGCTATCACAAAATACAGTGCCAATATCACTCAACACTTTCACTTCGTTGAGCAACTGTTGGATCCATTTCAACTCTCTTCCACATGCTGAAAAGGCAATATATTCTGCCTCTATAGTATTCATGGCAATCACACTTTGTTTATTTGACCTCCAGGATGTGGAACAGTTTTATAGAGTTATAATGTAACCTGTGAAACTTATGCGGTCATTCGGATCGGTCGCCCAATATGCGTCACACCAAGCTTTTAAATCTATTTTTCCTTGCTCGAAGATAATTCCCTTTTCTTTGCAGTATAATGAATATCCGGTCGAATACGCCTTGCTATATACAATTGAGAACCAATAGCTTCTCGATAAAGAAAGTTTTCTTCTTTCTGTCACTTTTCCACATCGTCAATGCGCATATTTACAATTGCCTCTCTATTGGTGAGACACATTTCTTATTGTATTGACCTTGAACCGTTCAAATAGAGATTTAATATAAGCTGTATGACTAAACTTCATCATGTTTCTGCTTTGGTGATCAGAACGGATTCCCAATAAATGATGAACTTCACCAAGATTTCAAAATATCTATTGAATACTTCTTCAAGTCTTCTAACAACTCTGTCCCTTCGACAATTACCATGAAGTCGTCAACAAATGCTGAAACAAGAGCCATTGTGATTAAACATATAGATATTAGGATCCATTTTTGAACGTTGAGAAGCTTCATTTTTCAAACATTAATCTAATCTGTCGTTACAACAACGTCCTGATTGTCGCAAGCCATACAGATGTATGGACAATACAGATTACGACCTTGCTGGAAACCTTCAGATTGCTCCACATAAATCTCCTCATTTAAATAACCATTTAAATACGCCGTTTTTACATTGTAATGGTAAATAGACCAATTGTTAGGAATTGCAATGGTTCTGAGCAGTCTGATAGTGTCTATGCTTGCTACTGGTGAATATGTCTCATCAAAATCGATGCCATATTTTTGAGTATATCCTTTAGCAACTAAACAATCTCACCAAATTTATTTTATTTGGTTGTGATCACTCACTTGCACTTGACGGGCTTGCGTCCTGCGGTAGCTCACTCAAGGACCACACAGAATTTCAATGAGAGAATCGTATTCTTATTGCATAGCTTTTTTCCATTTAAATGCGCCAGTACAATTCACCGCTTCTTTATAGCTGTGATGTATTTTTATTTCCCGACTTGTGTAATATGTCTTTCCTGACCTTAATGTCTTTCTGGAATCATCATTATCAACACTGGTAGTTTCGGCTCTTGATTTGTTTTTCAATCCAGGTGGACATCTTGGCATTTGTTCCGGTTCCCATTGTAACATTGGTTCATGAGTGGATCCAGTAGGAGAATTAATTTCCTCTTTTGGATTCTCCTCAGTGGCTTTTGGTGCATAAACAATTTCGGGGATTTTCACGTCTTCTGATTCATCCTCAAACCAAAAACCCTCACTAGACGTGGATACGGTGCCGGAGTTGTTGATGAAAACAATGATGTTGAAGGTAACATCACGACTTTCAATCACTTTCTTGAGATCAGGTAGCCAAACTCACCATCCTGCTCTTCATAGTGAGTAGCCTACTAAATATCCAATCCATGATCGTGTATCGAGTTTGTGGAGTTTCTTCTTGGAATTCTCGCATAAGCTTTACAACCGATCGTTCGGAAATGTTTGACAATGGGCTTGTGGTTTGTAATTGTTCCAAATTTCACTTGGAGTCTTCATTGCGATATCATTGACGATCTTGGAACGGTTCTATACATGTGTTGCCGCTGTTGCTGTCTCTGCCCATGCTTCTCGGGGAAGGTGCGATTCAGCAAGGGTTACCCTCCCTGCATTGAATATTGTTCTATTTCGGCGTTCAACGAACCTATTTTGTTCAGGAGCATACGTCATCGTTACATCGCTGTATCCCTTGTTTTGTGCAATATTCGTGCATGAGTACATTATTTAACCTTTTCCACTATCGGTGATGATCTTAACTAGTTATTTGTCTAACATTGTGCACGGTGATGCCATTTAACAAATTTTTGGAAAACATCTGCTTTACTTTTAATAGCTATTGCCGTAGTGAAGTGCGAATACTGATCTGCGGTGACTAATAAATAACGATTTCCAACCCAACTGACTGGTGTGATAGGACCACAAACATCACGATTAACCGTCTCTGACACTCGTGTAGATCCGTGTTTAATGTTCTTTTGGAATGGACGTCTCGTCTGTTTTTCCAAAATGCATGGTTCACAAGTTGCTTTTGTTCCAGATGTTAAACGTGGCAGTCCTTTCACAATGTTTTTCTTTGACAATTGTTGAATTGTCTGTTTAGTTGTGTGCACAAATCTCTTATGCTACATTTGACAGATATTGTCTGTCTTCTTTATCATTAGAACGCTTTCAGAATTAGGTGGCATCGCTAGTTTATAGAGCCTGCTTATTCTTGATCCTTCTGCAGTAATTTTTCATTTCACTAACACCTTTTTATGCTGAAGAAATCCCCTCGAGGGGAAGAAACTAGTCCATTGTAATTTTAATTTTTTAATTTATATTAAAAGTGTTTTAAAGAAGTATTCATGTGCATTGGCTTCAATATTGACTCTAATATGAAATGTGCACGTAAAATCTTATTCATAATACCTTGTCTGTGATAAGAAATTTTTTCCTTATTAAACACAAGTTCTTTATCAGTAATTGCGCTTACTCATAAAGTGTTCCTAGTTAAATTAGGAACTTGTAAAACATGCGTGACCTTTAAATTTCGTATTCGAAACGTACACGTTGCCGTAATAGGCCTGTATTCTCCATTTGCCGTCCGTAAGGTACTTCCGTTCCTTTTGGACATTCGGTAGTGGGACTGTTTTTCCAACCATATGATGAGTTCCTCCAGAATCAGTAATAAACTCCACTCCTTGATCTTGAGAGCAGCTTCATCAAATTCTTATGTCACTAATGTAATGATCTCTGTCTTATCTGTTTTCTTCATATCAGATTTCTCAGTTCTTCGACAAGGTTTCGCTAATTTCATTTCTTTACTGCGACAGTTACGGGCAAAATGACCATCTTTCCTACTTTTGCACATTACATTTTTCTTTTCAGTTTTGAAAATGATTGCCGATGGTTATCGATGGTTGTTTGTCTAAACTACGGCGATAAATGTCTTCTGTTAAAAGTCTCTGCATTACATAAGTTTTAGTAAACTCAACTGTTTGGCTTATGCTGTTCATGCTACTGAGCAATTGGGATCAGGAATCCGGTAAACCACACAAGAGAACCATGGTGAAATCCTTATAAGTTACATGTGTCCACAGTTTACGAGGTCTGTCACGATGTCGTTCAACAAAGCTAAGTATATGTCCATTGATCCACATTCGTCAAGGGTAGTCGTATATAGCGTCTTTTGTAGCTGTATTTTTCGGAGTAAATCATGTTTAGGAGCGTCAGGCCTCGCAAAAAGGATGAGTTGATGTTACAGCAATCTCCATGTAAACGACAAATAATATTTGCATGGGTGTCGGTAAGCCCAAAACCATTTTTAGCAGAGTGTTTAACTATTAGAAATACTAAAACTATCAGTGAAAAATAATATAATTACTTTACTTTAACTTTTAACTCATCTTTACAGAGACGAAAAGAACCGAGTATATAACAGACGACATTATGTCATGATGCACATTTTCATTGTTCAAAACAAATGCTTGTTTACGTTAACAATTTTAGCCCACCTTCTGCGGATTCTGCAATATTGAGCAGTTAACGGAATGCATATCATTGTTCGCAGGGCGTACAGTCCATCGCGACGGAGTCGATCTCGCACGGTCTGAGTACACACCCGTCGTTCAGTAGCAGGAGAAACTGTTACCGTAGGTCAGTCTCATTACTTCGCTGGCTGCTTTGTGCTATTAACATCAAGAAGCGATTATCTCTTGCAGTGGTGACACGTGGGCGGCACTGCCCTGCTTTTCTTCGTACTGTTCCAGTCTCTCTGCAGCGATTTCAGAGTCTGCTAATCACACTTAGTGAGGTTCCAACCGCTGCGCTGCTGCCACTGACCAGCTTCAAGACGCCCTATGACTCTTCATGCTTCAGATTCGGGTAAATCACGTTGAAGGGGCATTTTCAGGTGACACTCAACGATTCTTCCATTTGTTGTTGATGCAGGAAAGTGGAGATAACCCTGCAGCGCCAGCCTCTTTCTAAAGAGTTGTTGGCAAACAGGCAAATTAACGTAAAAATTTGCTTCTCTGATGATCTTCTTTAATAAATAGACTCAAATGCGTCTGTTTTTTGGATGTATTATAATCATTTCGCAATATCCCTATAATTTTGTGAACAGTGTATTTTTAATTAAATTTTCAAATTGGATCCATTTCAAAGTTATCAAAAACTTACAAAAAATTTAATTTAAATGAGGTTCAGTTACAGAAACAAAAAGCGGTTTTTAATTACTTCTTCATTAAATTTGTACATTTACTAAATTTGCTCAACATCAATTCAAAAACTTTTCATTTTAATCATAAAAATTATTTGCAAAAGAAAGGGATAATATAGATATAAAGCCAAAGAATTGGAATAAATAAACATAATTTCCAGATCAGATTAGAAAGTATCCATAGCCTAAATGACTCAATCCACTTTGAAATGGAAAAAGAAATTAACAACACACTCCCTTTTAGATAGAACAAAAAACTAGAAACAATAATGAGTTACAAATATCTGTTTACAGAAAACCCACTCATGCCAAGAATATAGTGGATAGCCATTCAACATCCCGAAACACACGGAAGCTAATTTCTTTTTAATTACTTGCACATCCTTTGAAACTATCCAGATTCAAGGAACTGCTCAATAGGGAAATAAATGATATATATCAAATTTTAACGCTGTCTAAGTATCCTGTTAAGTTAATTGATAAAAGTTATCACAAAGCAAAACACTTTAATCCTAAAACCCACAGCTTAAAGACATAAAAACTCCACAATTATGCACTTATTCCTTACATACAACAAATTAATCACAATATCAAACAAATTTTAATAAAACACAACATCCGGATCAACAACGCCAGCAATAAAATGAATTGTCCCTAAAAGCCAACAAAAAAGTGGATATTCAAACATAAAATAAAATTATATAGTTTATGCCATCCCATGTTCGGGCTACAATAAAAATTTTGATATGTTGGTTACAAGAATCAATCTTTACAAAAAAAATTAAATCAGCACAAAACAAAATATAAGAATCCGGATCAATGCAAATCCACAATATATCAGCCCAATATAACAACTTCCCACACTCCTAACTTTGAGATAATTCAAATAATAGACCATGCCAATTCTATTTTCTCCTTCAGCTTGCGGGAATCTTGACACATCTCCCAAGTTAATAGGGAATTATCAAATAATATCCTCAAAAACTATTTAAGCCCACCATTTCCTTCCAATATCACAGTTGAAAAAAACTTGCCGGTATGTTGAAATGTTCTGATATTTTGTAGATTAAATAAATTCATCAATGGAGAAATAGTGAATTTAAATTGCGTTACGTTGGCGAATATCGAATAATTACCTACATCGAGGAACCAGCTTATTCTTCAAAGCTATTAAATCTCAAGATATTAATTTGTGCTACGATTAATATATTAAGCACCTAATGAGAATAACTAAGTCCTAAGCAAGGAAAAATAAACATAATTCTTATCATTAGGCAGCAAGTTAAAGTCTACATTGTGAAGCAAGCTGAATAATTAAATTCTATTTAAGTGCTCCGAAATATATTGTGATAGCTATGTTTAGTGCTACGTTATTATTTCGGTGAATAGGAAGATATCCTGATAGTAAAATATAAGATATATTTTACTTAACTATCTACTTAAATTCTAACCAGTGTTTAGGATTTTAATTTCAATTATAGTGAATACTATTTACTACAGGTGCATTGTATCAAGATTGTGAAGAATACTTCATCTTGAAGAAGAGAACTCTTTCCAGATTCAAGAACTGATATTTGAAGAAACAATTAATCAAGAACCAATCTACACTTTTGTTTGTGACTACAACTATACCTTTAATTACTTATTCAGATTACTCTGCACATTAATTATTAAACAAATAGTGACAATAGACAAATAGGCTAATATTTATTTTTTATCACTTATATATCATGTAATCTAAGTATCATATTAAAAAATCCTTTTTTTTTAATTATTTAGTGGTATGGAAGAGTTTAGTTGTGAACTTTGCCTTCGATACACTCCGAGGTGTTTGCAGTGGTCTATTGTTATATGGCGTTCTATTCAGAAGTCCCAACATCATGGTTCCCTCAATGGTTCTTTGGGGTCTGTCAATTATAGGATATCTACCCCTTGAGTTCATGAGGCCAATTGTTAATGACGTAAGTATTGCAATTTTATTTCTATTTTACTTTCAGAATAGGTTCTGTAAAGCAAATTAGTAGTAACATATGCACTTTGGAACCCAGTAAAAACAAGGGTTTGGCCCACTTTTGTCCTTGAGAATGGAATATAGTGAACGAAACAGTTTTGTTCTTAAGAATCAAATTTTTGGTAAGCATTTATCCTTGAGAATCAATTCACTTTTGTCCTGGAGAATTGAGTATGGTGAACGAAACAGTTTTGTCGTTGGGAATCAAATTTTTGGCCCACTTCTCTCCTTGCGAATCATTCTTTTTCTTTGTACTAAAAAATAAGGGTATACTTTTATTCTTCAGAACTGAATGAAAATCTTTTACTGTTGTCTTCGAGAAGGAAATTTCGTATCAAAACATAATAGCAGTTGACTAGAATGCTTTGTTTCGCAACGTTGTGAATAGTAGGCAAGTTAAAGATTTGAATATTTTTTGTTCAAAGGTAGACTGAAGGAAAAATTATTTTTTTTTTTAAAAAAATACTTGATAATAAATTATTTTTCGTAATTAATTTGATTTGATTACAAACCATTTCGAAAAAGTTGGAATCATGTTTTTTTTTTATATTGTCGGAAAATCTTTAATGTATAATAAGTCTTCATGCATAGTAGTCAAATGGACTTGATAAGCAATTTCGGAAAAAAAAGAGGGGATTCCTCTTATTGAATTGAATTTTTCTAGTTTATTTTCTGTTTGAATAGATATGCATAGAGATTTTTCTCATTTAGAAATGATTTCGTATTGCAAGTGGTTAATTTGGGATATTTCTTTTGTGTTAAAATGTCTAGAGATAGAGATTTTTTGAGTTCTCATTTAGGAATGATCTTATATAGTCCAACAGACGGATCTTGACGATCTCGTTTGCATGAGAATTACGGAAAACACGAGATCTAGTCATTAGCCTCTTCAGGAGGTGTCAAGGACTTTAATACTTTGAATGTCTGTCACTAGGAAAATGCTACCTAATGAATTTATTGTTGTTTATTGACTGTTTTAAATTTATGAAAAGTATATTAAAATACAGCAAAAGTCTCATGCATTTCCCAGTATTATAATTCATTTAAATATTTCAGTGAAATGTAAACATATATATAATCGAACCAGAAAGGCAATTTGGTTAGATTTGTGCCGAAAAATTATTTCTTCTTGTATTTAATTTAACCCATTTTATAGCACGTTAAACTTTATTAATATATATATAAGGTATATGGCCCAAATATCGCCCAGGTTCCTAATACCGCCCAGGGCGATGTAGGACGGGATAGTGATGCTATCACACGGAAACCAATGGAAACAATTTGCCATTCCTTCCATTAGCACGCTGTGTTCGTTTGGTGGTGTTAGTTCAACCCGTTTATTTTTTATGAATTCTTGAAGGTTTTTCGTTCTGCTAAGTTATGAACCTACTGCTTCTTTTAGTGCTGCAGCTTATGAATTATTCATGCCATCGCAACCATCTAATATCGTGAAGTAGTGAACGAAATAACCTATCTGTTGATAATATCTGTCACTTGTTAGAGGTAGCCGGTTTGTCTGTAGCGTCCCCCAAATTGACAAGCTAGAGAGTGCCCAATACCACCCACCTCGTTGTTCCATATATCGCCCACTGTGTGATAGTTTATTTTGGTTTATTACAGATGTCTCAACGTAAGACATGGGACAGAGAAGTTGTCACAGCTGTCAAAAATAAAAAAATGGGCCATCTGAAAGCTTCCAAAACATTTAATGTCCCAGTCTTGTGAGTGGGTCACCATTCACAATTGCTCTAATGAATTCTCTCAGCAAAAGGAAACTAAGTCCTAAGGGGCTGAACTTAGACGATCCAAAGCAAAAGAAGCTCGCAACACCCATAAAGAATTGCGAAAAGATTAAGAAAAAAACAAAAAAATGCAAAGAAGTGCAAAAAAACAAAGTATTTACTGGTGTGGGCGATATTTGGAACACTTTCAGAAAATTCAAAATATGAGGTTTGCCTGAACAAAAATTGAGGAAAAATACAAAATAATAGTTATATCTATAATTGGTTCAGGAACATGTAAGTGAAGGTTCATATGATATATTGTAATTGTTTGCAAGCAACTGAGATAATAAATGACAAGAATATGGGCAGATTTTCTTAGATGGGCGATATTTCGGCCATTTACCTTAAATATATATATATATATACCAGGTCTACCGGCTTAAATCCGCTGTTTTTTAGGTAATAAAAAACACGTTTTTTCAATAGAAAATAAAAAAATGGTTTATTCAAATACTGCCCCTCGCTAACTATACATTTATCCCATCTATTGGGCAATTTGTGGATACCTTGCCAAAAAAATTCCTTCTCTTTTGAGGGAAACCACGTATCAAGCCATTTTCGGACGTCTTCATAGGAATTGAATTGTTCCTCAACAAGTGAGTGGCCCATCAATGAAAACAAGTGGTATTCAGAAGATGCCAGGTCTGATGAGTTAGCGGCAAGGGGTAGCAGCTCCCAGTTGAGTGCCTCCAAGTAGTTGCGGACCATTGTTGACGTGATTGTCATGGAGAACAATCAGCTTGTTATGTCTTTTCTGATATTCCGGTCTTTTTTCACAAAGAGGACGGTTCAATTTGATCAGTTGTTGGTGGTAGCGATGGGCATTGACAGTTTCCCCTGGTTTCAGCAACTCATAGTAGACGACACCTTCCTGATCCCACCAAACGCACAGCATCGTCTTCCGTCCGAAGCGATTGGGTCCTGCGGACGATGTTGATGGTTGGCCAGGGTCAACCCATGATTTTTTGCGTTTAGGATTTTCGAAATAGATCCACTTTTCATCTCCAGTAATGATCCGATGCAGAAAGGACTTTCTTTTTGTCTGACAAGCAAAATTTCGCATGTGTTGGGGCGTTGCTCCATCTGACGATCGGTCAATTCGTGCAGGACCCATTTTCCGATCTTTTGGATCTTTCCCGTGGCACGTAGGCGATCGGAAATGGTTTGTTGAGCAACTCCCAATTCCTCGGCAAGCATTTTTTGCGATTGGATATCATCGTCGTCCAATAGGGCTTACAGTTCACTGTCCTCAAATTTTTTAGGCCGATTTTCACACTTCTTGTCGGTAACATCGAAATTGCCGTCATTGAACTGACGAAACCAGTCTCTGCACGTTGTTTCCGATAGAGCACGGTTACCGTAGGCTTCCACAAGCATTCGGTGCGATTCGATCGCCGATTTCTTGAGATTGAAGCAGAAACGCAGAGCTCCCCGCGTATGCTCCTTTATTGGCACAAAACTCGACATGATTAACACAGGAAAAAATTAATTTCCTCTTTGTAATTGCTGTTGTTGTGCACTGCTTATTGTTGCCAGATGTCAAACGCATGAAACTAACAATACGGCGGTTCGATAGTCGCTTTATAGGACCACTTACACCATCTATGAGCAAACAGCGGATTTAAGCCGGTAGACCTGGTATATAAAAACATTCATGCATTTTTTATTTGTTTTTGATTTTTGTGATTAACAAATAAAATAAATGAGAAATCGTGTGCCTTTTTGATTATTAATTCGTTAATGTAATGTTGCATTTTAAATTTAAAATCGATTGTCTTATATAAATGTATTTATATAGTCCTGTTATTTTTTTTGTATTTTGTTTTGTTTTGTTTACTTAGGAAATTTTTAAAATTAACGTTTTTCTAATATTTTAGCAATTTTTTTTATGGGCGATCAGTATGTTTGACAGCTCTTCCGTCTAATTTTCAGGCCCTGAAAAGGGCCTTTAAAGGTAAATTGTGGTTTTTTTTTTCTTTCAGCTGTTGTTTCCAGTAAATATTGGGAGATGTATGAAATATGTACGAGTAGCTTCATCTACTCTGTCTTGAACTCTTTCTAAAGGAACGAGAGGTCCTCCATTAATTAATTCCCTCCGAAAATATTCTTCAACTTTCCGTCGATGGAAATATTAATGTTATTGATATGAAAATGATGGAAGTTGAAAGGGTTTTCTTTGAATGATCCATTGAACGATGTATTATCAACGAGTCTGACAATGACTCTCTTTGGAATTTGTCCGATGAAGGCGTTATCAATGGCAGGGATCCTTAAGTTGCCCTGGGGTAGAGAAAAGACTTTGCATTCTACACGATTAAGGGGATATTTGGCTGTGGTGTCGAGTAAAGTTTTCGAATGAGAAATGAGAACAGTGGGTGAGATTTTAAGTATTCTAACAAAAATAGAGGCATGTTCGATATGGATTTTGTAGGTAGGAGCATCTTCGGGAGAGAGCAGACAGAATGAATTTTTGTTTTGAATCATTCGAATGCGAAGATCGACATTATTGAGTAAGGCGAGTTTCTGCTGGAATAAATCGCAATGGAGACATCCCAATAGATCGAATGTTTTATCTTCTTTGAAGAGTTTGTCTCGCATTTTCAGCCCCTCGTTTGTGCTGGTGACAGGATCAAGTTCGTTAAAGGTACTTGAAGTATCTTGGTAACCACCCGAAGAAGTTAGTTGTGAATCTTTTACATCTTGATCAAAATTCAAAAGAGTTTCAAAATAAGATCTATAACTGTAGCAATTATCGGAGTTCGAAATGAGTTTATCATTTAGGTAAATATCTATTTGACTGAAAAGTGAATGAAGAATGAGGTTGGCAAAACTTACTTTGTCAGCAGCTGCACTCGCCTCATTGTTGGCTCCTTTCACAATTCCAACTTGTAGGTGGAGAAGAGTTTGTGAAAGATCCAAGTATTCCTCAGTTGCACCATTCACTAGAAATTCGATCGGTGCGCTGTCACTAAGCGATGAGATTGGATAGAATTCGCTATCTAAAGTATTATCGATGGAAATCGTTGTTGGTGGTACAGCAAAGAGGTCTAATTGATTATGAAAACATCCACATCTCTTTGGATGCGGGAATTGCCCGGAGGATATCATTATACTAGCGATTGAAAAATGTCTCCTTCTGACTTTTGATGACGATGATATCTGCGATGGGCAGGAGCAAATAGATTCTGCATCTTATGCTGTCGTTTCCTAGAGGGAGTTACTGCATTTCCACTGCGTTTCTGTTCCCTTTTTCCGGTTCCTCGTTGAAATGCTACAGACGAAAGAATATCATCGACAGCCTCACAAAATCTCATTTTTGCGGCCTCTTTAAAGGGCGCTGCCTGTTCGATATCGTGTAAAAGTCGAGTTCTGCCACGCGAGGCCAACTGTCCTGCAGTTAGGGCTATTTGTTTGAGGAAAGGTTGAACCTATGGCGAAAGAGAAGAGAACAAGCCTCCTAGTCCGTGTCCATGCTGATATCGGCGTCCAGTAAACACTGGTATTTCCCCTTGACCTGCTTGGTTAGTGTAATATTGATCACATTTTAAAGTCACAGTAATAGAGAGTGGGGAGACGACTAATCATTTTTTAGCGAACAGAACGAAAATGTAGTTGTACTATCACTCGTCCTCACTCGAAAGGAATAGCAAGTCCTGCATCATCGCGCAGATGAATAGAAATAGTTTCAAAAGAATGACATAGTAGAGATCGATAATAGAGATTTGTGTAGAATTCGGTGATGAGATCTCCGTCATTGCCTCGAATTTTGACAATACTTAGTAGTGGAGCCATTGTGTCTCCGACAATGCTGCTTTCCACAATATCCGAATAAATATAGATACTATAAAATCCTCCATACAGAAAGTGTTTTGATAGAATTTGACAGCAAGTGGTTCTGTGGTTTGATAGAATTCTTGTTCTCCTCCAAAACAGAAGATACTCGAAAAATGTTTTGAGAGGCGCAATTGATAGTTTCCTGATATGTGTAGAGTGACTTTGCATGAAAAGGGATTGTAAGAAATTCGAATTCCTATTTCCTCATTGTAATGATGTTCGATACTGAATTTCAGTGATTGAACATTCATAACTATCATTCAATTCTATTCGTTTTGGAAGTTTTGTAGTGAAATAGGTAAGTTTATTGTCTGGGAAATAAAGAGCGCTGGAATTACTCGGTAAAGTAATGTAAAAGTTATCCATACCTTGTGAGAGGTTGAAGAGTCTTGGCATCAATCCAGCTATCAAATTCGAAACTTAAGCCGAGCTGGAACTTAAGGTACTGCTTCATAGATCCCCGACCTCGTTCGCGTAGAATTTTCTCCAGGGGATATGGTTTGACAATTGTCTGTAATTCTAACGGATAGAAGGTTCCTTCAATGACTTCTCCCTTATCATCATGTAGAATATAAACTGGAGGATTTCTTTTCACAACTTGATCGATTGTAAAAACCTCTTTTTGACCAGCTAAAGGATACATAGCAAAAGGTCTGCGTACACTGCTAACACGTACTCTGTCACCAGCTCGGAGAACAGTGGTGATCGATGAGGAGGAGGCGGGAGAATGATAGAGGTATCTCCAAACTTATGATTGGTTAGCCTCGCTGACATCGTTGGGAGCCATTTTAATCCTACAATGATACCTAATGTTATACGCCTCTACTATATCCTCTAAAACATCAATGTATTGATAACTTCCTGTGTAATAAAAATATCTAAACATCAACGATTTTAAGGAGCGGTGAAAATGTTCCACAATTGCAGCTTTAGTTTCGGAATGAGTTGTGAAAAAATGAATGTCATATTCTTTTAAAAGATTCTGAAATTTACGGTTTAGAAATTCCTTACCCTTGTCTGTCTATAGAAAATCTGGCATTCCCATTCTGCCTGATTCGAGAAGTGATCTAAAACCTTCTGTAACATGATTTGAATTTTTTGATTTTAAAGGAATGACGAAACACTTTTTACAATATACATCGATAACTGTCAGTAGGAATTTATATCCGTCATTGTAACGACTGAGCAATGTGAGATCTACCAGATCACTCTGCCATTGTTGATGAGAACTTCCTATAATAATTTTATTTCTCGGGTAACGGTATCGATAAATTTCAGCCAATCCTTTACTTGTACAATAGTGATATCGGAACGAATTTGTTTTGCAGCTCTGTATAATTTGGCAATCCCTCCAAAAAAAACATGTTGTTTTGAATCAAAGTAGATTTCACGAAGAAGAGTTTCAATATATTTAGAAATGCTCGTACGTTTCCCAAAGCTGTAAGACTTCTTTAAATGGAGGGAAGACATCAGCCGATGTTGATGCTGTCGCTTTCTTGCGATGGCGGTACGGAGAGGGAGACTGCTCGCCTTTGACATCGACAACTCCGCAAGGTCCCGATACATCTAAACCTCTTAGTTTTGTACTGAGACGTGCCGATTTCATTTGGCGCACAGTATCCCGCCACTCTTTTGCATTGCCAAAATAATCTTTTGTTGATTAGAACTTTTTTGAATTCTGGCACTTCTCGGTTTGGGATTGTCAAAACGTGCTGGACGTGAAATATAGTTGATTAATTCCATGATGTTAGTACCTGGAATTCTCTTCTTCCGAACAATCAGCTCTCCACTCGATGGATGCAACTTCAGTTCTTGGTGGGATTTCAACTGTTCGAATAATGCTTATCCTTTATTGCGATAGTTTTTGGGGAGAATCATACGCAGCATACGATCCCATGATGAAGTGACTTCCTCTTCATCCGTTGTGTCACGGTCCGAGGTGGCGGGCGCAGGGGGCGTTGCGGAGGGTGCGGCGGCTGCGGCGGTATGGACGGTCTGATCTTCCACCACCATCGATGGAGGAAGGTGGAGTGGTCGAAAGAAGACTCGGTATTTCTGTTGTAAATCTCTGATGAACTTCGATTTTACATCGTCTGGAAGCTTAGGATTAGTCAGCAGTAGATCCAATTCGGACTGCAACAATTGAAGTTTTTGAAATAAAGGTTGATATATATTAAATGTTTCAGACGGTGCCAGTCTCTGTTGAACCATTTCATCGGGTAATACGATTATTTTTTTAGAGAGTATCCATTATCCACGTCCCAAGACTGAACCTAGTAAACCTCCCAGGGCTGGAATTAGAAAAGGAAGGAATGCGCCACCCGTCTGCACCAGCAGTCTTCTATGCACACTCTGTTTCGGCTGTACTAGGGCTCTCAATGTCTTCTTGTATCGCTGAAGTTTATGTTTCTGACTGGGAGTGATCGAAACAGTTCCATTCAAAATGTTCTTTATGACTTCGCAAAGACATCATATTAAATCGTCAGATCCGTAACGGAGAACTTCTTTGAGTTGTGGAGGATTTAAGGATGGAAATGCTTGGAGTAACTGCCTGTATTTCATAAGACGACGTTGCTTCATCCTTCGGAATTATGGATCGAATAGATGTTTAGAGAGTGTCGGGAAATATTCCTATACGAATGCGAAACGTATCTCGTGTTTCAGCTTTTAGATCGATGAATAAATATCCAAACGGTTTATTCGTAGCCTCTTTATACAGAGGGTTGTTTACAATCTATGGTAACGATTTGCATGGCGCGTGACGACGCAACCAATCATAGTAGGTATCCAAATTTATGCAAACGTACAGGTGAGTACTTAAAGATTAGTGTGGAGGGGTGCGGGTTAGTTTGTTCGGAGAAATGCCGCCGAAAGTGTCACAGTTTTGGAAAGGGTACGTTACAGCCCTTTCCGACGCGAAATTTAGTTATTCCGCAATAATTACGGCATGTAGAAAAAGAGGTTTCACCATTTCGAAGAAAGGAGTTCATAATGTGTTGGCTGGTGTTGGTTTGGCCCGTACAGGACAGATTTCCGCGACTGAAAAGCAAGCAAATCCAAGACATCTATAAGTCGCACAAAGACTGTCAATCAGAAAGTCAAGAAAATGGTGACGGGGAACAATCCAGCGACCCAAAGAACCATTGGTGCGAAGGTAGGAACATCTCTTCGTACCGTAAACAAGATTATCCATAAAGATTTGGGACTTCAAAAGAGACATAAAAGCAAGGTTCACAAG
>JAFIDM010000001.1:151269249-151279957 GCA_023159025.1 Thereuonema tuberculata | reverse complement strand
GGGAATGATTCTGAGAGTGTGAAGGACGAATGTTTATGTGCTTGAATATCTTTCTAGCCTGTGACTTAAGATTCTTTGTTTTGTTTCCTGAACAGTACTACGTGAGCCTAGATATGTCTCTAAGGTCGCTGATGTGGCATGCAAGGCGACGTCTCCAAGGGGGATATATTCTTGTGACCGTGCAGTGGAATGTATGGGGTGGTGTTTGATTCCAAGTGCCCGAATGGTTACTTGTGTTGCGCAGTACAGTGTTGTGTGTATGTCTTCTAATCTATATATATAAAAATATCTTTCTTTCTTTCTTTGTCTGTCCTTTATACACTCTTAGGCCCTTTGACCTATCTGGACCAAACTTTGCAGAATTACTCTTTAGGACCCTGCGCAAAAGATAGGCTACCTTAGAACCCGGACCCACCCCCCAAAAGGGGTTGAAAAGGGGTAAAAGCCCTGAAAAATCCAATATCCACCTGGTGGTTAAAATAAGAACTACACAAATATTGTGTAAAGTGAAAAATTCGCTCTCCTATGGGGGGCAGGGACACCACACTTGGGTGGGAGGAAGCCAACACAAAGACTGAAGCGTCCACCCCGACCGACACCGGGACCTTATATTTAGGGCCCCTTCTCGGGCCCCCCAAGTCAATTGCAAAAAAGGGAAAAATTCGCTCTCCTATTTGGGGAAGGGACACCACACTTAGATGGGAGGAAGCCAACACAAAGGCTGAAGTGTCCCACCCCCGACCGACACCGGGACCTTATATTTAGGGCCCCTTCTCGGGCCCCCCAAGTCAATTGCAAATAAGGAAAAATTCGCTTTCCTATGGGAGGCAGGGACACCACATTAGATCATCAGATTACGATTTAGCGGAAAAAAATGTTTAGTTCCGGATGGCTCCACCAGGGGAAAAAACTGCCGCTGTATAGTGAGCTAATCAGATGTTGGAAGAAAACAAAAGCATACAGTTCAAAATAGGTTTTGAGTTTTCAGTTCAAAATTAGTTAGTTAAACATAGGGTTCAATATGTTGTCCTTGCATGTTGTCCAACATCTGCATTGTACGGATCGTAGTTTCTACTGCTGACCGCAGTAGTTCTCCAGCGATTTGTCTCACATGAAGCAGTATTCGGTCCTTCAATGCTGCCGAACTACTAATGTATCCTTGGTAAACCAATACTTTCAAGTAACCCCACAATCAAATGTCACATGGCGTAAGATTAGGCGAACATGTGGGCCACGTCGTCGGGAATGCTCGACTAATTACGTGGTCGTCGGTGAAATGCTGACGCAGGACTTGGTGCACTATCAATCTTATGTGAGGGAGCTCTCCAACCTGCATGAACACAGTCGTGTCAAGACATGCACGCTGTTGAAGTTCTGGAATAACGAAATTTCGCCCACATCTGACAGTTGTGTGATTGACAGTGCCACTGACATAAAAATGAGCCTCTACACTCCTCATCGGCTTTTTCGAATTTCATGGATTCCTTCGAAAAAACCGCTGTCCAATCTACTACCATGAAACCCATCAGATGGTGGCTATATGCTGATGATGTTTTTGCTGTTTGGACCCATGATCGTCTCAAACTCCCTGAGTTCTTGGACCACTTCAACAACATTGACTCTCACATCTCGTTCACCATGGAAATAGAAAACAATTGCCAATCTCTTCCGTTTTTAGATGTCATAATCACAAAAGACCTCTCCCTCTCCACCATTGTTTATCGTAAATCAACCCACACTGACTTATATTTGAATGGCAAATCCTGCCATGACCCTTCTCAACTGTCTGCATCCTTTCGTACGTTCATTAAACGTGCCCTTTCCCACTGTTCCACGAACGAAGCTCTTCAGGAAGAACTACAACACATCAAAGATGTTGCCAACAACAACGATTTTTCTACCCCGATCATCCCAAAAATTTTTAGAAAGACTACTCTAAGCTCACTACCCTTCAACAATGATATCCCTAATGTTTTTCTGTCTTTTTTTTCCACTGTAATCCTAAAAATCAGCTTGATTTATCAAAGTTACGATTTACTACCAATTTTCCTTCCCACTCCAAAAATCAGAAACATAATATCCCATCCTAAGAATCCCAACCCCACTCCCCCAAAATAGGGTATAACTCGATTCCGTATTGCTGCGGCCAACTTTATATTGGTCAAACTAAACATTCCCTCTGCAAACGACTACTCGAGCAGCAAGACATAAGAAACTGGAAAACAACCGCCGCACTGTCGCCACCCACGCTTAATCGACGGCCATTGCTTCAACTGAGATAGAGCCACCATTCTGTCTACATACGTTTCCAGAAACACCGACAAATGTGTTCATATTCTCAATGCAGGATCCACCTCAACTTAAATGATGGTCTAGGTGTCCACCAAATTTGGAAATGGCTTCTCTTCCACAACATTCCATGTTGGGAAACGACGATCTCTCTTTGGTCCTCCGCTCTTCCCGCGCAACGAAGCTTCTCGCCAACTCCCATCTTCCCGTCAAAGCAAGGTTTTCCCCGCTCCAATCTGACCTATCTGTCTTCCTTCCGTCTTTTTCTCTATCTATTTATACGCCTTCCCACCTCTTTCTCTGAGACCTGAAGACGATCCCTGAAGAATCGGACTCGAAAGACCTCGTCTATCTCTCTTTTATGAGAAATACCCCAGAGTTTCGTTTGCAGTTTATTTTTATAATTGTAACAGAGCAAATTCTTTCCTCTATTAATGTTTTTATGACGTAACAATACTCTCAAGGTGATTATGCTTAGCTTAAATTGTAGTTAATGCTGTAAAGGGTTAATACATTATTTTCAAATAATAGCAATAAACTCAGACAAGAATTGTTTCCTGTTGAAAGTCTTTCAGGAAAATGATTGTTATAATTGGATTTTCGAAATTTATGAAACTTTTTTTTTCTTCGATGATTTTTAATATAGATAAGTGTATTTCAGTATCAAAATTCAGCGAGTTCAGTGAGTATTATGCAAAACTTTGAAATTAGATTTCTTAAACAATATTAATGATAATGATCGTACGGTATCCTATTTCTTTGTCAGTAATTTCATAAAATCATTTATTCATTAGTCTTATTTTTTTTCTTTAAATATTTCATATATGAAATATTTTATATTTATTTAATGAAAGAATATTTTACGAATTTATTTCAAAATGTACATGTATCTTTAACATGTACACTAGTGGCAAAAATTGTTGTAACCTTTTAGAAATTTTGTAATTTTGGAGGTTTCATGACTCTGAACATCAAATGTTTTTTAAATAAAATTATAATATTATAAATCATTAGAAACCAACTTGATTTCAGAATGTAATGGACTAAAGTGCATTGAATTATCATTATTCTGTCAAAAGTTATAGCCAAAAAAACACAAAGAAAACACAACTGAATCAGTAAAAAAAAAAAAGGGAAGTTTCTGAAAGTCAAAACCGGCCAATGAGAGTGATTGTTGTGTAAGCCAATCATGCGCAGTTATGATACAGCAAGGAACCAATAAAATGCTAGTATGAATTACCTCTCATTTTAGTTATTATTAGGTGACTATTCAGTTGTCAAGAGTGTTATCAAGTTGGTTGTACGTTTTTGTTGTTTTTTTTATTTTTTGTTTTATGGGTCGAAGTAAAAGAGTACTGTATGATTACAGATTAAAATGTTTGACAGGTCAACTAGGAAAAGACTTAAAATAAAAACTTCGCGCTTGAGGAAATCATTAAAAAAATTGGTGAAAATATAATCAAAATTAGGATTTTGAAGCTATGCAAGAGATTCTATCAAGAGACTCAATCCGTTCTCAACGCACCTGGTAAAGGCAGGGAAAGGTATAACAACAAGTCATCAACAAGAGAATTAAAAGATTGAGCTTAATTGACACAAGCAAATCATCTAATTCAATTAACAATGAATTATCAGAATGTGAGTTCAGGGAGTATTCGATGCAGACTCAAAAGAATATCGCTTTAAATTCCAGAATTTCAAGGAAAACCCTTTTCTATCTCCCAAACAAAGAATGAAGAGATTAGAATGGGCTAAAAAACATGCTAATTGCTCAAAAGTAAAATGGGAAAAGTAATTTGGAGCGATAAGACAATAATATCTATATTTGGCAGAGATGGAATAAAATACATCATGAGGAGAATTGGAGAAGAACATCTAATTTACTCCATGGAACACCGTTGTAAAGTAGAAGATTTCTGCAAAAGATTTCCTACGAAGTACAAATAGAAGTGGTGACAACTTATGAAATACGTTTCATCATGGTTTTACTAAATAATATTTTCAAATTAATTTTTTTTTTCATAAATTGTATTGCATTGCATTATAGATTACATTGTTTTTTTAATCACGTAAAATGGTATGGTGTTATTCTAAGAAAAATGGATGTAATGAGCCAGCAAACTTGAAAAACACAAATTTTCCAAAAGGTTTCCACAATTTTGACCTCTAGCGTATGTTAAGTAAGCACTAAGTCTGCAAAAATATATTTTTCGGTTTTGGTGAAAAATTAAGATACCTATAAAACTAAGCTTCTTTTAAAAAAGTTTTAAGCAATTAAATAAAATTAAAAAAAATTAAAGTGACCATTTATTCTTTTCTCTCTGGAAATTGTATTTAATTGGATTCTAAGTCACTCTCTTAATGCAATGAATAAAACTTTGCCAGGTAAGCTTTTAGTTTATTCCTATGTATTTTTAGCTTCCTAAAAAGATATAGGCCTCTTAATTCTTTCATAATCATTATTTTTTTAATTTATCTAAGTCAACATCAAGTCATGTAGTGGTTATCTTCTTCTTAGATGTCGAAGGTCAGTGAAACTGGTGACTGTCAAGATGGGGAACAGATAAGAAAACAGTTTAACCGTTTTACCACTGTTTAAATTTGAACTTACCAATTTAGAATGTAAGTACATTAAGGAGATGTTTCATTTTATTCGAAATAATTTTGCTATTGACCTTTAATATCCAATGATTTACCTGTTTTTATTCTTTTTTTACCAAATGGGAGTGATAAGTTGTTCAATAAGATAATTGTAAATGTTTATGTAACATTGATTTCAGGAGGTTGTGGATTTAGTTTGAAACTGAGAATATCTGTAATGATGGTAGTTCATATGTTTTCATTGAATATTGAGATGTTGGCGGACGAACACTTGAAATTTAATAACGGTTGATATTTTTTGATTTATTTATAAGTTTTAACAATCCTAGATAACATATAGAAAAACATGAGATCTTCAATGTTAAAGAAGTTAACTATCCTTTAGAAAGAACACTAATAGTGAACTCGTACTTAACTTCTTTAACATACTTAATTCCTTGTTAATTTGTCAATTCGTAGCAGTTCAGTTCGTAGCATCTTGGAAAATTAAGAAAAATAGGTGACATTTTGTTTCTAACCAAGCAATTAGAAAACAGTCTACTAATAATGCAAGATCGTGATTTATTTTCTCGCGTTTCAAAGAAAAACGCTTGATTACTAATATCAAAAAGAAAAAATATTAATGAAAGAAAAAAAAATGTAATAGAGGAGGTGGTGCAAATGTGGATGCATGAGGGTAATGTGGAACATCCAGTGTCTGGCTTGTGGAGTGTTGTGCTGTAGTGGAATGAGCGGCAAATAGTTTTAGTTGTTTATCTTTATCCCAGTAGAAGCGCTGGCAGTCAGAGGATCAGTGGATGTGGTGTAGTGCGTTAAGTTACGTTGGCGAGTTTTTCAAAAATTTTGAGAGGCAAGTTTCATTTTATTATGCAGTCTATCTGTCTCCTAGGTAACATAATTAATATCATGCAATTAATAGCGGGACGTGCATAGAAGATACTGACGGTTTTAAATCAAACCTAAACCAATAGTTTCTTAACATAAACTTGTCAAATTCAAAATGGCTAATGTGTGGGTAATGTGGAAACATGCACTTGTGGGTTTTGTAGAAACGTTTCCACAATACCCAATCGGACGTAATGTTTCCAATGTGCTAAGCATTTTTTATTCAGATGCCACGGAAGCCATTTTGAAGAAGTGGGATGCAGAAAACATGATTAAGGCTGTAATAGCCGTTAGGAAAAAGAAGAAGGGATTAAGAAGAGCAGTTAAAGAGTTCAAAGTGCCTCAGACGACACTTCGGAGATTTGCACGTTCTAATATGTCACTTGAAGATTGTGTTTCGTTTGTAATAGAAACATATATATAAAATAGTTGCTAAAATAGTTTTACTTTATTCAAAATCCTTAATCTATACTAATTTTAGAGTGTTTCCACATTATCCACGCTTTTTGTAGTTTCCTAAAAATGTTGTACAATCAAAAAATTAATTTTTACTCTTTTAAAATTAACTTTTTATATTTATTAGTATTATTTTTAAATGAAAGAGAGTACAAGGTAAGTTTAGGTAAATTTTCAGTAAAATAAAACAAAAACAAAAAAATATGTGTTAAAAAAACAAAGTGAGTTTCCACATTTGCACCACCTCCTATACCATTAGAAGTGAAGAATAATTATATTGTAAATATGATGGAAGTTCGTGGTATATCTTTCAATTTAAACTATAATGAAACAATGGTATATTAAGAAGCTAAAACACTTGAATGAAAATATATAACCTTCTAATACTCCTCTTTTTGTTAAATAACAATTATGAACTCTTAAGATGTTTAATAATCAGTCGTTGACCATTCCCCAAATCCTATTTGATGATTAACAATAAAAGATAGTTAATGGTAAACCACGATTTCATTTCATCGTCATTGCTTAATGGAGATCGTATCTTTTCGTCTTTACAGCAATTTTTACCTTTCTCAACGGTTGAATTTTATGGAGATTGATTTTTGTGGAATGAAAGATGGCGATTCTTGACCGTATTGTGGTAAGACAGAGCATTTTGGGAGTTCCTCTGCAAATCGCGAGTTGTATCATTGCATTCTTCTTTCTGGTAAGTCTTTGCAATTTTAATAATTATAAAAGTTATAGCAATATAGATTCCATAATAAAACTCTTGATTACAATTTAAATAAATTTAATGTGATTCAAATTTAAATAATTTTAGCTTTTAAAGCATTTAATCTCAGTATCATTTGAGATCTGTCTTTGAAAACTGAACTAAATCACCAAAACAATTTTTAGAAATCCTTAATACAACAGTTCTTACATTATAATCATTTTATTAGTGTTAAAAAAAATCAT
Organism: Thereuonema tuberculata; assembly: GCA_023159025.1. Lineage (NCBI taxonomy): Eukaryota > Metazoa > Arthropoda > Chilopoda > Scutigeromorpha > Scutigeridae > Thereuonema > Thereuonema tuberculata. The sequence continues at coordinate 151,272,769 of JAFIDM010000001.1, read as the reverse complement.
CACTATTTTCATTCAATCTCGCAAATGGACTAATGGGGATGACAGAATAACGGAAATATTCATTAATAAAGAAGCAGAAAAGATCCACTATTGTGCATCTTTTGACTGAAGCGCTGATAAAGAACAGACGACTTCTACCTTATAATGAAAAATACCCGACTGCAATGATTTCCAAAAAGGTTTATTTGATGGTGCAGGAGGTTATGTACAAAACACCGAGAGTCAACACTCCATCTTCATTTCCTCCATCCTTATTAATCGCTGATTTGGTGGTTCTTCACAGGAAGAATAGCACAAATACTGTTACTTTATATGCAAGACCTGTATGTATCTATTTCATATAGAGAATACTCAAGATGGACCAACTCCAGATTAATAAAGATATTTGTACAAATGGCAGTCGTTTTCATTATTTTTCCTTGCATTTTTGAGAGCTGAATTTAGACCGAAAAAGAAAAGACAAGAAAGATAAAAGAAAAAACAAATAATTCATAGTAAACGCTACTTATTACTTTTCTACTGGAAATGAACGTTATTGCAGCTTTTGAGATTATGGTTTTCTTCCCATGATCTTCATATTTACATTCATAGTTTAGTAAATCAGGATGGAAGAAAAGTGTAAAAGTTAATCAATCATGGTTATTGTAAGGGTTAAGTTAATATTAGTTGGTTTCCAAAACATATTCTTCTAAGCCTTACAGCAATTAATGAAAAAACAATAATCCATTATCAATCATTAATGCAAGATATGGAATAAGTAATACACGGAATTTATTTAAATCCTATTGAACATCAGATGAATTGAAATCTCAGTACATTGATGGTAACTGACAATCCAAATAATCTCCACTTAACTGAAAGATAAATGTCCGAATGTTTTGATGATTCTTTGAATAGTTTAAACTTATTCTTCATTTAGAGACAGGGAAAGGCCATATTTATTGTAAGTGACATTAATGTGAAAGTAATGAAATGAAATGTTTAAATACTTTTCGAGAAGGCATTTAAAAACCAATTAAATTTTAATAATAATTGAAGAGTTTATTATTAAAAAAAATAATGAAGGGTTTGGTATTTTAATATTTTTTTTTTATTTTTCAGGTGGGCAATGCTTATGATCTCCTCATGGTTTTTGATCATCTTCGATTCTTCTATAGAAATATGGTGGAGTTGCATAAAGAGCACCCATACATTGATGTGATAACTCTCAGATCTAGTAAAACAAAACATAGTTTTCATATTAGTAGCGATACTTTGTCTAAATCCGTGGTGCCCAATCTTCCATAGTATCGGGGCCAAACTTGACTTTGCAGTGAATTTCGCGGGTCACAACGTATGCGAAAATTAAATATGGATATTTAAAATTAGTCTATTTGTCGTAACATGAGAAAGAATTGAAAAATCAATAATTGGCGTATTCACCATCCGGTGTTTAATTTATTAGTGCGATGTCTGCAGTTGTTTTTCAGAAACCAGTTTTGGAATGTTTGGGTCAAGCTTTGTCACATTGATTCTTAGCACAGAATGAAGATGATTGTCTGTAAGGCGAGAACGTGTCCCAGGTTTTGCTCTCCATCACGGAGAAAGTTTATTCCCAGACGTATGTGCTCGCGATCGCCGTGGTCATTTTCAGTCCTTCCTTTCGTAAATTTGGAAAGTTCACTGGTGACAGTTCAGCAAAAAACTCTATTAGGGATTTTTCTCTAAATTTGTCCTTCAGGGACGTATTGCATCGTAAGTCGATCAGTTCCAGTTGTAAATCAGTTGGCGCAGCGGGAATGTTAACTAAAAACGGATTTTCAAATAAACGGATTTCACTTCTGAGGTCATGGAATTCTGCAAACCTCTCTTCAAAATTTTCACTCAACAGCTTCAGAATTTGGACAATTCTTCTTTTTGGGAAGCGAACATTCATATGTGCCTGTCCTAGTGCAGCATACACTGGAAAATGCACCAAATGCTCCCTTTCAGCGTGTTGCATGAAAAATCTCAATTTAGCTTGAAATGCAATTATATCCACATACAAATGGCAGATAAGTTTGTTTTTTCAGTTTATATTCAGTTTATATTCAGTTTATATTTTGCAGCTTTATATTCAGTTCGTTCAAATATTGCGTTAAATCGCACAGAATTGCTAAATCCCGTAGCCTCGAGGGATCGCTAATCTCAGGAAACTGCTTTGATTTTTCAGTCATGAATATATCTATCTCGTGCCGAGTCAACCTTTCGCTTCTTCCCTCCCGTCATTTTCCACGGCTTCACCGATAGCACCAACCGCTCAAATCTAGGGCAAAGGCGAACTGTCTGCCACGTGAAATACCGCCAATTTCTTGAAACTCCCAGAATGCAACGCAGATTATAGATTTTCCTTTCCTGGCCGTTCGATCACATTCAAATACAAGACAAAATGGTGCATGCTTTTTACTTTTCAAATCGCTGTTGGGCGATACCTCTTCTTGAAATCGACGAGCAACGTTAAGAATATTTTCCCTAGCTTGACTGTTGAGAACACATTTGAATGTGAGCGAAAGGGCCAGGAAAGAAAAATCTGTAATCTGCGTTGCATTTCTGGAAGTTTCAACTCTCGTCGCGAGCATTACAAATACGGGAATAAAAGCGCGGGCCACCTGTAACACCTTCACGGGCCGGATATGGCCCGTGGACCGTAGGTTGGGCATCACGGGTCTAAATGATTTCTTACCTTTCCTTAAATAAAAATTCCATCTGCTGTAAAAGAAATGAAAATGGTTGTTTCAGAGACTAAACTCTTAGAGGAGAAAAATTCAACGAAGCTTAAAGTAGACAGAAATGATGCATGGATGACAATATGTATTTCAAGGAAAATTGCATGATTTCCTGTGCATCTTAAATTTAATATAGTAGTCCAATTGCTGGATTTGACAGTTCCTATGATTGTCATTGTTGTATACTATTTTTTAAAAGATTATGATAATTTATGGAAATATCAAACACTAGTTTGATCATCATTTAAAATCATTTCAACACTTTTGTTTCACGTAGAAAATGGATGTAAGACTATGAAACAATGCATAGAATTTTATATTAAGATATTTTTTCATATACTTCATCAATGAAAGGATGCAACAGATATGAAACAACAACTTTGTAGATATCTCCTTAGTATTCCTTCTCTAGAAGTTGCCTTTTCTTCTGTCGAAACGTTTTGCTGAAAAGTAATGAAGAGAAACGTTTCTCAAACAAAGAATTTTTTCAAATGCTTATCCTGTATCTAATTGTATAAGTGTATAATAATTTGTAATAAGAATTAGTTTTACAAATTATGTGCAACGTCTCAAGTGCTTTTCGATTCTCTTCCAATAAAGATGATGAAAAGTTTTTAAAAAGTGATACAATTCCATAGGAAGTAAATGAATTGATTTCAAAGAAAGAATATAATAATGTTACAATTATAATTTAGAAGAAATATTGCAATTTTCTTTTTTTGCAAATTTATTTCTCCGAAACTGTGCTTTTCAGGGGCGTATATAAGGGGGGGGGG
>JAFIDM010000001.1:151230129-151258636 GCA_023159025.1 Thereuonema tuberculata | reverse complement strand
AAGGCCCGAAACGTAGTGGATTTTTAGGTAATTAATTTTTTTAATTCGTATGATTAGGTGCTTATAGTAGTTGTGATAAGTCAATAATTTCCTAAGCACGTTAAAAAATTTTTTGTAAATATGTAGTGTTGTTTGATTCCAAGTGCCCGAATGGTTCTCTGTGCCGCGTAGTAGAGTGTTCTGTCTATGTCTTCTAATGTTTGGATATTGTTAAGGTGTTGTGAGATAGTGTGTGTGTGAGATGGTATAGGACTGTGGAGAGTTGTTTTGATGTGTGTACTTTGGGGAATGGTGCCTGAGTGTGGGGTCTGTGCCTGGATACTGCGCTAGTGCAGTGTAGAAATAATCGCTGCTGCTTGTAATATGTCATTAGTTGTATTGTTGGGGCATGTATACTGAGGGGTAGAGTTTGCTTCTGTGTTTGCCATAAAGATAGTGTCTTCTGGTGGGATGTTGTGTGATGTCACGTGGTTGCATTCATGCGACTTCTTCCATAATTTGGGCAAATATGCAGGGGGAAATAAGATTGTTAACCACTATGGAACGTCGCTGATCCGCTAGCCGCTGTTCGCTAAGCCGTCTGTGGTAGCCATACTACAGAATGGGGTGCCACTTTCGCCACCACCACATGTGGGAGACTGTAGTTTGTTTTTAGAACGGAGGCCTCTTCCTAAACCCCGATCGCGTTGACTTTATACTGCGCAACACCCGATGCAGCATGATCAATCCTAGAACAAGATATCATCATAGAGGGTTGGACCCTTTAGCCTACCGTAAAGCTAGGGTAGTTCCCGCCCCCACCGCGAGGAGATAAGGTCCATGGGGGTTTATTATTATTAATATTATTAGTAGTAGTAGTAAATAAAAGATTCAAACCTTGGGTTTCCCCAGGAAAGACAATATGGCGGGTCAAGCATCATAGTACATATCGATGTTGTATTGCCGGTACGCACCGAAGTGCGAGCTTCGTAGCCGAAGCCTCCGTGTTCCAGGGAGCGCTAGTGTTCCCAAGATGGCGAACCCCTAGCAGACTCCCTAGAATTTCAAGGGAAAGATACTGGGGTGGTTTCCCGTGGCCTTCCCCAGGACGCCATTAAGGAATGACGTCAGACCGAAGAGAAAGTGAAGAAGAGGCTGGACAACACAGGAAAGGAAATTGAAACTGCCGGGATTCGAACCCAGGTACTGGCGCACCGGCCGCTACGGTAGACCGCCGCCGAGACCGCACGGCCACGCCAGCACGGCATACCTATCGACGGCTTAGCGCAAAAGTAGCGAATATCCTTAAGCATAAATCTTTGTTACGGAGTTGTAGTATGGGGCAACCCTCCTAAATTTTATGAAAACATGTTACTCAAAGTTCAGAAATATTTTCTAAGATTCATAGATAAAAAAACCAAGACAGTATTCTACTCGATCCCTCTGGCCTAAATATAATATAATCTCTTTCCCCCACATCTATAAACTACAATTAGCGGTCTTCACCTATAAAGTAATTAATAAAAAACTCTATCCCTGTATCCCACTAACCATTAACCCTCACACCCATTTCTATGATACCAGATCTGTTACCCACCTGTTACTATCCATTCCGAAAACTAAGTCCAAATATCAAAGGAAAGTTGTTAATTATGCTTCGCCTCAACTTTGGAATGAAATACCTAAAGAGATCCGTGAATGTCCTTTTCTTACCCAATTCAAAAAAAAAATTAAAAAACACATTTCAACCTTATTAATTTACTAATACTCTACCTACAATTGAAGTCAGGCTGAAATTTCGATCCGATTCCCTTTCCACCTAACACCCTCCTCTTTCTCTTCTATCTTATCTCTTCTGTATCCGCCAAATCCCTCACTCTATTCCTACTCTCTTCCTGTCCCCTTTATTCCACGTATCCATAATACCTAAATATGTTCTCTCTGTCAAAAATAAACATGTAAATATTTGCTAAATTTTCAGTTATTTTCTCTTGTAAATATTTTCCCTCATTGTTGTATTATATATTCCCTTTGTTAATTTCCTTTGTTAATTGCCTACTCAAGACGCCCACATGTCTTCTCGACGGGACCCCCCTTAAGACAAAATGTCATGTAAACTCTTATCATGTAATATTTTATTGGCAATAAATTGAATTGAATTGAATAAGCGTGGATATTCGCTACTTTTGCGCTAAACCACCGATATTGCCAAGGGTAAAAAATGTGTGCAAGAATGATTAGGGATGCATAGTTGTGTCCGTAGATTTCCTAACTATACATGTTGTGTTGAATACCACAGCCTTCTGGAGTTGTGCATAAGTGATTTGTGAAGTCGTGGTATGCTGAGACTATGGTGTAATTTGTGAGGCACCAGACCATCATGGTGGACAGGACAATGGGTACAACACATACTCGGTTCTACCTCCACTGCTTCTGGAGCTCGTGTGCTAGATCGGTGTATTTACTGATCTTGTCTGCGTAAGTTTTCTACATGTTCTTGCTGATAGGCACTGCAAGATCAATGTTGATAGATTTGTTTGTTGACCTTATCAACAAGTGCGATGTCGGGGCTGTTGTGATCTATGGTTTTGTGAATGAGGCGATCTCAGTACAGCTTAGAGGTTGATTCTAATACACTTTGTGCTGTGTACTTGTAGTACTTGACCGAGCTCTTAATAAGTGAGTGTTTGTGTGCTAGCTGTTGATGAACGATCGACGCTATCTGATTGTGTCGGTGGAGGTAGTCTGTTTGGGAGAGAAGGGGACAGCCTAATAATATGTGGTCGATCGTCTCATGCGTAGTGTGGCATTTCATGCATGTGTCGTCATGCTTGCTTGCGTCGTGTTTCTTGTAGTTGTTTTGTTTCTTGGCGTGAGGAGTGTTATTATTATTATTATTATTATTATTATTATTATTATTATTATTACATAAAAATGGAAGCATATCCACTGTGAAGAAACTATTAAAAAAGTGGCTGATAAAATGAATTTCTGTTGTTCAATTGTTTTCATTGTTATTGTAAATCCTGTATGTAATATATCAAGGGGTCTATCATGCCCCGTTCACCTCTCGAAGAGGGGTGCCAAATGGTCCCCCAGACAAACAAGATTTTCTGCGTCCCCCAATTTTTTTTTAACCTAATTGATTAATGTCTAATTTTTTCGCTATTTGACTTAGACCATAGTCAATCTGTGCTTGATAAAGTTCTTTTTGTTTTAATTTAATTTTAATTATGGCAGGAATCACAAAAATTCTGTGAAAATTGAGGTTAAATTTATGTCCTTAGAATGAACAAAAAGCTAGAAAGGGCTAAATTTTTTGGTACGAAATGGTACGCAAACGTCACAGCTGATGGTGTAATGGTTTATTTTTTTTAAATGAATTTTATGTTTTGGCAAAAGTAGTTAATTTTTATTGTTTCCATTTCATTGTTCCCACAGCTTTATACAGTAAATTCCCGATTATCCGCGGACCTCTCCGGTTTCCATTTTTTTTTTTTACTGAACAATAAATTACGGAATTAACAAAAAAATTTTAAAACTAGAATAAGGTAAACAATAAAAGAGGCAGATTTAGCGATGTCCAAGTAGGGGGGTTTTCGTATTTCGACACGAAAAAACAAAGACAATTAACCGATTTTTTTTGTTAAAAAGTAAGAAATTAAAGTAAATTAAAATAAAGTAATTGTTTATAATGTATGTACTGCCACTTTAATGTAAATAAAAGTAAAATGTTAAAAGCATTTTTGTGTTGATTTTCGTCCTTTTTCGTCCTATTTCGGATTATCCGCGGAATTCGCTTATCTACTACTCAACTCCGCGGAGTTATTCGCTACTCAACTCCGCGGATAATCGGGAGTCTACTGTATTTTTTTTTTCAAAATCAGTATTTTTTTTTGTTTGTTTGTTCTTTCTTTTGTTCTGGAAATTACACTGATAATTAGTAAAGGGGGGGGGTTCTTAAAAAGGAAATACTGTCGGATTATGAGAACACCCCCACTGCATGGGTTTTTCGAGGATTGAGAAACAAAGCAGCAGCCGAGCCTGACAGTGGATTCGTGGATCACCAGAGTGAGTCGGACATGGGACTCAAAACGTGAGTAAGCCTCTTAGTTTTTTACGGCCGACCCCCTGTCCTCAACTTTGTCCCGTAGGTTCTGAACACTGGAGCCTACCCTCCAGTTGCATTGCGCGGTCCTCTGGGCCTGATCGCAACTTTAACTTGATCGAAATAGCCAATTCCGACGAGTCCGTCGCTTAGGGGATTTTTTTTTTTAATCAGGAAAATAGTGTCTTTGGTAAAGAATTGTGTATTATAATACTTTTTTTTTAGTACAAGCTCACGCTTGTTATTTTAAAACGATAACAAACAATATACTACAGGTCGACCAACAATCTGAGATGTTCGAAATGTAGGTTTTGAATTTTTGATATCAAATTTGCAATTAGCCAATAACAGGAAATTTGTTAACAGTGTTCAATAAAATAATTGAAGAGATACAGAATATTCAAATTTTATTACTATATTGTTTGCAATTTGCAATAAAGGAAGTTCTCCTTTTTATATTTTATTTCCTGTTGTTGTGTTATTCAAAAGTAATATCTTGATTAATATAATAAAAATTATTTTTTTATTTAGACCATCTCAATGCCAGTAAAAAAAGTTGGCGGGTCGCAGAATAGGAAAAGAAAACTAGAGCAAGAAAAAGAAGGTCAGATATCCAGAATAATAATGGAATCATATTTAGTAAAAAAATCGCAAAAGGAAAAACCAGAAGATAAGAAGGATGAAGAAGTAAAATCAGAGTCTGAATCAGTTTCAGGTTGTACTCCTACTGCTGCTAAACTTGTATGCGATAACACATCACAACAAATACAGGACCCTGAAGATGATGTCGATGAGGGCCCAAGTACATCAGAAGTTCCAAATCCATGTCATATCTAATAAAAAGTACAGAAAATGCAACAGAAACCCTCAGAGTAATTCCAGACGTTCTAGAGTTCAAAGATGTTGCTTATTTGAAATTCAGTAATAATCTTTCAATAATATCGAACTATGTTATGTTATGTTATGTAGTGAATGTGGGTGTCAGAGAAGCCAAGCACTGCGACCGGAGGTCTATTAATATCGAACTAACTTCGCACAGAAATGAATTATTCGTGGATCCGCGTATTTCAGAACGAACCCCATCTAAATGCAGTAGCAACATGAGCTAATCGTCTTATGCCAAAATCTAGGTTTTCTCGACCGGTGAGTAATGAAGAAGAAGGAACTGAAATTAATCGATCTTGGTTATTATATTCACCAAAAAATAATGCATCGTACTGCTTTTGTTGCTTCCTGTTTATTATATCAAATTCCGCTACACAATCACCTTTCATAACAGCATCTGGTTTTAATAAATGGAGGAAAAAAGATAAATTGATTAGCCATGAAAGAAGTCCAAATCATCGAAAATCGTTTACAACTTGGAAAGAATCAGAAAGAAGATTAATTAATAAAAAATGAATCGATACATCATTAGAAGCAAATATAGTCCGAAAAAGAACGGTCGCGAAATATATTGCAACGAATATTAGCTTATATGAAGTATCTGATTATACAAAATATTACTCTATGATGGTCATGTTGAAAATCTAGCGCTTCAAGATTGTACAAATATGACGGAAACCTATTATCTTTCCTTAAACTTGTAGCTCGTTTCATCCACTACTGGCTAATCATCTTAAAAATGTCGTGTAAACGCCACGAACTGTCTCATATCTATCACCAAAAATTCAAAATGAATTTATTCATCTTCTGGTATCCACAGTTCGAAATCAACTAATAAGTGACATCAAAAGAAATAAATATTATGGACTTTTATTTGATTCGACTCCTGATATCGCTCATCGAGAAAAAATGTCGCAAGTCTTTAGGTATACAGTATAGATATTGATTTCAACAACAGAAAAGTTTCTATCAAAGAATCTCTTTTGGGATTTATTGAAATATAGGGTGCGGCATTGCGACTTCCTTATTTTAAAAATGAATAACACAAACAGTATAGGAGATATCAGTTTAATGTTTTTTCCATGTTACAGAGAGACATTTAAAGTTTTTATTTATTATGTTTTAAAATGATATCATTAAGGTGGGCCTCCATTCTGGTCAATGCATTGAAATAGTCGAGTTTTGAAGCTTCTCTCCACTCGTTCCAGCATATCGACGCCTTTGCTGTCGATAGCAGCTTGAATATTGTTCTTCAGTTGAGCCAGGGTTCTTGGACGATCGGTGTACACTAGGGATTTCAGACAGCCCCACAAAAAAAAAAAAAATCACACGGGGCTAAATCGGGCGAGCGCACCGGCCACCCAAGATCGCCCCGCAAGGAGATGAGGCATTCAGGGAAGTGTTCTCGCAAAAGATTCATCGACGTTCGCGTCGTGTGTGCCGTGTCGCCATCCTGCTGAAACCAGACATCCCCACATCCATTTCCTCAAGTTTTCGTAAAAAAAAAAAAAATCCTCAATCATGTGGACTTTTTGCATGCAAAAATGACTGCCTAACCTGATCGATGTTTTCGGTTGTCCTGACGGTACTTGAACCTCCGGGTTTTTTTTTTTTCTGCACATCACCGGTTTTCCTAAATTTGTCCACCCATTAATGAATTGATTTCCGATCAGAAACACGACCCGCGGGCGCGATATTAAAGTGATTCCCGAATGCACATTGCGTGGCGATGATTGAACGGCCGCTTGAAAAGTATGCCTCTACGGCGAAAGCGCGCTCCTCCCTCGTCCACTGCATGATCGTTACTAAACCTACATGATAGCAAACGTTAAGTCCCGTTCTTTCGAATGAGCGCCACCCAACCACTGTCGGAATAACGGTCGCTTCAGCGCGCGCGTTTCAAATAAGGAATTTGCTCTGCCACACCCTATACATGCTAAAGATGCAGCCTCAATTGAAAATACAATTTTAGAAAAAATTAAATTCCAAACAGATTTCATTAACAAACTGTAGATCACAACGTTACGATAATGCTGCCGTGATATCAGGTCACATATCTGGCGTTCAACAAAAAATTATGGAAAAAAATAATAGAACATTATTTGTAAATTGTAATAATTACTCATTAAATTTAGTAGAAGTTATTGCAGTTAAGCAAGATCCAATCGCTGTAACATGTTTTGGAATAATTGAAAACATTTATCTCTTTTTCTCACGTTCAACATTACGATGGGAATTATTAAAAAATGCTTTAAAGAAAACTATTAAACGTGAATCTGAAACAGATGGAGCGCCAGAAGACGAGCGGTTAGCGTTATTGTCAATGGGCTGAAGAATTAGTAGAACTATTAGAAAAATTAGCAGAGGATAGTTCTACCACAAGTGAAGCTACAATTTTATTGCAAATTACACTGAATTTTAATTTCATAACTTTAGTCCATTTCTGGCATAAAATCTTGAGGAGAATTGATCGTGTGCAGCTTAGATTACAAGATCCTAAAATGAATTTTAGAGAAGCGTTCCATGATCTTGAATCATTAGCGATTGAACTGGTAGAAATACGAGACGAGATCTGTGAAGTGGCTATAGAAAAGGTTACGTTTCTTTGTGAAAAATGGGGTATTGATACAACAATCCGTGTTAGAAGACGCCGACAAATGCCCAGAGAATTGGTTGGAGATGTTGACTTTTCCGCAGAAAGTGAAATTTCTCGCGATATGAAAAGTTTTCTTGAGCGTCTGCAGCAGGAAAGAAGTACACGATTTAAACGACTCAGTGATCTTAATTCCAAATTTGGATTTTTACTGGACGTTGAAAATTTATTAAACAAGGATAAGGTTGATAACGATCTTGAAAAGAATTGTGAAAATTTGGGTGAATTTTATAATATTATTGATTTTAATGGAACAGAAATATTGTAATTTAATGTGTCGAAATATGTGACTGCAAGATGTTAGTCCGCAGTAGACAAGAAATTGAACCCCCTAAAACTCCAGAGCTTCTTACCTTTATAATCTCGTATGGAGAAGATGTTTTTCCAAACCAGAGAATCGCACTTCAAACACTCCTTACTATTTCAGTATCAATTGCTAGCTGTGAACGTTCAATTCAGCAAATTAAAATTAATTTTGACTTATCTACGATCAACGATGGGCCAAGATCGCCTAATTGACCTAGCATATTTAAGTGTGGAAAAAGAGAAATTTGAAATAATCGAGTTTGATGAAGTAATTGATAAATTTGCTTCATCAAAGGCAAGAAAAATATATACATAATAATTAATTGTATTAATATAATATAATATTATACTATTATTAGTAGTAGTAATTGCCGTTGCTTAAACGGTTTAAGTGTAGAGTGTTTGAAAATCATCTTGTTTTATTTAATAAATAATTTCCTTAAATACTTTTAGTAATTGATATATCAGTAAGTAAAATACCAATAAGGAAAGTATGATAACGAAAATGATTGTGTGATAAGATGATCATTCTTAGAGAGATATGATAAGATCAGCATATCATTTGTCGGAACTCAGGGATTCGACAGTAATAAATACATCTACCTATATGTAATATACATTAACTTTTTTTTCATCGTTTAAAAACTGAATGTTTTTTAAAACAATTATACAAATATGTAAAATAAATAATATCTTTTTAACTAATTCTATATAACAGTCATTCCCAAAGTGGTCGATATCGACCTCTTGGGGTCGATAGTTTATACATAAAAAAGTTTCATTAAAAAACATCCATTGTGCAGGTATCGATACTTAATGTAATACGTGATAATGTCATTTTCCCATTTATCTGGTTCACTCATTAATAACAAATCTTCTTCTTAGCCAAGGGTCCACCCTTGGCTGTTGAGTCATTTGATGACGCGCTGAACAGTAAAGATGGGCCTCTTTAAAAAGATTATTGCAATAATTTTGGTTATGAACCAGAGCAGGACATGTTTGCAGATGTTCAGCATTCATAATTTCATACCCACACAACAGACAGTCTGGTGACGACAGGACACGAATCCGATGGAGATGTGCCGCAAGATAATCATGTCCCGTTCTCATCCGGAAGGTCGCCACACATACATCCCGCGGAAGGTTGGGATCAAGGGGACCTCCGTTAACGAGGCTTTCCCATTGTTTACCCAAAGATATCCTGCTAAGTCTTTGACAATTCCATCTCTGAAGTGTAACTTTTATTTGAGATCTAGCGGAGTGGAGGGTAATCGGAAGTTTAGGTTGAGGAAGGGTTGTCCCCTGTCATTAATAACAAGTGAATATAAATAAAATGTTCGATTCTAGTTAAATAATTAACATCGAGTGCTGTACTTTATTAGTTTGCACAAGTAAAATAAATTCGAGGGGAAGAGTCTAATAGTTTTATTTTTCGCAAGGGACCTGCGACCGATAATGTGGGAACCACTGATATGTTATATTACTATATGTTTTTCAGGTTTTAGGAGGATGGGGGGGCGCCAAAAAAGGTATTGTGCCTCAGTCACCAGTTATGCTCGCTACGCCACTGTCTCAAACCATCTGTTGTAGAAATCTAAGGGTGCTGTTGCATGTTTGTAATAATATACTTTTCTGGATATTCTTGATATGATATTGTTGTAATCCTACTTTTTCTAAATTATCAGAGAAATTTCTTTAAACAATTCCGGTCGCCGATATCACCAATGGTACTATTTGAATTTGTCGCTGCTTCCATATGTGCTGTATTTCAATCGCCAGATTTCCATATTTAGTATAGTTCTCAATTTCGGTTTTGGAAATGTTTTGGGACAGTGGGACAGAAATGTCAATTATTGAAGTTTGTTTCGCGACTTTATAAACCAAAATTGAAGTCCGTGCGATTGAAGTCAACAGCGTTGTCAGTAACAATCCTTTATCCCAGTAGAGGAGATACCGCTCCGTCTCAAGAACTGGATTCGGCTCGTACTTATAGTATGGCGGACCAGAAGTAAGAATTCCAAATTTTAAAGCTAATTGCTGATGAATAATTTTAGCAAATTGGTTGTGCCGATTCAGATAGTAAGAATTTGCCATCGCCGGGCAGCCTCCAATTACATGATCAATGGTTTCCGAAACTGAACGGCATTTTCGGCAAGAGCCGCCGTCCGATACTTTGGTAATAAATTTCTGATTGTTTTTCGTGTTTATTATCTGATCTTGAATGGCATTAATAAATCCTACCGTTTCTGGGTGAAGGTAGCCACTCGTTAGCTATTGTATCGAAAGACTCTTAGTCGCCAGATCTTCATTTAACATTGTAGGGTAGTTCCATGCAAACCTTTTCCTTTCCATGTACGTATTGTATCCCCAAGAGATACTGGACTACATGCTCTTATCTGATATAAAGTAGTATAGTTTTTGTCAATGGATACAATGCAAATGAACAAAATCTTTGCAGATTTTAAGAAATATCTTTAAATTTTTGTACTTGATTTTTGCATAATCTAGAAATGTTTAATAGCCCTCCACACCCCTCCCTTCGTGGTATATACAGACGGTCAACTGAGGATTTAGGATGATGCATTCGGAATTTAATAAGTAATGTTCTAGTAATGTCTTTCTGTCCAAGGCTTCAAGATCATTTGCTCCATTTCAGGATTCCAAAACTGTAGGTTAGTGTAGTTATTGCCCAACTATTAATCGACTATATTAAATTTATAGAATTTAGTCTAGTGTTGAGTAATTTGATGAGTCGTTCAATATCCTTTTTCTTAAAATGCTTCTTCAATTTAGTGTGATAAAATTTTGAGTTTTGTTCAAAGCCGATGTATTTATAAGTATCTTGTGATGCTAAAAATCCTGCTTAGAGTGTCAGTGGCAGAAATCCCTGAATTAACCTGCTTTTAATCTTAACGATCTCAACGATAAGTACAAGAGGTGGGTAATTTGACTCTCTTTGTTCGTCACATCCATCTTGTATCCAGCAGTTGTTCTATTCAGAAGAGTAGAGAGAGAGGAGCAAGGGCCAAGCAGAACCAAAGCGGACTGAGAGAGTCCCCTTGAAAAATACCCCTGGCTATTTTCACACGAGGAACGGGCGTGCTACCTAGTTTAGCATTCGTAGTCCAATTGGACTTGCGTAAGCGCAAGAAATTAACCATTGATGGGTCGCATATGTAAATTTCCAAAACCTTAGTTATCCAATCGTGCGGAACCGAATCAAAAGCCTTTCTATAGTCAATGTAACCAGTTGAGAGAATGCGGTGCTTATCTTGCGCATGCTTTAACAAAATGGTGTCAATAGTTAAAATGTCCTTGCAAACAAAGGAGTTTTTTGCACACCCTGCCTGTTCCCAAAGTAGGAGGTCATTGTCGTGGTTGTGTGAATAAATTTTTTGTGCAAAAATAGCAGTGAGTAGTTTATAAATGGTTGGTTAACATGTAATAGGCCTACAATTTTTAGCATTCTTTGGGTCACCACATTTGTAAAGCAAGAAAGTAATCCCGGTGGTAAAAAATTTCGGTATGCTTCCTGGGTTGTATAAAACCTCGTTAAAATCCTGCTGAATAAATGAATGAACGGATGAAAATCTCTTCCACTAAACGTTCTGAATGCTATCAGCACCTGGCGCTTTCCAATTTTTGGTCTTGTTAATGCCCTCTTTGACATCTCGGAGCTCAAGATGTATTGGCTCCATTGGCGGAGTTTCAATAAAATATTCCTCCACCATTGAAAGCCAAGCATTATAATTTCGACCATTATAATTTTCTCCTAGGGACCAGATACCTTCCCAGAAAGATTTGATATCTTCACATTCAGGTGCTCGCTTCTATTAACTAAATCTCTACAGAAAAGCTCTTGGATTGAGGAAAATTTCTTATTCTGCCATCGGCGCTTGATGCATTGGTTGTACCTGTGAAGCCGAGAACCCGCTACCTTTAATTTTTGTTTCAATGTATCTAAATGGTTACGCAGAGTACTTCATAGTTTAGTCTTTGTAATTAATTTTTAGAAATTTGATTGTTGGCTTTAAAGCCTTCATTAATTTTTTGTTTGTGGGGGACTGAAGGTGCGCGCTAATTTTGCCAATTTTGCACCGAAAGTTCTTTGTATTATTGTTTATAAGAATTTTCCATTTCGGTTAGGGTTTCATCTTAAGATGAGTATTGAGGTTGTGGGTAGTCGCGAAAAAAGAGGTTGCTTGTTAAGCTGACAAACCGCCGCTGACGCCAGTACACAGCGAGATGAACATCAGTTATCGAAGAATTATCTTTGAGATATTCGGCAAAGCAGTTGGTTCATAACAACTAATGTAGCTTTGGTCATCTTGGTTTCACGCAACTTTGGAGTAACTGGACGACTAAGAGGATCAGTATCGACAAAACTGTGAATATTTTCATAGAATTGATGACAAACCATACGATTCAGGTCATTATCACCGGATTGATCCAACGGCAGAGCAGCATCTTCAGAGATATCTGTGGTATTTGAAATAATTGGGACTAAATCATGCAAAATCTTAGGAGTAACATAGGCACCGGAATCGCCAAAGTGTTCCGACTGATAAATCAAATTTCCAATGTCTCTTAATCTGTAAGAGTTCAGTGTCACTTAAACATCTCGTTTTCATAATAAAACTTTTACGGTCAACTAGATTTTGTTCAATAATTTCAATATTGTTATTTTCAGATTTAAAATGTTGATACAATTTTTGCCTCCACCCTGTTGTAGGCTCATCCTGACATTTTGTGATGATATAAAAAGAGCGCATTACAGCTATGTTCATTTCTCTGGACCATTTGATGCGCTTGCGGCTTGCGTTTCTTCTAGCGGCACCTCGAGAATGGGAGGGGAAGCTACAAGAAGATGCTGGATGTTCTAGGTCAACAGCGCTAGCCATACTCTGACCCTGCACGCTGCTAACAGACCCAGAGGGAGACTGTGACTGATTTATCGGTCGTGACTCTCTACCTAAGGCACAACCGCGTCCCTTGTTAACCCGCGCGACGGACGATGCGGTGTCAGTATTATTTCTAGTAACTACCATGATTCCTCCTAATAAGGGTGCGGCTGCATTTAGTTGGAGCCTCCCCAACAGCCTATCCGATATGGTAGAATCTATCTATTCGGCATAGCCTATTGGATCTACGGCCCACGAAGCCCCCCCCCCACGACAAGGAACAACCTTGGAGGGTTATTATTATTATTATTATCTCGAAAAAGTTTCAAACCATGGGTTTCCCCAGCTAAGACAATATGGTGGGTCAAGGACCAAAGCACATATTGCCAAGTGTAAAATAAAATAAAAAAAAAAAAAAAATTGGGAAGAATAGTTAGGGATGGGTGCTTGCGTCTATAAATTTCCGAACAATGCGTGATGTGTTGAGTACCACAGCCTTCTGGAGTTGTGCATAAGTGTTTTTATGAAGTCCTAGTGTGCTGAGGCTGTGGTGCAATGTGTGAGGCACCAGATCAGTGGCGGACAGGACGATGGGTACAACACGTACTCGGTCCTGCCTCCACTGCTTCTGGAGCTCGTGTGCTAGGTCTGTGTATTTACTTATCTTGTCTGCGTGAGTTTTCTGCATGTTCTTGCTGATAGGCACTGCAATATCAATGAGATAGGTCTGTTTGTTGACCTTATCAACAAGTGTGATGTCAGGTCTGTTGTGATGTATAGTTTTGTCTGTGTGAATGGGGCTTATGTACAGTACAGCTTATGTGAGGTTGACTGTAGTACGCTTTGTGGTGTGTACTTGTAGTATGGGACCGTGTTCTTAATAAGTGAGTGTTTGTGTGCTAGCTGTTGATGAACGATCAATGCTACCTGATTGTGTCGGTGGAGGTAGTCTGTTTGGGACAGAAGAGGAAAGCTTGATATTATGTGGGTGATCGTCTCATGTGTGGTGTGGCATTTCCTGCATCTGTCGTCGTGTGTGTTTGCGGCGTGTAGGATGTGTTTCTTGTAGTTGCGTATGGGGATGACTTGGTTCTGTATCGCGATCATGAACCCTTCAGTCTCCCCAAACAGCTCACCACTCATCAGCCATTTGTTCGACGCTTCAATGTCGACATGAGGTTGGCTGAGTTCGTGGCGATGTCTGCCATGGAGTTCCTTACGAGCCCATGATTCATGCAGCTGCTGCATGTGGGTGTCGGGGGTGGTGAATGTTAGAGAGGGGTTTGCAAGGTCCAGGGGTGTGAAGTGTGTGTCAGCCTTGACAATGGCTGAGTGGAGTGAGGAGTGTTGTGCTCTTTGGTGGAAGTGTTCCCGAAGTGTGTGTACTTGTTTTTCGTGTAGGGGGAAGAGATTGATGAGTCCTCGGCCTCCCTCCTTGCGGGGAAGAGTCATCCTTTCCGTAGCGGACTTGGGTTGATGCATGTTGTGTTTCGTGAATGTAGTACGTGTTATTATTATTATTATTATTATTATTATTATTATTATTATTCACATCTAATTCATCTAATAAAAATTAATCAAATTTTTCAACTATAAAACGTACTGAATAAAAATATCCAATTAGTATTATACCGGTATGAGCCGTTGATTTTGAAAGTGCGGCAACTCCATATTAAATTATTGTTGGATAATTAATGGTTAGTGTTTAAATTGATTTAAAAATATTAATAAGCAAAAAAAGACTTAATTTATATTATTTACGGTCTTTTTTCATAAAAATTTCATATCCAATAATTATATGTAATAATCCCCGGGATTGTACGGAAAATTGGTTTTTCGAATAGCCATTTCTACAACTCCAAAATCACGATCATTTGGCAAGAATGAATGTCCAGATAATAAGAATTTATGGTCATATTGTTATCGCTATACTGAACAATTTTCATCCCCATTAAGGCCAACTTTATATTTCTCTTTTGGGCTGTGCACATATCGCTATAAGCGATAACATGTTTGTGAGTTGTCACATTTTGTAGATGTTTTAAACAAAAAGAAGCTACTTCTTATGATCCTCTGGATGAAGTTGGTTCATCCCACAATATTTTAGTTTCACAATACTTATAGAACGATAAAAATGATTGTTAGCTCCTCCGTAACTATGGAAACTAATTAACACAGCACGTTTAATAAAATTATTTTATTCAGAGTGGACTTGCCTCACTTTCAAAATCAAGAAACAATTAATATCATTGACCAAAATAAATTACTATTAAAAAATTTACACTGTTGTTTGTAGATATGAGTGTGAATTGATTAAAAACAGAAATTTTAAGTTAATTGCTAATGAAAATTAGCTGAAACTCTTTTTTTTTTAACAAAATGAACTTGCCTAACTTTCAAAATCAACGGCTCACATTTTTCTAAAAGTTAAGGATTACATATCTTTTTATTAACCAAAAACTTGAGCCCGTCAAACTATGAATTCTAAAGATTAATTTGAGGAGTAATCCTTAAACTATTTATTTAAAGTATTAAAAAGTTTAACTATTAATTTAAAGATTAAATGCTAATTTTAAACATTAAAAAAATGATTTGAATAAATGTAATATTTTATTAAATAAATATAAAATGTTTTAATAGTATAAAGTGTGGATATTAAATACTTTAAAAATAGAAATAAATTTAATAGAAATAATAAATAGGACTGACCTATATAATGACATTAACATTATATATAGACAAATATTAAATAAATAATGTTTCCACAGTCATTTTTTTAATTTTATATTCTTTCTTTAAGCTCAGATAGTTTCGTAATAAAACTTTAATGATATTATTACCGTGTTTGTACTCTATTTGCGTTAGCTTTCGTTAACTAACACTTTTGGAAAATTTTGAACGGAATCTCTTTGCATACGCTCCATTACGTCAAGCCTTCCTGACTTTGTAGGTGTCGCCTCCTGTCGTCACATCAACGAAGCTGTACCTCCAAGGTTGAATGGGAGAGACCAACATGGTGTTCAGGTTTGAAAAATGTTGTTACTGTATTCCCTTGAAAGCTGGAACCACGTGTATATCCATTGCTTTATTCGTAAGTACGACCATAAATATTTATTTGCCTTTTTCTTTTAACTATTCCGGCATTATTAATATTTTAGATTGATAGCTTATCACAAAAACACAGAGTCATGAATCCCGGACATTACTGTAGCAAGGAAAATCTCCGCTATCGATTTTCCAGTTGTTTTCAAAGTGATAGCAGATGTCTCACAGCTGAACTTCACGTTCATTTAATTTTTAAAAAAATATCTCCAATTCATTTCTTAAGATAAAAAAACCACCGCCCTGCCTTCTCTCGCGAGTGTTGGATCTTCCTTCCAAAGCATTCACAGGAATCTATGTTCCCCCATCAATAAAACATCTCTGCACAAAGTGACAGGAATTAAGTTAGGGATAGGAATCAATATTTATAAAATCGATTATTTAAATTCCCCTAAACCCTGGATATTTCAAGTTTAATTTGTTCCTAAAATATAGCATTATGAAAGGTATATCATTACGTATGATAGGATGATGTACGTTTAACATAAGAATAAATGGCCTCTGAATTTTAAGACAGGCTATTAATGAAATAGGAAATCTGGAATTCCTTTCTGGAATTCCTTTCTCTATTATCCATAGGAATAATTTTAAGTAAAATAGAATAAAATTAAATAAATTCCAAATGTTAAAATAAGAAGTAAAACTAACGCTAATACCACCATAGAGGGTTTTAATTTTTACGAAGATTTTTTTTTTTTATATTGAAATATATATTGAGAGGCAGCTTTACGAGACTGAATTCAAGGACAGGATATTGAACTCAATCAGATATTTGCAATATTTATAAAATTCGAGAAGTTAGAGACGCTAAATAATTATTACTAATGATCATACTAAAAGATAATTAATCATCATTAGTTATTAAAAAATGTTTTATTAAAACCTAAAATTAAAATTTTAATGTCGATTATAATCGTAAGCTGTTAACTGCAAGAACTGGAAAAAAAAAGTTGGAGAGATTCCTGCTGCTGTCGGGAACTACAAATCACGATGAAAACTTTTTTTTTGTTATTCCAAATATTCCAAATTTTAACAGATGTGTGTTTGTCGCAGATTAGTGATTTCACAGTATTTAGAAAGGGTGTTTTCTGTAGAAATTATCAAAATGAAACATTATAGCTAATATATAATTGTAATTCAGTTCGCATTGTTAACGGTTTTTATTTTAGAAGAATCAGAACTAATTTTTTCTTAATAAGTATTTTTGTGATAACATTTTATTATAATTTATTATAACATTCATTGAAAACGATGACTCACATTAATTATTGTATTTTAAATTGAAAAGTTTTTTTTTATGAATCTTTTAAAACTCTAAAAATTCCAATTATTTAAACAAATATTACATTTACAAATTATAAAATATTAAAAATAATAGTCAGTTTCGATTACGTGATATATGCTTTTGTCTATCTGATGTAATCATATATTTTCACATTATAAGTTCAGGAAGTGTCAGCTGTTAATTTTTAATTTTTTCTTATGACATTAGAATGAAAAAGCATAAACTTCGAGATATAAATATAATTTAACGAATCAAGAAAATAAAGTTAAATGTTTATTATTTAAGTAAAACGAAAATCATGAAAAAAATTATGTTTTTTGAACACAAAATAAAACAAAATATAATTTTAAGAAATATTAAAAATTAAGTAAAATATTTAGATAACTTAAATCTATAAATTTATTCTTAATTCAAGAATTTGGAACACTAATAGAATTTCTGATAAATTTTCAAAATAAAAATATTTTCTTATTAACAGCAAATAAAGTATAAAGAGAAAAATATAAAAAATGAAAGTAAAATAATATGAAATCATGAAAGGAAGTGAATTAGAAAGATTTGAAATCCTTTCCAATGATCTTGGAAATCAGGGATATGTTTAGTTTTTCTGTAATGAGTAAAATTGGTCATCAAATCTGGGATTAAGATAAGCTCGGATTAACATTAGTTTTCCTTGAAAAAGTTAGTCATCTTTCTGAAAATACAGCGAATTAATCACAGAATACTTTTGTAGAAGATAGAAAATCAGCCACCGATTCAAGTTCATCAGATAGCACGGGAGGTCAAGGAACTTCGCCTTGTATTTCAACAAAATTGCCTCCATCTTCTCAGTGGAGGCTTTGTCTAGTTTATTTTTTCAATTTCATATAAATATTTTCTTTCTTATTTTTTATTGTTGAAATTGGAAACTGAAATGATAAAAATTAAATTTAATCAAATTGATTAAAATAACAGATTTTTTTTTTTTCTTATCAGAAATAGCTACTCTTTAAATCAGTGCCTCAATATCTTATGTCCCCTGGAAGTGAATTCCATGAACAGAGGCTTCACTGTACAGCACTGAAGTGTTTGTCAGTGAAGCCTATCTCAGGCGGAAACTTCTTATTTTATATTAATAAATGTGAACAATAATTACTGAAATCTTCAATGCAGTTCATTGTTAATAACTTAAAATGATTTGGAAATTAGCAACCGTTATTAACTTTTATATTAATTAATTAGACCTGATTTCGTGAACATTAATTTCAATAGATTGTTTTGAAAACTTTCCTTTATGTATACAAATTTAATGTTATGTAAAATAAAACTGAAAATATTACAATTAACATTAATTAAGCTTTCCTATACTAATTATAATATCTCAGCAACTTTATAAAAGCTAAGAAATATTTTTTAAATGTTAATAATAATATTACATAGAACTAAGTACTATAATGTAAGTATTGAATTCTGAAAATAAATTTGAAAAGTTATCTCTCTATATATATAAACGCAAAACCCTTCACTGACTCATATCTAATTCTTCTATTTCCTAAATAGCCAGGAAAATGAAATGTGGCCGAATTCTTCCTTAGGTTGTACTTAGAAAAAGTAAGCTTTCGGAATTTTGATTAACCTTCCTAAGGGAAGAAAAAGGGGTGAAATTCCTAAATTACCGCCACATACGCGAATGGTGGGGAAAATTGGAACTAAAGTATTTTTGTGCATAATTCTTGTATTTTGTCAAAATCAAAACGATACGTATTCGACGAAATTTTCGGTATTCGATTCCTAATATCTGCGGGAGGTAACCTTTCTTGAAGGTTTGCGTATCGCTAAAACCACTTGAGGTGGAAACACGAATTTGACATAAGTGTTCATTGTCAAAATCGCAAAGATACATACTCGACGAATTTTCGATATTCGTATCCTAAGGGGCTTAAACTGAAGGGAGGGAGGAACTTTTCTGAAGGGTATGCATATCTCCGAAACCGTTTGAGTTACAAACCTGAAATTTCAAAGAGTGTTCTTTGTCGAAATCGGAAAGATGCTATTTGAGGAAATTTTGGATATCGAACACTAAGGGGTGTAAGTGGGGGAGGGAGGCGTTAGGTGATTGGCAAACTTTGTTGAAGGATAATTCTACTGAATTTTCAGGTTGCAAACTAAGAATATAACATTAATTTGTAATGATGACGTGACTTTTTACCAACTGGAGAAGGTTTGAAGTGATAGATTGTGTGGAGAAGGACAGAAAGGGGTGGGAAGTCTTATATTCTCCGATATTTTCATATCTAGGGATCTCGAGTTACAAAATACGAATATAACATTACTTTGTACCTACCATGTGATTTTTTTACCAACGGGGAAAGTTTCGAAGTGATTTTACAATTTCAATTTCGTTCTCATTCACATCAGGACATCTGTTTTTTCTAATCCTTTCGAAGAACGAATATTTCAGGCAGATTTTTTATAAATTGAAGCTGATAATTGATTACCACTCTATGTGTTTAATTACATCTTACTCTAATCACATTCCTTTTAACAATATTTGTTTAATAACAATCGAATATCAATTTAATTTCAATCAGTGACTAATGAAATGACTAATCAGTCACAGCTTTTAATAAAGTATTGGCCCTACAACTAACAGGGTCAAAGCGCCTAGAAGTGCCTAGAAATTATAATAAATAAGCAACGTATTTTTTATTTACATTGTTTTACATCAAATTTTCGTTCATTTTTAAGAATTATTTTTTTTTTTTTGAATAGAGAGTAGATAATCCTTGCTTACTTTATATCTTTTTAAATCCACTTACCAATCAATAATGATTAAGAATTCATTATTTTTCAACTGTAAAAGAAGTTAATAAATTCAAATCAAACTATAAAACATTAAACAACTTTAATAAATTCCATTAATAAATGTAATTATTTTTTTAGATCATTTCTTTGCTGTTTTTCATTGTATCAGCCATTATAATTACCATTGATGTTCACAAAGAACAATCACTTTACGAACAAGTAAACAATACAGGTAAGGTTAGTTTTTAAAAATTCTAATTTTTATTTTCATTCAGTTTGTATAACACAAGTTTATCATTTCTTTAATATCTTCTGCTATTTAAATTAATTATTAGGGAGTATTACTTGTTCCGTAAACTTCATATTCTTTCTTTAAAATGAATGATTTCTGTAGTTCCATGTTCTATTATAGATAGGGATTAGCTTTCCATCGCGAGATTGGATCTCAACAGGCAACAGGGGGCATTTCGAGGATTCGGAGGGAGGAGACCATAATAATCGTGGTCATATTTCAGGGAGGGTGGAAACCAAAAGAAAGAGGCCTTTGTTGTAATAAATAAGCAATTGTACCAAATATCATGGAAAGCCGTCCAACCTTTTTAACGTGATGCACATTTACACAAACAAAATGGAATAGTGAGACTAGATGATATCCCAGAACAGCTATTTATCGCTCCTTAATGTTCATCAGCTGGCAATAGTCATCAGTAAGCAATAAGGTCTCAACACAAAGGGGAATAGAAACGTAAGTTAAAAGCAAACAGGTATTTTTAAAATTTAAAACAAGAACAAAAAAATACACATTATATTCAAAATAAAAAAGAAAATAAAAAATCATGTACCGTATTTACTCGTATAATTTCCTCTTTTTTTTCATCAATATTTTGACAAAAAAAAGGTGGGTGGGGAAATTACGCGATGTTTTTCCATTTGAGGAAAAAAAATATGGTGAAAGTGTAAGGAAAACCATGTTAAATATTGATCTTTAAAGCAAGAAATGTAATTAACAACAATTTTATTAACACGCAACATTTAAAATATAAGAAATCCCATCTCAACATTTGTTTTTTCTTCAAAGTACAGTTAAGCAATAGGCATGCACGGAAGTGTGTGTGTGACTGTGACGTAATTTCGTAACTCACGCAGCGCAGCCCGCCATAATTATAGCTGCTCATCGCATGACGTCAGCATCAGCTGTCTGCTAATAGAGAACGATACCGGTAAATGAATATTCTCCCAGTTTCGTCATGTTGGAAACGCGTTGAAGTAGAGGTGGGGAAATTATGCGATAAAAATAAAAATTGAATTTTGTAATCCACAAAAACTGGGGAGGGGAAAATACGCGATGGGGGAAATTATGCGCGTAAATACGGTATTTGCCTCCGCAAGCCTCCACGAATTTTTCTATGCGCAATTAAACAAAAGTGCCTAAAGTAAAAGTTTAACATGAATTTTTATTTTATTTTCGTATTTAATGTGTATTTTTGTTTTTGTTTAAATTTTGGAGATACCACATGGTTTTTAAGTTATAATTATTACTCTTTAACGGTAATGAAAGTTTATCAAAATAGGTCTGACTGAGCCTTCGAGTCTCGGAAGGGAAGACTCACGGCGTTTCCTGATCAACGAAGCTAAGCTATGATCACGTGATCACCCGAGGAACAAGAATTGGCACTGCCTTCCTTCACCTGATAACCGGACTCATTGCACCAATTTCTCATTCATTCTTATATGAATTTGAAGTTAAGAGAATTAGAATTAAAACAATTCAAATATTACTACATTTATAAGAGCATCAGATAAACCTTTAATTTAAACAACTATAATCAAAATATAATAAACAAATATATAATAAATTAATGTAAAACTCGCTACTATGTTATACAGTATTAATCACTTATTTTATTAATTTCTTAAAGTATAAAGTGTTCTTCAGATTAGAAACTTAATTTGTTAATCCTTTTTTTTAAGTCAAATGGTTTTAATAAATTAATATAATAAATATAAATCCTTTTAATTCTATTAATAAAGTAACTTTATAAAAGGAATTTATAAAAGAAAGAAACCATTAAAGATAAAATGTGAAATTTTAACTATTCTAAATTTATAGTTTAGCTGTAAAAGAAACTAAAATAATAACAAAAAATTTCAACGTTCTGGAAACACAAAGAAATATTATTTTAAACAGCTACGAAAATAATGTTTGCATTCAATTCTTCCAAATAGTTAAAACTATGTAAAGCGTTTAACAATGTCAATTTGTAATTATTTACTAAATTTCTGTGCATTGACATTAATCTCATATCTGAGTTAAGTTCAGTTGAACAAAAGATAATAGGTTCAATCGATATGAAATCAACCAATCAATGTTGCTGACATATTTTATTTTATTTCTAATAGTACATTTTCTGTTTATATATACATCTGGGAGTATAAAACGATTTTTTTTTTTAAATTTTATTATTACTACTTTGGCTTTTAGCGGTCATTTTGTTTATGAGGGTAGGCGTTTTTGGCGTTTTCAGAGGTTAGCGATAAGTTAAATAACTTTTTTGTTTATTAAGATATCAACTTGAAATAAAAACCATCTTATTCTAAATAAAACCATCTACAAATTACGTTATGACCAAAAATGTGTTAAGTTGTAAGGAAACAACCTAAAATTTAACTAGAAAAAATGTGTTTTCGATTAGAATAAATTGAAGATTTAGGGAATTTGTTTTCCAAGAAGGGATTAAAACACAACTTTAATGTTTTTTCCCTTAAAAATATAATAGAGAACAAGACTTAAAAAAAATTTGATACCTTTTAAATGCCACCTTTAGGTTTTACAGGCCTTCAAATATCGCAATTTGTTCAAAATTGCCGATTTTCAAATAGGCAAATCTCCAATAGGGGCTGAATCAAAAAATCTGAAATTTTCAAAAAATATTCTTCTAGTATCTGGTAATAACCACATGAAATATCATCATTGTGTTTTAATCAGAAGTACTTTTTTTTATTAAAGAAAAAAGCAAAAATACACAGTAAGACGCACATTGACGCAGACTCCCAAAGTGTTAAACACTTAAAAAAACACACCTAATAAACTAAATAAATAATAAAAATACTTTTGATTAAAACACAATGATGAAATTTCAAAATCCAGAGCTACCATTGGAGTAACCCTCAAGTTACCTTGCACCCTTTTATGAGCTGCATGATGGTGAAATGAGCCACAGAAGCCTTTCTGTTTTAAGTGACTGTTTGGACCATAGTACCGCGAATGTGCACTGCTTTCAAAAACATTTGACTGAAGATATATAAAAAAAAATGCTTCTTTAGTAAAAAAACAGGTTTATTTTATTATTTATTTAGTTTATTAGGTGTGTTTTTATAAGTGTTTTAACACTAGGAGTCTGCGTCAATGTGCGTCGTACTGTGTATTTTTTCTTTTTTCTTTAATTAAAAAAAATACTTCTGATTAAAACACAATGATGACATTTCATGTGGTTATTACCAGATACTAGAAGAATATGTTTTGGAAATTTCAGATTTTTTGATTCAGCCCCTATTGGAGATATGCCCGTTTGAAAATCGGCAATTTTGAACAAATTGCGATATTTGAAGGCCTGTAAAACCTAAAGGTGGCATTTAAAAGGTATCAAATTTTTTTTAAGTCTTGTTCTCTATTATATTTTTAAGGGGAAAAAACATTAAAGTTGTGTTTTAATCCGTTCTTGGAAAACAATTTCCCTAAATCTTCAATTTATTCTAATCGAAAACACATTTTTCTAGTTAAATTTTAGATTATTTCCTTACAACCTAACACATTTTTGGTCATAACATGATTTGTAGATGGTTTTATTTAAAATAAGATGGTTTTTATTTCAAGTTGATATCTTAATAAACAAAAAAGTTATTTAACTTATCGCTAACCTCTGAAAACGCCAAAAACGGCCTACCCTCATAAACAAAATGGCCGATAAAAGCCAAAGTAATAATAATAAAATTTAAAAAAAAATCGTTTTATACTCCCAGATGTATATATAAACAGAAAATGTACTATCAAAAATAAAATAAAATATGCCAGCAATAAATTATTTTTTTATTGGTTGATTTCCTATGGATTGACTCAATATTGAAAAGGTGATAACTCAAAAAACAAAATAAAAAAAATCACAATAACTGAAGCCACTTTTAATGATCAAATACTTGAAAATATTTCATTTTTCTTATTGTAATTATTTAAATATTACTTCTGTATTTACTTAAGTACAAATTAATGAATATTCTTTACTATTTCACTAATTATTTAGTATTTAGTCGTACAATAATATGACTAATCGCTAAGAAAACAAAAATGTGAATATATTACTTGTATCTTAAAATAGTTTAATTATTTCTATTATAATTTGATTGTAAACGTTATTCTAATTACAGACATTCTTCAAAGACGTTGCATTAGTAATGAAGTTCTCTTTCCTTCTAGAATCTCACTCCAATCTGGTGAATACTTTTACTGGTGTAGCCACGGTGTCTGTGGTTCAGTTGACAGCGAATGTTTTTCTATTCTTTGGAGCAACTCAGAAGACGATTCGCTTCATTATTATTTGGTTGATTTTCCAGTTTCTCTTGAACTTTTTCTATTTCATCGTAGCTCTGTGGATGCTCTTGGCTTATATAAACGGAGAGGTAAAGCTTAGATAAAAATCTTTTTTTGGATATAAACAATGATACACATAGTATTTTACGAGAGTAGATCAGAAAAAATGTTTACAATACCCGTAAGAATACAATAGGAAACTTACACCAAACAAACATACTGAGTTAGCAAGTGCGTCACTTGCCTACAAGGACGAAATAATGTCCATTTGTTTCAGCGTCTTGATTTCCTCGTCCTGGATGACACGGTTTTTAACTACGGTTTCTCCAGCGCAACAATCAAAAGGAAATCACTGTGAATAAATTCACAATAATATATCTGAAATTTCGTTTTACTGTGATGTGGGCTGAGTTTATTTAGTTAATAAAGTGAAAGCATCCCTCTAAAGACCTAAGAGATTGAGGGAGATATAGGAAATAAGATGAGTTCAGAATGAACCCGACGCATCTCTTTCGCCCACCTCTACCCCGTCTTCACATGGTACCTATTCTTTACAGGTTCTCTTTGGAGGAAAATTCATGGTGAAAAAAATCCTCCATCACCGCCGGAGATTGAACCCGGCTCCCCAGCCAGCATTATACCACATTACCACTGGGTCCATTAGTTTGTTTAAGAGACGAGACTGTTTTTACAAGTGGATCGTCAGCTCTTGTTGCTACGCAAATCCTTTTTTGACGGTGAATATCGCATTCCGCTGACGGTACCTTTCTTGTTTATTGCGAGCATAGAACGATTCTTGTAAAAAAAAACTAGTAAACTTTTTTCTTGTCCATCCTCCTAGCTATTTTGATACTGTGTATTTTTTATCTATTTCTTATTTATTTAATTTGAAAATTAAAATACATATTTCATATTTCTATTGCTTTATTATTTAAGAAAATTTTTATTCATCATTGATTTTATTTATGAATGATGACTTTAAATATCACTCTTAATGTTCAGTTCATGAAAGAAGAGCTTTTGATGACGTAATTTCCTTATTGATTGATGTTTCCATGATGTAACAGCGCCATCTATTGCTAAAATCCGTAACTGAATATTAGAAACATTACGAAAACATTCTGGTTTTTGTATTGTCTACAGTTATGAATACATAATAATAATGCAACTTGGAATAATTAACTATGTTCCACACTATTCTCCTTGCTTGGCTATGCAAAGTTTGTCCTTTCTTGGTCACGCTTATGCGATCACAAAACGACGCCATCTTGGACTGACTGCTCGGAATTCAAGTTGATGACTTCATGACTGGTGACGTTTGTTCCACACAAAATCGATCGCTTCATAATGACCATATATGGCAAATCCTTTTTTTTTTAAAACTACTATAGTTTCTATAAATACAGTAGATTGTATTTATCCACAAGCATTCTGCATTTCAAAGACAAAGTAAACCAACTGCTAATGACGTACAAAACTGACGTTATTGATGTTTGCATGTAAATACTACTACCTTGAGGTTGATAGTTTAAAACAAAAATATAGCCTGCATTTTCCTCCAGCTGCTTAGAAAATAAAGGAAATGAGGAACCAAACGATCGAATTCTTTGAGATTTAGTCTAGGATATAAAGTTTGATGTTTAATAGAAAAAAAAATATATTGATTATTTCCTTGAAGTATAATTACCAAAAAAACTGCCATTTAACGCTATTTGTGAGTGAATCCCGTAGTCCAGTGGTTTAGACCCGGGTTCAATTCCCGCCGTGGTATTTTTCCAATGTTTTTTCTCCTCAAGACGGACCCTAGGGTTGACCCATCCCTCCCTCAAATGGGTACCGGGTTTCTTACTAGGGGGTTAAATGCAGCCGAGCATCGGACTGACCATCCGTCCCATTGGTCGAGAATCGCTTGGAGCCTAAACCTCTCACGAACCCACGGCCTGTTGCAGTCCAGTTTAACTTAACTCAGAAGTGATTTCTCTCGAAATGCCAGCACTTATCCCATAGATATGTAGGTTGTTTTTGGAAGATCTGATGTTAATAGAATAAAACAAAATTGAAGATAAGCCGTATATTTGTATGAATCGCTTTTTACCTTTTCTAACTTATTTAATAATAGGTGAGACGCGAGAAATAGCATCACATCTTCCACATTATATTATTACAGTTTTTGTTGAATTATTTTAATTCAGATTTGACGATCTATTTACTGATTAATCCAAACATATTATAAATTAAACAGTCACAAATGACTTTTAAAAAATATATTTTCTTATACAATATTTCTATTTTTCACTTGATATAAATATTCCTTGGAATGCCTACAGAGACATCTCGTTTCTTTTAAGCAATTCTTAGGTTTATTTCAAAAATAAGAGCTTTTTTCTTTTTTTGTTGTTTTGTTTGGACTCAAATATTTTTAATGTCAAAGTTAACTTTCTCGTGGGTTATCATTTTGTTAATATCACATAATCCTCGTGATTTTAACAAAATCGTAATTGAAAATAGAATGAAGATACTTTTAAGATTCAATAATTAAATGGAATTTTGAAAAAAAAAATGGAATTTTGATATTTGGGATATGTTTTCTTTGGGATGTTTGGGATATCTTATTTCAAAGAAAATAATAAACAAATTATTTCACTAATGATTTAAATCTTTTTTTTTTTTAGGGCAATTTGTTATTTATAGTTTTCTTTCTTCTTTTACCTCCGAATATTTATTTCCTGTTGATTGTTCAATCATATTATCATGAACTCATGGACAAAATTCAAAAGAACTCTGACGACGATGACGAAGAGGACGTCTCGTATCTTTGAAGAACTGTACCTTTGTAGTAAAACTTCCAACAGAACCAACATAGATTTCTATATAAAATTCTTTTTTTATACCTGTAATGAGGAGTGTATGAAAGTTCTCGAACAGAACCTTCTGTCATGTTTGTTATATTATATAATTCTTGTATTAGTATTAAATATGTCTTTAGTAAGGACAGAGAAAATGCGCACATGCAATTTTATAGCTGTTGCATAGTTATAAACTTAGAAAAGAATATATTCGAAGGGAGAGAAGTCAGGCTAATGTAGAGATATAACTAATGTTTATATACATCATATTTGAATAATTATGATATGAGGTTTAATAATAGATATTTTTTTTTCAGTCGACTACTTTTCTATTATAAATTTGACACAATAACAAAAATCAAATGGGTATTTGTGTTTTGTATGAAACAATGTCTTCTTATTTTTATGAATTTATTTTTATATTTTTTTCCCAAACTCTGCTCAACAAACTAAAGTCCCTCCAAATCAATGGGCTTCGAAAAAACTTATTTTAATGTTTTTAAAGTTATAAATTAAAATACGTTACATTTAAAAATATATAAATTTTTATTTTTGTATCAAGGTTGTTATTAAAACTCTGTCAGATTCTTCTAATAATAAATAGTCAAAATGGAAATTAGACTAAATAATTTCATCTTGGAACTTTATAACATCGAGATAGAATTTTAGAACATTTTTCTAAGAGTTTTTTTTTTCATATCGTATCTCTGCTGACAAAATTCCAAAAATTAAAATTTTAAAATACTATAATGGAAGGTATTTTTTGCTTACTAGATTGGAAAAATACAGTCACTATAAATATAGTTACAAATAAACTCTTGAATAATAATTAACTTGAATTCCTCATACTTATTTATTCTGGTATGTTAATATCTTCAAAAATTCTCGTAAAGAATATTACTTCGGAAGTTTCTCTTAAAATTTTTAAATATTCAGGATACATTTCACAATTCAGTATCGAAAGTTGAGTGAAAGCTGATGTTTTTATTTTTAACGACCTCATAAAGAGAAAATCTATTACAATTCCCGTGTGTGTTTGTGTGTGTGTGTGTGTGTGTGTGTGTGTGTGTGTG
>JAFIDM010000001.1:151219792-151230119 GCA_023159025.1 Thereuonema tuberculata | reverse complement strand
TGTCACATCAGGTTTTAGATGACCAGTGGCCTAGTGAGAAGCCGCGACAATTGGACAAAATTGGAGATCCATCTATACTGAATACAGAGAACGAATAGGATAGCCAGTGTTGATCCCTCCGATTCAAGATGGCCACAGGCCACTCGAGTCGTCGAAGGCTGCAAAATGGTGAAAATTGCAAATAGGTCGCTTGGTTTTTTTTTTTGTTTTGTCTATTGTAGCAGTGAGTTGAATGGTTTTCTAAAGAAGTTTCGTAGAAAAGACCAAAAATAATTTGGAATCTTTTGACAAAAGTGATTCTTTACATTAATCCGTCTTCATTAAGGATTTTTATCTGAAAAAACAAAACATATAATCAGAAGGAAGAAATAGAAAGTAAAGAAACAGAGTTTATTTTGGGAAATTTTGAAATGGAGTTTTTGAAGTCGAGATACAAATAAACTCTGTGTTTCAAATATTTATATTTCAGAAAATAAATAAAAATCCAACCAATTTTTATTATAACATATAATATTATAAAAAAGTATAATATAATAACACACTATATATGTTGTTACTTATATACTATTAGATTAGGACAACCGTAACAATTTGGTTGCAAACAATTTCTATTTTGGAATTTTAAAATGTATAGAAATTTAGACAAAGGGATTAGAATTTATTTTATGATAGTTTTTAGATATTTTAATAGATACTTATTCATTAGTGTTCATTTTTTAAATTGAACAAAAAAAAACAAAATGTCAAAATTCTAACCAGTTTAATTTAGTAGAATATAAAATGTTGAATTTTTATATACTCTATTTTTATAGAATCTCAGCTTAGAACGTTGTGTTACATGTTTACATATATTTATTTGTTATTTTAAATTTCTATACACTGATTTGCTTTCTAATTTACCTCTTTACGAATATTATAAAAGCTTATGAACTTGCCTTATTAATCCGTCCTTTGTTATTTTTTTAACATTTTTTATTGTGTAATTACTTTAGTTACCTCATCAAGTTACGCAAATAATATCAGTTCGTATTTTTTTTTTTAATTAATATTAATTTGCAATTTTTCCTTAAGAAAGGTTTAGTCTTAGACTTTAATTATGACATTATATAAAAAGTAATATCGAATAGTTAGTTTCATTTTTCTGTTCTAAATGTTTATTACTTCGTTTGTAAACATACGTTTTAAAAATATAAATAAATTCTCTTTAAAAAAAATGAGAAACGTAAAAATTTACTTTTTTAGTACTGGTTGTTGACTTCGTTCCACAGAGAATGAAACTTTCCAGTACCTTCTAAATATAGTTACAAATTTTAGATAGACTGATATGTTGTTAAAGGAACCAGAAAGCCTTTGAAAATTACTTCATGATAACAGATTTTATATTAATCGTTACTTAATTTTAGACAAAAAGTAGATGTAGAATATAGGCCTATAAATAGTAAATTTATCAATGAATCTCAACAACAGTTGTTTCGTGCTTGATGGCACTCATCAGTTCTTTGTACTTTATTGTAAATCGAGCAATTTTAATTGATAAGCAAGTTTTGCTTCTGAAGTAGTGTATCTCCATTAGGAAGAATCATCAAAGACACACAAAAATAACGTTTTAAAAATGTTTGAAAATATTTTAATGGTAAAATTGATCGATAAAAATCTAATATATGAGTGTTAATTTCATGATATTGCTGATTTTGTCTATGGCTGTACATATTTTAAAATTATATTGGTATTGATGATACATATATATTTTCTTATATTCCACTGAACTGTATGAAGTGAAATAGATTAAATGTAACATTTGTAATCATATTCATAAAATAAATATTTATCCATTTCATAAGTTATATTGTAATTGTCTTTATTAAAAAACCTACGTAAGTCAATCTGAAAAAAGCTTACAAAGCTTGTGTACGGAAAACAAACCTTTATTGGAAGAAAATGAGATGGTGTCCTTATTACGTGGCACAGATATACTCTTTCTCTACAAAGTCCCTCTGAGGCATTGGATGAGTTTGTCCATCCCAGCCAAATAAAACTTAGGGCTCCGCTGAAGATTCCCCTATTTTACATCACGTTGGACTTCTTCAGTGCATGTGAACCGTCGACCTGGTATGTGTTCTTTTAAGGCGGCACGGTTAGTGATGTCGCTAAGACACTGGCCTCTCACCTCTGAGTCCCGGGTTCTGTTCTCATGTGGGTTTCGTTGATGGTGGCGATCCGCGCTGGGCAGGTTTTCCCGGGGCTCTCCCATTTCCCCTGCGTTTCTCACACCATCATCCTTTCTCAGTCTTTCTCTCCGTCTGTCCTTTTTTCCGTGGGATAGTACAAAAGATCTTTCAGGTCGACGTGCTCGGCAGTCATGCCACTCACTTTCAATTAATCTAATCTAAGGTAGAGTATAGATAAATATCACTGGGTTCCACATCTGGACTGTATAGCGGATTCCCAAAATAGAATCACAAAAAACAATATTATTTAAATAGACGGAACAATGATTTTAGAATAATACCCGAATTTGCAAATTGAAAGTAGACTTTAGCCATGCTCACCTTGACTGCCATGATGCTTCATCTGTGACATCACGTGTGCTGAAGCATTCGTTTGCTCTGTTGTCTGTGCTACTGAAGCTTTGGTTGTTGAGTAAATTAATAGAATCAATGGAAATAAATTTTAAAGGTAAAACTTCCCAACGATACTATTGTATTTTACCGTGGTGTAAAAGTTCAACAATTGCTACATCGCAAAAAATTTTTGTAATTGTTCCAAAGATTACGAAAAGGCGAAAAACATGGTTCGATATTATTCGTCTTGACAAGGTTTTCAGTTGGAAATGTAGACTGTTTGTTTGTCAGAATCAATTTAATGTAAGTAAAATGGATAACCTAATTGTTTAATTATTACATCTAATTATTAATATAGTGGTGGCCATTAAATGGCAACATGAGGACAGACGCATCCGATCGACCCGAGATTTCCATGATTTGTAGATCAAGCGAGCATTTGTAAATGAGTAGCAACGCAGCCTATTTGTAAATAATGCGAGCCAGTAACGCTCCTTAGAAACAATAGAAAAGATGAGAACAGAGCCAATGTGCAGCATTGAAATTGTTTGCTCACTGACGCCTTATGCACTTATGCACTGACGCTTTCGCTATTCCTCATCGAAGAATACGGCAGCCATATCAGCAGGTTTCCGAGTTTGATCGCGGGAGAATTGTGGCATATCTAGACTGTGGCATATCGAGACCTTCCCAAAAATTGGTGCTTGTGTTGTACGAAACGCGGTTACAGTAATGCGAATATGGAAACTCAGCGACCTGAAGGATCCCAACGGTCCCTTCACACCTTCGAACGAGACAACAAATATCTTGTGCGCATGCTATTACGGATGGTACAGCCACATCACAAATTCTAGTTCAAGAAGGGTGTGTTACACAGCAACCAGTCTCCGCACAAACGGTTTGACGTCGACTGCAACATCAGAGAATTTTGGTAAGGCGCTTTGACTATATACTACAGACGTCTGCGGCTTCAATGGTGACTAGAACGTCGTGCATGGAAGCACGATCGGCATGACATCGTTTTTTCCGACGAAATTTTATAAAGTTAACATAATGCAGTCAGCTTTTCATTGCATTTCAGGCACAAGACGTTTAAAATACCTTGTACTCTAAATACATAATTTAATACATTTTTATTTATTCATAGTGTGTGTAATAATATAATTAATTATATAAGACCATCCACACAAATAAGAAAGATGTAATTTATAAATCAAGACATAATAACAGTGACATGTTTCGAAAATTCATCGTCAGACTGTAAATAAACATAAAACGGAAAAAACATAGGCTTATAACAGCCTTACAATACAGAATATCGTAAGTAATTAACAATCATTTACATACTAATTAACATTAACGCAAGTTATAATCTAATACCCCTTTGATAGATAGTTCATTATTATAACAATTGGTGGTTTTAATAATGACTGACTCGAAGAATTATGAAATACAGTCGGACCTCTATTTAACGAAGTCGCTAAATCCCGAAAAAAAGTTCGTTATATGGAAAATTCGTTAAATAGAGATTCACCTTAAAGTACTTTAAACTACATAAAATAGATTTAAAATACAATAAATATTATTAAAAAAGTAATAATTTTAATGACATAAAGCTACATTACCACATGCGCACTTAAATTTTACTAATAAAGTCTGTTAATTTTGTCTGAATTTTTTCGTTTTTTTTTTTTTTGAGAAAGTGTTTTTGCTTATAGTATGTCTCGCATCTTTGCAATGCATCAAAAACCCCTTCAGTATTTTCTTCAAATTGTAATCCGCGTTGGATTGTTTTAAATGATTTTAGCATTTCATCATAAGAAAGTTTTTATTTCTGCATCATGACCATTTCCATTTTCATAATCTTCATAGCTGTATTGTTTTTATTTTTCACACTGTCCAAAATATCC
Organism: Thereuonema tuberculata; assembly: GCA_023159025.1. Taxonomy (NCBI): domain Eukaryota; kingdom Metazoa; phylum Arthropoda; class Chilopoda; order Scutigeromorpha; family Scutigeridae; genus Thereuonema; species Thereuonema tuberculata. Next base: position 151,225,648 of record JAFIDM010000001.1, on the reverse strand, counting down.
GATTCAATTAGTGTTTCCGAGGTCTCAACTTCAAAATCAAGTGAAAGATAATCATCAATCAGCACATCATCGTTAATTTCTTCTTTTTCTCTCAGCTGAATCCACATTTCTTTCATTTCCTCTAAGGAAATATGAACAATAAAAACATTTCAAGGAGAAAAAAAAATAGATACCACGAAAAACGTCGTTAAATAGAAAATGCACTTCGCTATTTGAAGGTTATTTTACGAAGAAATTAGCAAAATGTTCTTGGTTCCTAAGAAAAGTTCGCAAAATAGAGAAATTCGCAAAATAGATGTTCGTTAAATAGAGGTCCGACTGTAAATAGATAAACGATAAATATTAGTAGAGCAGGATTCTCAGGCTGCTTTTAGGTAAATTTCTAGAAATGATTCCTGAAAAATGTCTAAAAAAAAAAGGCTATGAATGTCTAATCTACATTTACTTTAATTATCTACATTATCAATTATTATCAATTGTAGTATTCAAATATTATTTATAATTTCGACTTTATTGAGAAAAGAAGAATTGCACTTAATATATTGAAAATTATTCTTTTAAAATCTATAAAGAATAATTTAGAATGAGAGCTTTAAGTACAGAGTATCCATAAACGAATTTTTAATTTATTCCTATTTCAAGAGGGTCTGTAAACTCCACAAGTAAAAATGGAAACATTATTTTAATGAATTTGAAAGTCTGCAAACGCAACTATTGGGAATAATATTCTTGTTAAAATTTACAGTTCACAGTTCAAAGAAACTAGATCATTCCTTAAAACTGTAATTTTTATCTTATAAACTCATGTATCTGGAAATATATGGGAGGAATTACATCAGAGATGATCGATAATAAATGTCATGACGAAATGTACGAGTAATTGCATACTGTTTCTTTTCAGCTGCAGTAGCGCCCCCTGCAGGAGTTGCAGTCATTTCTTGCGATTGTCACAGTGACAAGTTACGTACAGTTCATGCCGTGTATTATTCTTATTGTAAGAAAGGAAAATTGTAAATGTTTGATAATGCCAAACATATATCTTATAATCAATCAACTATCAGTAGATTTCTTTTCAAAGTCAACACTACTGGGTCTACTGATAGGAAAACAAGGTTTGTTGTTGTTAGGTTCCATCAAGTCGTCTACGACTTCTTGTGACCTCATGTACTAAGGCTCTCCAAACAGATCTATCATTTGCTGCATATCTTAGTTGTTGCAAAGAATTCCCGGTAGCTTCCTTTATATCTTCCAACCATCTTCTTCGTTGTCTTCCTCTTCTTCTCTTCCCCTCTACCTTCCCAAGCATGATTATCTTTTCAATGGAATTATCCGCTCTCGTAATGTGGCCAAAATAGGATAGTTTTTGCCTTAAAATCAATGCTTCCAACGAATAGATTGGCTGAATCTGATCTAAAACCCATTTGTTAGTCTTCCTTGCAGTCCATGGTACTCTCAGAAGTCTTCTCCAGCACCAGAGTTCAAAGGAGTCGATTTTCTTTCTTTCCCTCTTTCGCATTGTCCAACTCTCACAACCGTACATCATCACGGGAAAAACCATTGCTTTCACAATCCTAATCTTGGTAGATTTAGAGATGTCTCTGTCTTTCATTATTTTCTCCAGGTTCGACATTGCTCGCCGGCCCAACAAGATTCTTTTCCCTATATCTTCTGTGCATCCTCCATCCTCATCCAGTCTTGATCCCAGAAAATCAAAGTGTGAGACTTTCTCTATCACCTCATCTCCGATTTTTAGCGCTCCCATTTTTCCTGTTGTCATGATCTTCGTTTTCTTAATGTTCAATCTAAGTCCAAATTTTAAACTTTCATCTTTTACAATGCCTAGAAGAAATTCTATGTCTTTTTCATTTTCTACCAACAGGGTGGTATCATCTGCATATCTTAAGTTGTTAATCTTAATTCCTCCAATCTTCACACCAGCCCTTGATTTCTCTAGTCCCGCTCTTCTCATAATGTGTTCGCTTTACAGGTTGAATAACTATGGTGAGAGGATGCATCCCTGTCTCACTCCCTTTCCAATGTTAAACCACTCTGTATCTCCAGACTCAGTCCTTACTGTAGCCTCTTGCTCTCTATACAGTTCTCTTAATAGTCGTATCAGGAAAACAAGGTAGGGATAGTGATTAGTAAACCAATCACAGTGCTTCGCAATGGCTTCTGAGTCACCTTTACTTTAGAATAGACTGTGCCGGGATGGTCTAGAAAATGCTGGAGCGAGTCTGTTTGCGACCTCAGGCTATCTTACCCATCCCAATTTATATGGAATAATCGTCCTTCTTAACTCAAACCTTGTTAATACACTGAATTCCTAATAGTGATTTAAAAAAAAAAAACTTAAAAAAAAAATTGCCCATGAGGGGATCGAACCCACGACCTTCGCGTAATTAGAACGACACTCTAACAAACTGAGCTAACAGGCCACCTACAACTGAGCTAACAAAAGCCGTTGCGAAGCATTGTGGGATATGTGTCCACAGACAGACAAACCGGGATATAAGGCGTCTTTCTGAAGCCTAAAAAGGAAACAGTGTTTACCAGTGTTTATAAGATGTCTTTTCAAACAAGGACTTGTTTCACATAAGAACTCTTCTCTCAACAAAAAAGAAGAAAAGCCCGATTGGAATGGCGCAAACAGGTCAAATGGACACCAGATCAGCAGGAATAAGTTATGTTCTTAGATGAGAAGAAATGGCACATTTCTGATGGGAGACACATTATTCGCCGAAGATGTGGTGAAGAATACATTCTGAAGTGAATGATGTCAAATGCCACCTGAATGATCTGAGGTGCATTTCGTACTGCTAAGTAGGTCTCCTGAATTTTATTAGTTTCATTAAGATATGTGGCAATACGGGAAGAAAATTGCTGCCAACAATTAGAGATCATTTGAAATTGATAGTAACTGCATCTTTCAGGACATCTTAACTGACCAAGGAACAGACATGATCTTAATTCTCTAGATAACTGTTGGCATCATGAAGAATCTATAGTTGAAAAAAAAAAACATCCTCAAAGAACTTCATGAAGCCATAATTCGTTATTGCTTACTACATTTAGAACTTAATTTTGTCAATAGCTTGACGATGTGTTATCGTCTTCAACGTCAACGGTTCAACAAACTATTTATCCAGAGTTTCCATCTGATGACATTTCTAATTTTTTTTTTGCATTTGAGTTGATAACCTGAAGCAGCAGGAGGGATCCTCTGATTAATCTTCAGCCTTTATTTTGGGAATTAAGTGTACTATTAGTGATGATCTTTTTCTACAATTTTGGAACTGCCAAAATACCATTAATAACTTAACTTACTTCACATAACTTTCTCATTAATGTTTCTAAATACCTTTCTTGCCATTAATGTAACTTGAAATCGCCAACGTCTGAGAAATATGAAATTCCTATGCGATGCAAATTTCTTTGAACACCACTAATTTTGTGAAAGCAAAATTCGGCGGATTTTTTTTTGTGACCTTGTATATTTTTAAATGGTATTCCTGCCATAAAAAGAAGATTTTTTATATGCACTTTTTCCATTGTTTATTCCATTGTTTCTTAATGGAAGAGTAACTGCATCTTTCAGGTATATTTTTTTATAAAAGCGTCTATTAAAGACGCTTGTATATAATTTCGAAAGTGGTTTCTGGAGATGTGATCCTTTCCGCTCTCTTTTGTTACAAATTGTTTTTCTCAATAGGTAACTGGATGTCTTTTTAACCAATCGGGGACGTCAGTAGCATATTCGTTTGGCGGGAACTTTTTGGGAGTGAAGAATATTTTTTTTTCAGAGACACATATGGACCTCGGGACAAAGAAGAAGGAACACGGTTAAATAATTCGTGGCCAGCGAATTAGTAGAGATTGGAGTTTGGCAAGCTCCACGGATCTTTTATTGTCTTGTGCTCCACAACGTGACAGATAAATCCATCGTAGGTTTTCTTTTTTTTTTTTTGTGAACGAAATCCTAGACCTGAAGAGTTAGTGTATCATCAACTGGAAACCTAATTTTTGAGATAAAAGTATCTGATACTTAATGTGTTGTTACCATGAGAAGTTTGTAAAACTTCCGTTGTATAAAGAAATGATTTCCCATTACTATTTTTTTGAGTCCAAAGCTTTAGAATCTTCTCCAATACATACAACAAACTTCTAGGGCTTATGGGTTGTGAAAATGGAACTGTTTGATAAGGAACTGTGTCCGGAAATGCATCGATTCCTTTTTAACAATCCCTGTTTTTTTCACATCAATAGTTTTAACGGCTTAGCATCTTTTACGTGATGCAGGGCAATAGATTGTCGCGAAAACATTATTGTCGTAAGTACGATAGTAATGATCATGTGCAATAAGTAAGCGTTATGTCACGCTCATTTGCCTATCATTCTATTAAAGGAGAAAATGACTGCGTTTTAATTGGCTGAGTAAACTGACATGATACGGAGAAGCTCAATTAATTGCATAGCAACTTATCGGCTTAACAAAGAGCTTTTACCAACTCGTCGAACTCCCCTCTTACACTACTTTCGGCACAGTTGATCAGTGGCTAAGAGTACTGCGTTTGGCATTCCCAATGACACATTAGCTGCCGATGCTTCCCCGCATGCAACAAGCTCTCATTTCTTAAGACTGGAGAGCTTGTTGCATGCGGGGAAGTATCGGGCTGCTAATGGGACATTGGGAATGCCACCCACAGTGCCTTCACAGTTAACAGGATGAACTGCAGGATGATAGGAATCTTCATAACCCAGGATTTCAAGAAAATGTGTTTCATCGCATTGAAGAGAACCCAGATACAGATACGAGTACCGGAGTCATTGCCATGGAAAGAATCACATGAGCATCTGGCGGGTTGCGTATGATGAGAAACTTCCCCCTGGTCATTGCTCCAAAAGTTGAATTCTGTCGTTGATATCTCCAACGTTGTTTGGAAGAGCCATCGTTTTTGAATGATATTTATGTTTACAGATGAGGCGACATTCACCAGAGATGACATTTTCAACGATACAACAGCCATATTTGGGAGGAAGAAAACTCTTGCCACGTCATTCCAGCACAGGTTAGCCAGTAACGTGTAGACTGGCAACATCGGCGATTGGGGCGTACCTTCCGCCAATCAAGCTTACCGCGATATTTACAACAAATTCCTCAAAGAAACATTGCCAGAGTTGTTGGTAGATGTGTCATTGGCAATTCGTCAACAACATTTCAATGTGATTTCGATGAGATTTCAACATAAAGGTGCATCATTATACTTTTCACTCGAAGTCTGAGCTCATCTTAACAGAAAATTTGGTGCAAGATAGATTGGCAAAGGTTGACCAATTGCATGACTTCACGCTCACAGGATTTGACTCCAATGGATTACTTTTTGTGGGGGCCACATGAAGAATTTGGTTTGTTCCTATGGAATCGGAGAAACATTTGGTTGCACTTATTCCCGCCACGCTGCAAGATAACCGCAGATCAGACATATTTCAGTGTGTATATCAGAATACGGATCGCAAATACAATGCTTGCATTGAAGTTGATCACCGTCACTTCGAGCATCTCTTGTAAACATTATGCAATGACACACAACAACAACCTCCTGTGAAGCTTGCTGGTTTCACTTGATCATTATGTTTTGTGCTAACGACAAGAATTGTATAAGCAACAGCCTACTGCCGTGCATTAACATTAATGACGTGCCAGACTGTTCAAACTGAAGTGAATAAAAAGGAAGTGTAAAAGGGAATGGAGTGCCTCCGGACCCATGTTTATTATCAAAAAGTGTTACATTTTCACAACCCTATTCGCCCTAGAAGTTTGTTGCATGTATTCATTTACACTCTAATATATATATA
>JAFIDM010000001.1:151201336-151217940 GCA_023159025.1 Thereuonema tuberculata | reverse complement strand
GTATATATATTAGGGTTCCCCGAGTTGGGCGCCAGTCAAGTGCAAACTTTAACGAATTTGTATCCAGGGAATTCCAAACGTCAGGGTTGTCCAGCTTTGCTCAATCACCTTCGGGTATAGGCGTCAGCAAGAACCTGCGCTGTATCGGTCTAATAATCTTAAAACACACTTATCCTTTTTGAAAAATTTAAACATTTATTTTATCATACCCTCTGCGGAAGTTAACGTAATTGGATACACAATAACCCGAGATTCTTGTCTCTCTCATGTTGGAAAATATTTAGCACCTTTAACATGACAAATTACTCAACCTAATCAAACATATAGTTTGCCATTAGAGTAACATTAAACCAAGTTTAACGGACAATATCTTAGTTATATTAACTGTTTGACCTGTTTTGCTACCTAGTCATGACTATAAAGGATGGGCAAATTTAATAATTGAAACTGATTACATCTACAACGAGACACTTATTCAAAGATTCTCTCATAATAATAATTTTAAATGGAAATGAGACAGAGTTGGCTTTTGCGTGTCTCTCCTGTTAACGATGAGCTTCGACTGATAGCGTCTCACTTCCTCCCGTCGCAGTTTCGCGCGTATTGCTCGTGTGTGAGTTCCTACAATTCAGGGATAGTTAGGTTCCCTTCTGCGCGCACTTACTGCTTCGGTTGCTTCTCTTCCGTCGAATTAATTATGCGCCTCTTGCATGCGCTAAGTTCGGCCAGTGTCTGAATCTAAACTCACTGACTGGAACGTCAAGAATTCATCCTGAAATCCTCGAGAAACTATCGCACTCGTGTTGCAGGAATAGCATAACGTTCCTGCGACGGCTAAAACCTAATTCACGCCTGATGCTAGTTCTGGTAGTCTCTAACCTAGCTACTACTGGCTACATAGGTGGTCTCCACTCCCTAGCCTTAACAATTATTTATTTCTGCTTTCTTAAGTTAGGAAGGTATACTGTTTACTGGCTGACTAGTAGTCCTGGAAACTAATATAAGCATACCGGTACAGCAAATATACTTAGTTCATTGTTGTCGTCGGTTGCCTACTCGTGGCCTTATAGAGAGAGTTAAAAGGGCTATCCATCCACCGTGCCTATGCGTTTTGAATGCTAGAGAATACGTCTTTAACACTGGAAAGCTCTCTCCCTTACTGCGTGGTTTCTGAGTTGTCCTATACGGTAGGATGTCGGATAATCGGATAAAAGAATACGAAGATAAGAGGTAAGAGAGCGTTTCTCGGCAAACAGCTCCTTTTATTCGCAATTCCCGCCTTTCTCGGGTGCAAAATCACGTTGTGCACTGCCTTGGTTCAGCCAATCAGCGACCGATATCATCATCGCCATATTTGGAGATAGCGTTGCTACCGTCTGATGCTAATTTGAGGTGAATATAGTAAAGTTGGGAGAGATGTCACATAGGGAGAGATGACACATGTAATGTAACTTCAACTTTTCAAGTGGCAAAAAATCCCACTAAGTTTTACTCGTGTATTCATTGTTATAGTGACTTCGATGATGATATTTAGCCTTTTTATTTTAAAATACTGTAAGCAAATCATAAGATTTTATTCAGTTTATTAAAATTATTTGTTAAACTGTTTCTTGTTTAATAATTAAATTTTATTTTATTGTTCTTCAATAAACGTTAAAATAAGTAAATACCCTAACTATTACTTAAGTTAATACTGTAGTTTTATATTTATATTTAACTTAATTTGATTTGTATGTATAGTAAATTTGTTTCTTTTTATTTGTACAGTGGAACTTGGATAATTCGAACGTCTTTAATTCGAAATCGTGGTTAATTCGAAGATTTCTCTTAGTCCCTTGAATTTCTTATTAAATCAATGTTAAAATTCGAAGTTCAACTTCCTTAATTCGAAGTTTTTTATAAAAAATTTCGAACCATAACGACTTTTCGGCGTTTCATCGTTAAGAAATTCGACACGTGACAACTGAAATCCCCTTCCCGCCACCATTCGACACGTGACACTTCAGACGCCATTCGAGCTTCCTGCTGTCAGTGTCACCATGTCTTTCAGTAAACCACGCGCGTACAAGAATTTAACGTTCGCTGAAAAGGTCTCCGTCATTCGCGAAGTGAAAAAGGGCGTGAAGAAGAAATCGCCAACGAGTACGGGATAGCGCCGAATTTCGTCGGTACTTCAATGTAAGTGAAGCTGTTTTCCGATCACTAAACATGCTTGATGATTTTGCTAACCTTAAGCGACTGAATTCTACAAAACAATCAGATATTGCACAATTTTTGGAAAAACTATAATTTTCTGTATTGAATGCAATATAAATCTTATTTTGTTTACATATATAAGTATTTAAGTCTTTCATACCGTGATCTTTCTGAATAAATATTTACTTATTGACAGAATAATCTTTTCAAGCATTCAGTGGACCTGAAATTAAAGTTAAAGATGTAACTTGTTTAATTTGAAGTCTTGGATAATTCGAAGTTTTGTAGTGGTCCCTTCAGCTTCGAATTATCCAAGTTGCACTGTATTAGTTTTTTTAATATTGTTTCTTTTTGAGTAAAAAATATATTTATATATATATATATATATATATATATATATTGAATAATATATTAAATTTTAATCAGCAGGGAATTTTATTTTTTATTAAAACAGTTTTTTCCAAAAAGTTTTAAAAATATCATTATTCAACTTAATTTTTGTGTTTCATTTCATGTTTTTATAAAAATAAAGTAGCAGCTTGATTTATACAGGTCTCTTATTCATATTCCATGTGGCCATCTATCCCCTACTACGCGTGTCATCTCTCCCATAGGTATGGGAGAGATGATTCAATGTCCAAAATTTTGTAAAATTCTAAAAATAAGAAACAGCATTAAAAACATAAAAAAATAACGTAAATATGAAAGCAAAGGATAAATCAACAAACATTTTAAAAATAAGGTTTTTAATATTTTACGTCAAAAATTCGAATTGTGTCATCTCTCCCAACTTTACCTTATCTCCAGCTGTGATAAACAGGTGTCGTTTTTAATTAAAATAAAGATCGAATTTTTCCTTATAAATCCTTATTACAGGTTGAAAGAAAGATAACAATAATTAATTATTTAAATGAAATACCGTCGTTTCCTCACGATATTACAAAGCAGGAATAGTTTATAGCAATAATAAATAAGAAATAACTCCCTATATTTCGTTTTGATATAATACATGTGATCCTAATTGATCGTTTCCAATGTGGGGAAAAGTCATTCTTTGTTCGAAACTTTCCGCTTTTCGCTACAGCTTAAGTAACCTTTTGTGATCACAAGTGAAATCTTAAGACACTTGTTTCGCAATTTTTGGCCCTCATCAGTCAGTTCCAATCACAGTGAGCACAAGGTCTACTGTAATTGAAATAACAGCTTCACAAGTTGATAAGACTGTTGGTCCTCGAAAATTTTAGAAAATAACATAAACTTCTTGTTTTAACTGAAGCAAATAATTCTTGCATAAGATATAAACTTAGGTTTTTTCACACAAATTACCGTATATAAAAAAAGCAACCCAAATATTTATCAAATAGACAAGTGATTTGCAAGTTTTATCTTATTAGTTGAAGCTCCTGTTTAGCTGGTTTCTGACCGTTTTTAAAAAACTTTGTTCAATTACTTTGTTCAATTTTAGATTGGATTTCTTTTCTTAATTTTTGGAGTTCCCACTGCCTATTTTTATATTTTAAAGTATTTTTACTTCATAAAATATTTTCTTTTACGCTTCGTATAAGCTAAAATACTCTTACTTACATAAAAAATGAGATATAGTCTGAATTTTAATTGAAAATAAGATTTGTTACATTGAAAAATTATTGGTTTAAAAAAACCATAAGGGTTTTATTTACCAAAAATTAAAAGCCAATTTCAGTTTAAATTAGTAGTATTGTCATGTTAATGGGTCGTGGCTTCTTACAGTTGTCTTATGTCATTTTAAATTTTCAATTACATAAAATCCTTGAAATGCACAAATGCCGGGTAGAATAAAATAATTGAAATAAAATTATTAATTGAATAAAACAGATGGTTTTAAGATGATTACCATTGTACAGTATATTAAGAAGTTAGTGAGAAAATTAGAAATTAGGCAAACTGGATAGATTTCATATGAATAATAATAAAAATAAAGAGTGGGATCTCCAGGATTATCGGCCTTTTAATTAGAACTTTATTTAGGGATAGTTATTGTAATAAATCTTGAGAAAATATTAATATTCCTTTTTGCCCTTTTTTTAATCCTTTTTTTTCTGTTGTGATTCTATTTCAATATATTTTTTTAAAGCACTAAAGCCCTGAAAGATCATCCTTTCATTCACCCAATCCCCTATTCAGTCATTATTTCTGTCGCTGAGCAACGGCATCATTCTCGCAATTCCATTCTTTTGAAGAAGAATAATTTCCTGCAATGAGGAACGATTCAATGGAAAACAATCGTAATTTCACGTTCCATTTAGACAAAATTAATAAGCGTAACATTTATTTGAGCTTCTATTCGTTCATAAAACATTCCTTGAGCGTTATCCCCATTTGTAAAAAAGAATAAATTAATTATAATTAATTAATAATAAATTAAAGAACAAATTATTATAATGTACTGTGGGTGCCCAACTCAAAAACCTCTTTTCTTAGAAGTAGGAAAATCAATAGAATTAAATTATATTCTTTTTTTATTTATTCATTTACATATTCCTGTAATTTACAGGAAATCATCACAAATCTGATCTATTTTCAAAATTTAATCTTTACAAATGCACTTTTTGTTTTCGTCACATTCTCCTGTTTTATGTCCTGTAATCTTGCATTTGGCTTTGCATCCTTTTCCACCCCACGAACATAAGAGTCCTCTTTCTGTAACTAAAATTTAAGAAGGAAAAAAAAGTATTAAGTTATATTTGCAGAGTGTTTTACTGTGATATAAATACTAAACTATTATCAGAGTAAAAAAAAAATATGTGATGATAAATTTTTACGTGTGTTTGAATTAAAATTAACAAATGACTAGGCATACACACAACAAGTTGAAATAATAATTTATATACATTTAAAACATGAGCATACAGTTTCGAAATGCCAAAATACTTAAAAAAAAATACTTTACTTAAGTTTCACTAATTTTACAGACCATAAAGGAACAGATTCAACAACAAAACGTAAGTGACTGATGATGTGGGTTTCATCACTTTCATTGATGAAACAATTGCTTCTTTGCGTAACACGTTAAATTTACAACCAACTCATTATTGAGTCATTCTAAAATTTTCAGAATCTTACCTTCACGCGGCCCACAGATGCATTTATTGTCAGCATTGCAGTAGCCTTCTTCTTTACCAGTGGTCCAATGACAGAACGCAGCACAGACTTTATTAGGATTGTTCATCTTACAGGCAAGGTCTTCTTTGGCTTCAATAGCTTCGCTAAAAGCTAAAGCAAAATTTACTTATGAGAACCTATGATCGTAAAAATGGGAAAATGCTGAGAATACACAATTTTCCATTCATGCCTTGAACTATCGTCAACAGGGAAATGGGACAGCTGTTTTATCCTTCAGCCTGATTTACTAGATTTGAATGGTTTGAATGGAAAATTCAGTATTCGTAATATTTCCTTACTTTAAAGTTTCAAATTGTGCACGTTAAACTCTCTCAACCTCCGATTAAATTACTTCCTCATACATATCAGGTCACATACCATTATGCTACTCTACAATTATCAAAGATTCTTACCTGGACGGGGTCCACAGATGCATTTGTTTTCATCATTGCAGTAGCCTTCTTTCTTTCCTGTTGTCCAATGACAGAAAGCAGCACAAACATTATCAGGATTGCTGAGCTTACAAGCCAAGTCTCCAGCGGATCTCTTCGCACGAGTTGCTAAAAGAAACAAAAAAAATAATTCACTAATACTGCTTCTAACCAAGGAAATATTTAAATTTTTATTTAAATAATTAAATACATAAATTTGTCTAAATACCCATTGCCACGTCAATTCACCTCTGTTATGAGATCTGCTTGTTTATTCTGGTTACACTCAATTGATGATCGCCAAGTTAACATGAAACGGGCTGTCTTGAGATGTCAGTACTGAACATTGGTCTCAAATGTTAAATCACTTAAATTTTTTATTTAAATAATACTGAAACTTAAAGGTTCCATTGCTTCACAGAACATGAAAAATATTATTAAAACATTTTGTCTCATTAACATCTTAGAAACGTAAGAAATAATATTATATTCAGTATTAATAATATTGAATTAAAATTTTAATATTAAATGACCGAAATAAACAATGAGAGCACAGTTGTTTAGAGCTAAAAGCCACTAGAGAAGCTACCGAGGAGGAAGTTCATCAGAAAGAACGATTTCATTCAATGTTTTATTTTGGTTGAAAAGTACGATCCGATATTTTATTTCTGTTTTTTTTTTCTTTCGTTAGGAGATGAGAAGCAATTTGATTAACCGAGATACGTCACTAGCAAAAAGACCCTCCTACTACACATCCGTTATTTCTACTTTTATGTAGATATGCATCGACATCGTGAGAATTATCAAGTCACGAAATATAATTAAGAATATCTATTAATTTGCTTTTAAAAGATTTGTTTTCAAAATTATACGCTTCAAAATTATTCAAAATAATATTGGTAAGTAAATTTCTTTTATATGAAAAACTAATATTGTTATTAAGAAATATTTTGTCTTTTAGAAGAGGTAAATTATCACGGTTTCTTTTTGTCTCTCGCGATTTAATTAAAGTTGGAGACGAGATTTGAAATTTATTCGAAATGTATTTGCATTCTATCATCAATAATTTCCCGAAGTGCGAATTATTTCCAATAATCTTTTCTTGTATGATTATCTTAAATGGAAATTAAAGGTATTATATACAAAACAGAAGAGTGAGATGAATTAATTATTATATTTTATGATTTCTCTGAAACATCATTGCTCGGTTAGTTTTTGATTAAAAACTTTTAAAATAGTTTTAACTACGAAACTGGAGCTAAAAGAGAAGAACTCTCAATTAGGCAATTGACAAATTTGAAAGAAAAACGAAATGCTTGGAGTAATTCTCACCTGATCCACAGATACATTTCTTTTCTTCATTGCAATAACCCTCTTTCTTTCCAGTTGTCCAATGACAGAAAGCAGCACAGACATCGTCAGGATTGTTCATCTTACAGGCAAGGTCTTCTCTGACTTCAAGAGATCTCTTGTTACGAGTTGCTAAAAGAAACAAAATTCATTATTGATTTTATTTTTAACTAAAACTATGTTGTATATATATATATATATATATATATATTAGGGTCTTTATTAAAATATTTTTTAATTTCATTAATTTCATTATTCTAGTAAATAAACAGAAAAAATAAATGTGTTTTTTTTTTTCTTCGAAAGAAGTCAGAAATATTTACTATGCAGTAAGACAGAGGATTTTGAATATAAAAAGATCCTAAAGCAAATTTTTTGATTGATTTTTTTTTTAAACACATGAACATATTTCGTTTTAAAAATTTACTACTGAATCTTACAGTCTTTGTCTCCGCAGATGCAGTCATTATTCTCATCACAGTGTCCAGCAAAGTGTCCTTGTGAAGCCAAACAGTTGATCTCACAGGCCAAGGTTCCTCCCAACAGACAAACTAATTCAGTTCTGGCTGCTCCTGTTAAAGGACGTTTTAAAATTAAGAATCATAAATTTACATATGTTAAACAATTACAGCAATACGGGAATTGAGATTATATAATAGTAAAAATTTGTTTTCCTATTCTATTGTACCTCAAAATATTGATATTAATCTTATTATTAATAAATTTTATATTCAAAATTATCTTTTAACACTTCTTTTAATTTTATACCTCCTTATTACCTTGTTTGCTCTGAAAGTTTCAAACACATTTTTATCATTAAAAGATTGATTAGCAGGATATACTAATAGTTAAAATATACTAATAGTTAAATTGAATTAAACAGAATGAGACTCGTACAGTACATTTTTTGATCGTTATTATATTAACTTGAGTTTTTCTCCATTTTGTGTTGTGGCTAATAATCATAATATCATTATATATTATAAAAGCGTTATTTTGTCTGTCATAAGACTTTACGTTTTTCCAGTTTTGTGATCAAACTATAAGAGATAGAGTGGTCATGTAAATGGATAAAATGTAGATCTTTTTAAGACAAAGAAAATGCTACAAAAATCTTTCGAAAAAAGTTTTTGGTTACCAAGATGGCGCCTTTTAAAGAGTCAAATTTTGACTTTTTCTCAATTTAAACGAAAAGTATAAAAGATGGAAGAGAATATTATATTGAGAAAATGTTGGTATTTGAAAGTTCTATCGAATATATCACTTATTCACAAACGCTTCAGCGTTTGCAAGATACATGCAAAAATGTGAATTTTCGGTGTGTGACGCCGACCCGCAATACATCCGAGTTATTCGGAGAAGCCACAACGGGCTGGGAAGTTATATATTCTCCGACGATCGCAACATTAAATTGCTAAATAAATAGGTTTTTTTTTTTTAATGCTATATATGCAAGGGTTCCGGAGCGAAGCGACGGTACCCGGCTATTATTATTATATATTATAAAAACGTATATTATAAAACGTTATTCTGTCTGTCATTCTGTAAGCAAAATGCTAAATTACAAATTACTAAAATGTTACTGAAATAGAGAATCTATTCATAAAAAATTAAAATATAATAAACAACTGTCCAACTATACTGATTGGCGACGTAAATATAGATATTTTCAAAATGAATAAAAACAATATAGTACAGAAATACGTAAAACTTATGTGCAATAATGGTTTCAAAAATCGTCTTTACGGAACAACAAGAAACTGTACAATTCATGGAAATATGAAAACAAATATAGATCATATTTTCATAAATAAACATGATATCAAAACACCAGGAATAATATGTAAAGAATGAATCGGATAACAGTTGAAAATGATAAAATAACATATCCAAATATAATCTATAAAGAACTAATCAATGATGTTAACAAAACAAAATTCATGAAAATTTACATATATAAAAAGAAAAGTCCTGACTCACTCACTCACTGATTTATCAACGCTCATCCCAAATCCTTGGATCTAGAAAGCTGAAATTTTGCACAGAGGTTTCCTTTATGATGTAGACACGGATTTTTCGAAATTCGGGATAGGGAATAATCTGGCAAACTGACGATGAAATGTATGGCGGCAACCCCAGGTGTGTGGCGCCAACCCGCAATACACCAGAGTTAAGTGGAGAAGGGCACAACGGGCAGGAAAGTCGTATATTCTCCGATCTCAATATTAATTTGCTAAATAAATAAAGTTTTTTTTTTTTTAATGCTATATACGCAAGGGTTCGGGAGCGAAGCGACCGTACCCGGCTAGTTTATTTATAATTAACTAGCAAATCTGTCAAGTAAATCTGCCATATTTTCATTTATGTATATATATATATATATACAGTAAAACCTCGTTAGTCGTCACCCGGATAAGTCGTCACTCCGTTTAAGTCATCGTTTTCCTTTGGTCCCGATAAAGTCTCATAGACAATAATGTAAAATAACCCTGTTTTACTCGTCACTCGTCACCAAATTTAATTCTACTCCGGATAACTCGTCACCCTCAAAAATGGCGAAAAGCATCTTTATTCTCAATTTTGCCTGCTATCTTTTCAGCCACGCCCCTTCACTCTAAGAAAGCCTAGCCTTTACGGGGATTTTCACATGAGAAATTCACTTGGGAAATTGCACACTTCTCGCTGCGAATCTTGTCAAGTGTAAACGTTTTTCTTGACCGCTACTGAGTGGGATTTCATTTCATAGCGAAAAAGCTCCGCTATATGGGCTATTTTTTATCTTGCAATTTCATGGTTTGACTACATTTGTAACATGTCAGGGAAACGAAAACTTACCTCGTTATCTTTTAAAGAAAAAAAAAAGACTTAATTGCACTTTTTGAAAAATCAAATGTTTCGAAAACAGCTTTTGCCAAAGAACATCGTATTCCCAGGACTACATTAAACGATATTCTTTCATCGAAACAAGTAATTGAAGAAGCTGACTGCAAAGACAAAAGAAAGAAAATGAGAAAATCGAAGTTTGACGAGATCGAGGAGGTTTTAGTTCGATGGCTAAAACATTCCAGATCGCAAAATGTGCCGATTTCTGCCGTAATTATCAAAGAAAAAGCCATGGAAATTGCTAAGGAGTTGAACATGGAAGATTTCGGCGGCAGCAATGGAACGTTTCAAAGACAGACATTGCCTTTCTTTTAAAACGATTTGCGGAGAAGCTGCAGCTGTTGATGGTGATGCTATAAAAGACTGGAGGAACAGTGTTCTCAAGGACATTTTATCTAGGTTTGATGCATCAAATATTTTTAATCTGTATGAAACAGGCTTATTTTACCGTCTTTTGCCTTATAAAACTCTGTCATTTAAGGGTGACAGTGCACTTCAGGAAAAGCAAGCAAACAACGCCTGATACTTCTGCTTGGAGCTAATATGAGTGGAAATGAAAAACTTAAACCACTTGTGATAGGCAAAAGCAAAAAGCCACGCTGCTTTAAAAACGTTAGATCCCTGCCAGTTGAATATGAAGCAAATTCAAATGCATGGATGACTACAACGATTTGGGAACGACTTATTCGTAAACTGGATTCTCAGTTTTCGCGTCTGAAAAGAAATGTTGCCATCATTGTCGATAACTTTACCGCCCACAATTATTTATTTCCAGTAATCAGCACCTTCATCAATCAACACTGTTGGATTATTTTTAAGCCAATAAAAGAAAATAAATGTGGTAAGTATAAAGTGTTTTTTTTTATTATTTTATTTTCCACTCATTCATTTGCATGTATTGATTTCTGAAAATCTTGCTTTTCTCACCGAATCCTACAGCAATTCATAAAAATATTGTAGTTCAGTGTTTTGTCTTTTTTTCTTTTTCTAAAAATACCCACTGCGCTTAAGTCGTCAAAATGTTTGGTCCCTTGAGTGACGACTTAACGAGGTTTTACTGTATATATATATACATCAACCCGCACAATTTTTAGTAGCTTCCCTGCCACCCACTCGGCTTCCCTGCTGACTGAGAAAATGATCTCGGAATCCAAAGTCATGTGCCTGCCGTTGTGTGTATGGTGAGGGTGTGTGGTAGGAAACCTGACCAAAAATCAACGGTTTAGCCTTTGACCGTACATCAGGTGACTTACGGTTGAACCATGTCGATGAGAAATGAAATGTAGGCATCCTCAATAGTATACCTAACATTTGACACCTTATTTGTATTTCTGTTTTATGGTTTCGGAGAAATAGCTGGCAGCAAAACCTAATATTTTCTTTTATATATATGGATTCATAACTTTTTTCGGTTCAAAATTGAAAAATAATTTTTTTGCTTCAGATCCAGTTATTAAACATTAAAGAATTAGTTTCGTTTCTAACATCAGTTCTTTAATGAAAATAAGCAGCAATAGAAATATTAAGAGGTTCTTAGTTCTTTCATAAGAACCGTAATTCGCTTCACAAAATACAGTGGGTTTTTTTTTCAGTGAGAAACTGTTGTTCATAGCTTTTAATAGTAACATTCAAAATAAAATCTAATCCCCATTCAAATACGTTCTATAAATCATAAATAAATTAACATCATAGCAACGAAAGGCCTTGTTTACGGGACCTTCAGAAAAGTGAACTTTAAAATACATGTATAATTATCAAATTTTAACGAAATCTAGGCAATAAAGATAAACATTTAAATATGAAATTTGATGTTCACTTCAGTATTTTCTGAGTGGCTCTATTTTAAAGATGGTTCATAAAAATATGTAAACACCAAAAATTAATAAGAGACAGGCAAACTTTTCAATGTAAAATTTAAGAAAATCTAATGTGTTATTCTTTGAATTATTAAGGGCATCATAGTTGGCCCTAATCGTGAAGTTCCCATAAACAATCTCTTTTAAACCAACCTCTTAATGAGGGCTGGACATTAGCATATAATGTTTGGTTGTTATCAGATATTAGCATTTGTTTAAGATATTAATGTTTTAGCCCTTATATAAAGTGCTCCTTAAAATGGGAATATAAATTCTAGAATATAAGCAGATCTAGATAGTAATACTAAACTCTTAACTATGAAGTTTCAAAGAACTTTACCTGTACAGATACATTTCTTTTCTTCATTGCAATAACCCTCTTTCTTTCCAGTTGTCCAATGACAGAAAGCAGCACAGACATCGTTAGGATTGTTCATCTTACAGGCAAGGTCTTCTTTGGCTTCAATAGCTTCACTAAAACCTGCTAAAGCAAATAAATATCCAATTAATAAATAATTAATTACTGATGCAGGCTTTCAATATATTTCTTAGCGATTCATTGATCAAAATGGAAACAAATTCATGTTTCAAACAGCATTTAGTAAAGAGCACTTATGCTTTGTTACAGAAACAGTAAATTTTTGTTACAGTAAAATCTTTAGCAGAAAATCATGTTTGGAGAGAAAGATTTAACATTAATTTCTTTCTTTTTGGTTTCAAAATTTAAAAATACAATTTTTTTTTTATTAAACTGAAATTACCAGAAACATAGTCTTGTAGTTTCCGAAGAAAAACGAAATGCTTGGAGTAATTCTTACCTGATCCACAGATGCATTTATTGTCAGCATTGCAGTAGCCTTCTTCTTTACCAGTGGTCCAATGACAGAACGCAGCACAGACTTTATTAGGATTGTTCATCTTACAGGCAAGGTCTTCTTTGGCTTCAATAGCTTCGCTAAAACCTGCTAAAGCAAATAAGTAACAAATTAATAAACAATTAATTACTGATGTAAGCTTTCTTAGCGATTCATTGATCGAAATGGAAATAAATTCATGTTTCAAAAAGCATTTAGTAAAGCTTAAGTAAGTTTTGTTATAGAAACCGGTAAATTGTTTCTTTATAGTATACAGTACAAACAAAGTACAAATAGTACAGTGTAAAGTAGCTCAATACTTGGAATTGGGAAAAAAGTCAGAAGTTTCGAGAAAAGATGAAAATGTTAAATAATGGAGCAAAAGAATAGTCGATGCATTTGTGAACGACTTAGTGAAATAAACTTATCGGGCTATCAATGTTTGCTGCCACTGTTACTGGTGGGGTATGTTTATATGTGTACGTATATGTTTCAAGAAGACGAAAGGACCGTGACTGAGACGAAGGTTTTTTTTTTGGAAGATAGAGCAAAAATAAAATTCCAATTAAATTGTAATCATTATAATAACTTTAAATGCAATAATAAGCTTCCAAAGCAAGTGCGAATATAAGGGGTGGCCGAGGGTTCCCGGGTCCCCCCCCCCGAAATAATGAATATAAAGAAAAAAATAAGTACTGTTATCTGAATTATTTTAATGAATCATGCATTTATACAATAATGAATTCAACATTAAGCGCAAATTACCCTCTGAATATGAGTAGCAAAGATAAAGTATCAAGGGGTGTCTACTTAAAATTACTTAACCTAACCTTACATTAATCTTGCCCCCCCCAAAAAAAAAAAATATATTCTATATTCACCACTGTTTCAAAGTATAAAAAGCAATTTTGTTTCAAATTGATTGAAGTAAAAATGTTCACTGTCAGTCAACCTATTTTTATCTTTCTGCTTAGACTTATCAGTTTTCAGACAATTAGCTTCCAAAATTATCGTTACAAACAAAACTATTCAGTTTTTCCTCCCTTCGACGTCAGTCATTTTCTTCAATATCTATTTATTCCTAAGGTCAAAATGACCCGGGGTAGAAACAAACTAAATCCTTCTGTGATGAAATCTTCTTTAATTTTCAGTTATGTAATTCCTCTTGTGCAATGGTGAAAAAAATTAGGAATTAATTCGCCTAATTCTTAACTTTCGGTCTCATAACATGCCAGCCTTCATCTGCTTCAAGCTACAGCTTCTCGTCAGTTGGCAAACCTTATTTCTTACAAGATTAGAAACTTCTGAATGATGCTAGATTAGAATAGATCCCATTAGAAGAGTGAGAGGAATTAATTAATTATTATATTTTATGATTTCTCTGAAACATCATTGCTCGGTTAGTTTTTGATTAAAAACTTTTAAAATAGTTTTAACTACGAAACTGGAGCTAAAAGAGAAGAACTCTCAATTAGGCAATTGACAAATTTGAAAGAAAAACGAAATGCTTGGAGTAATTCTCACCTGATCCACAGATACATTTCTTTTCTTCATTGCAATAACCCTCTTTCTTTCCAGTTGTCCAATGACAGAAAGCAGCACAGACATCGTCAGGATTGTTCATCTTACAGGCAAGGTCTTCTCTGACTTCAAGAGATCTCTTGTTACGTGTTGCTAAAAGAAACAAACTTCATTATTGATTTTATTTTTAACAAGAACTATAACTTAGTTCACTTCAATTTCAATACAATTGTAGGAAATTAGGAAAACTTAGGAAATCTGATGGGTTTTATTTCTTCTTGGTCCTTTCAAAAAGGAAGAAAGAATATTCATAACGGTTTCTTATTCTTCAAAATCTTAATTTCAAACCATTTCGAAAAATTTAAAAAACAAGTTTTAATTTTAATTTTTGATGATATTTGATTTCAAAAATGTTAAATAAAACTTTGATAATTGATTTCTCTTCATTTATTGTTGTAGTAAATGAACAGAAAAAAAATAAATGTGTTTATTTTTCTTTGACAAGAAGTTAGAAATATTTACTTTGCTGTAAGACTGAGGTTTTTCAATAAGAATGATCCTAATGCAAATTTTTTGATTGATTTTTTTAAACACATATTTCCATTTAAAAATTTACAATTGAATCTTACAGTTTTTGTCCCCACAGATGCAGTCATTGTTCTCATCGCAGTGTCCAGCGAAGTGTCCTTGTGAAGCCAAACAGTTGATCTCACAGGCCAAGGTTCCTCCCAACAGACAAACTAATTCAGTTCTGGGTGCTCCTGTTAAAAGATGTGAAGAAATACTGAATCGATTGTTTATCTTTATTCCTTAATTAAAGTTTAATGTTACTCCAGTCTTTCTTACCAGCAGTAAGAGGCCCGCAGATGCAAATGTCATCTTCGTCACAAATTCCTGCTTCAGCACCATGCATCTGACAGACGGCGCTACAGACGCCGTTGGGGTCGTCAGTGAGACAGGCAGCATCAGCTTGAGCTGGAAGAGATCGGCTCTTCTTTGTGGCTGAAATAGGTCAGGCATGGTTAGAATTATAAAAATAGTTCTTGCATTTAATCTAAATTTTATTTTAACTTTAAAAGAAGCTAATATAAACACAAGGAGTTTAACACAGAGAATTAAATTTACTTAATTTTATAAGCATCTTACAGGAATTTTTGTAAATGTTTTTGTATTAAATGGACTTAATAGACAAGGGATAGTAAGAAGGAAATTAGTTGAGATTTGCGCATATATTGAAGTGAGGGGGAAACTAAGATGCAATGAAAAAGGAATGAAAATGAAAAAAAAAAACACCTTGTCAATGCTAGACCGAAACATACCAAAACATTGTTTTCTTCTTTATCATTTTTTTATCATTTTCATTGAACATTAATCTTCTTTTACGCCCTCTTACCTGAGGGTGTAAAAGAAGGGTATTCAAATAATGATGTCAGCTGTAGTTCTATAGAAAAGCTGAAAGTTTTAAATATCAACTTCTAAACTAAAGATTTTTTGGGTCAGATGGCTTACTGTTTTTGTCTCCACAATGGCAGTCGTTATTTTCGTCACAATGTCCTGCAAAGTGTCCTTGAGAAGCCAAACAGTTGATTTCACAGGCTAAGTTGCCTCCCAAAAGACAGATAAGCTCAGTTCGTGCTATCAATGGAAACAGACAAAGGTAAATTTTCATATACATCTTGAAATTGAAGTTTATGACTAATTTTATCACTAAAGATATTTAACAGTATTTGAAATTACTGAAATGTAGAGAAGAAACCAAGGGTTAAGAATATCTTCACAACATAAATAAAAAAAAAATGTATTAAAAGTAATAATAAATGGAGACCCTGTGTATCTAAGTGAGTGCTGTTTCGCACATATATTTGAAGTACAATAATTGATTCATTTTTCCATTCAACTAACTTCACATGTTATAAAAAACTTCATCTACTCTTCATATGAAATAAAAAATATTTTATTTTAATATCGAATTTTCGGAAGAATATTTCCTTTCTTCTTTCTTCAAGATCGTCAAATACAATAATGTACAATCAGGTGATATCAAATACATAGATTTCTTATTCATAGTTGGTAACAAACTTATCAACCCTTTTAAATGCTTCTAACATTATTACATTTAAAATTGTTTGATTTCTACATTTCATATGTTTCAAAGCAATTGTTTTAGTTACTAACAATCTCATTACAATAATCATAAGTTTTTAAATTCATCAATTACTACACTTTTTTTGTTTTTGTTCATACAAATTCCTACCATTTCCCTAGCCACATGTTTTATAAAAACATTCTCAATATCCAATCCTTTGCTTCTATTATAATTTAAATTTCTGGTATTTCTGATGATTAAGCTTTCTAGTATTTTCCTAGTTTTG
>JAFIDM010000001.1:151125787-151186760 GCA_023159025.1 Thereuonema tuberculata | reverse complement strand
TACTTATCTGTTATAAGTATTATACTTAATAAGTATTTATTTGTACTTATTTATACTTATTTAATAATAAATATAGCTTCATGATAATAATACTCCAAAAATTCTTTTAAATACATTTGTTTATACATTTATTAAATATATTTGTTTGTTTATTGTTGTGTATATAGTTGTATATAAATCTTTGTTCATTGTTGTATATGTATTGTTAGATATTATAGTTTTATGTTAACTTATATTATAAAAAATGTAATTAGGTTACTTTTTAGTAAATGATTAATTTTTTTTTCTGAAATCCGTTTTTCTAAGACTGTATATCCCTTTATTATTTATTTCCACCATTTCCCCTATTAAAATTCAACAATATCAAAGAGATATTTACTTTATTTTATTGTCTTATATAACAAATAACTGATAGTATTTTGTACGAGTGTCAATAAAAAAAATATAAATGAAACAATAAATAAATAAATTAGAGGCTTTGCTCACAAAATATAAGGTTTGTTTTATTTTTTCTTAAATTGATTTCTATTTTATGTCTCATATTTTTTATTTAATTTTTGCAAAAAAAAAAAAAAAATTAGAGGCTTTGCTCACAAAATATAAGCTTTGTTTTATTTTTTATATATATATTTTAGTGTTTTTAGGGTGCAAAATTGAAAGAAAAATGTTTCTGTGTTTCTCAAATTAACATTAAATTCAATCAAAGGCAGTAGAACAACTGTGAATAAAAAAATTTAGTTAAAATGTGAAAAATCCCTACTGTGGCCTATATAAACTTGTGCTCCAGTTGGTCAAACATGGCGGCGGAAGCGTTAGCCAATAGAAAAGAAGACCACCGTTGGCCACACTGTAATCTCTAGTCACTGTATGTCACATGATGTCCTTCAAATCATTGGCTTCTTTTAAACATTTTTATGTATTTAATCACTGTTTACTTATAAAAGTCCAGCCAAAGCCTGGACGAAACATGTCGATTTTTAAAGTCTGTAATGTTTTTATCCTTTAATTTGTGTGTTGGCTTTTTATTTCAATTTAAATTACTTTACATAAGTTAAACTTTACTTATTAATAGGGAAGGAGTTGAATAAAAATACATCTGAAAAAAATCCCTTGATCTATGTAGAAGGATTGGACTTGAATGCTAGGTTTTTACTCACAGGAAGAGGTGTGTTTTATGAAACTCTTAAGATAAACTAAGAGCAGGAATGGTGGACACTTTAAGCAACTTACATGAGCGAAGTATTTCTTTTCTACATTCGTAGCTGTCATTACAATGAACATTTGTTGAAGTTCTTTTATTTTCAATCAATAAAGTACAGGAATAGATTTAATTCTAAATCTAGGCAGGTTTATTTTTCCAGATTCCTCATACATAACACACTCGAACGAAGAAAGTGCAAGTGACACATGGTTGAATTCCAAATTTCAAGTAGAATTTAAATACAGTATGTCTAAATATACAGGGTGCGTCATTTAAGATTGCAAAGTTGGTGTCTTTTCCGATTAAACCGGAAATAATATTTCAAAAGGAAATAGTGTTTTCCGTATTCTTTTATGTATCATTACTGTGCCAAATTGTATTACACTACAAGGATACATAACAAAATATTTGAGGTGTACCACTATCTTGTTGCACCCAGTATACATATAATGTAGTTTTAATGTAGTTTATATACATAATAAATTTGAATTTGAAAGAGCAAAGTCTTATTATGTTGCGCTTTAGTTTCTAAATTATTTCCAAAATTCGCCACTGAAGAAGTGGGGATATTCAAATTATATCTCCATGGAAACAGTGATTTGTTTTTTGATATTGACACTTCTAAAACAGTGATTAGTTTTTTTGATATTGGTGTTTCAAATCACATATCATTGTCTGGCTTATTATAGGTTTAATAATATAAGTTAATTTTTATTCTTATATTCTACGCTTCTTGAATTCTAAATTGCAAATGATTAATTAATTGAAATCTTTGCTTTACGAAATTTGATGACCACCAGCTTCAAGTTTTGTGTGTTGGATTATATATATATATACACAGGCCCCCCACATCAAATTCCGGGGGGCAATACGTGGAAATGCAATACCGGGCTTCCCTCCCCCCCATGTTATGAACAAAATCATAAATAAGCGAAAATACCACACGATTTAATACTCCTATACTCCTATTTAATACTCCTATAGCAGGGGTGGGCAGACTTTTGTAAGGTAAGGGCTACCTCAAGTATACTCCAATTGCCGCGGTCACCTTAAGACTAAAAAAAAAACAGAATCTCCAAATCGACAACAAAAAAAAAAGGAATCTCCACATCAACAACCAAAAAAAAAAAAACCGGAAAAATATCAGTTGGTTCTCAGTCCTGGCCCCTTTGACGGCCGAGCCCCGGTTCTGAGGGCCCAACTGATTCCACTTCCCCCTTGTGGGGGCCCTGCATATATATATAAATACAAAAACAAATATTACAAATACAAATAACGCGTTATACATACCAGTACATAAAAAATATCTTTATCAATAATTAACTTTCACTTAATATTTTTAAAGATGTGCCTTTTTTTTTTTATAAAAACGATCAGACTGCACTGTGAATAAAAGGATTTATAAAAATACAAAAATAGTTACTAGATTGTAATAGTTAATAGATTGTAATAGTTACTAGATTTTAATAGTTAATAGATTATAGACCTATTCTCCGGATTTCTTCATCGGACCAACAAAATATAACTATTTTTGTATTTTTATAAATCCTTTTATTGCAGTCTAATCGTTTTTACTACTTTTACATCTGCACGTTAATTCAATTAATGTGCCCTTTCTGTTTGTATATTATTAATAATACTAGAAAAATCTTTAGTATATCTTTATTGATACTTAATACAGCAAATACATTTAATCTTTCTGCAGACATTGTTAAAGCAAAGTTCTACATTTGCTGAAATCAATGTATTTAAGAATTTGTAAGTTTTCTGTTACTATCTATTGAATTAGAAACGTTCTTATTGGATAACAATCTTTCAAATATAGGTTCTTCAAATATAATAGATTCTTAATATATAGATGATTTGTAAAGATGGATTTTGTCTTAATGTTAAAAGTTTCTTGGAATATATTTTTGTATAATATATTTGTATAATATATACTTTATATGAATATGATTGACTCGATTGAAGATCAATCTTCATCAACATTAAATCAATTTATCAGAAAACAATCGGATTGTCTCCACAAACAAGAGATTAAATGGATTTTTATCAATAACAGCTTATTTCCACAAGATAAAAGATATATTTGCTAATCGATAGGGATGACCTACTTATGAAATCAATAATTATTCAGTTTTCAATAGATATATGTCCAATAAATGCTGAGATTGTTATTACTAGGTTCTGTTACTAGATATAAGATTAATATGATGCACGTACACTAAGTAACATTAAAATTACAATTCACAAAAACCATGGAAAACAATCAGGATCTGAAAAATCACAAAGCATTATAAGATTTATACTTTGGCTAAACCTGAACCTTCAAGGCGTCTATCCATTATAACTTTCTCTATTATAAGCAATAATTAGCCAGGGTTACTATTTAAATAAGCATAATACCCCGCCCCCGCAATTGTATAGAGTACTTCCTACTTTCTTTGCTTTTTTGGTTAGATGGACGATTAAGTGATTTGGATCTCATTGATATTTTTATATTTGATTGTACGATATCTTTTCCCTAACTTGGCCTTTCCCGACATGACTCAGCTCTGTCTCACATGCACTTCAGTCATATTTTTAAGCTTTTTTTTTTGGGGGGGGGGGGATTATTTCAATAATTATAATTAAAATAAATAATACACATATAAAATTGCTAAAATTTTGATAGTTCACAAGATTCGT
The DNA here is from genome assembly GCA_023159025.1 of Thereuonema tuberculata. NCBI lineage: Eukaryota > Metazoa > Arthropoda > Chilopoda > Scutigeromorpha > Scutigeridae > Thereuonema > Thereuonema tuberculata. The sequence goes on along the minus strand of JAFIDM010000001.1, from coordinate 151,182,871 downwards.
AATTGTTAGCGCTAATTTGTCCAAAATCTTATTTCGAGTTATAATGTTTTTCAATTTTTTTTTCTACTATGGTTTTACCTTCCATAACAATTTGTGCAGTGTTGGAAAGTTTTCATCAGGTAATGAAATTAAACGAATAATTGCTTCTATACAAAAATACCTTATAAAGAACAGTGTCTCCAATTTAGCTAAATTTTATTTCTGAAGAATCACAATTTGTTTTTGAAGATAAACTCTTCTTTGAAAATAGATTTAAAATATTTGTAAATTTTTATTTAATAACAAATTAGGAAACTGTTACTTGAAGGATTAATTTTTGCAAGGATTTGAGAAAAGTAAAAGGTATGGGCATTTCTATTAATTATTATTTAGGCTGGTACCTAACAGCTGTACCTTAACTGGTACAATTATGGTACCAGTTGAAAATAGAAACTTTTCTTTATTACTTAAGACACATCTCTCTTCTACTATCAGCTTAACTGATCCCAGATTATCTATTAGTAATCCCTTTTGTTTATGGAATAAGTTATAAGTAGCAGTTTTAGTATTGTGTAACCTTCAGAGCCTAATTTTGAAGAAAAATAAGTAAAAATGGAAATTGTCCTGTTTGGCTCTTTTGAAAGTTGTAGAAATCATGCAGTTATTTTTTATATAATGTTCATTTTTTTTACCTTTGTCCATTTGTGTTTTGATTTTGATTTGTGGAATTCGATGAGCAGGAAATACGGCATTAGTGAACACCTGAAATTCTAATTAAATCTTACCCTGATCCCCATGAACAAAGGAACTTTTGGAAATTTCCAGAAACGAGGGGATTGTTTTGCAGCTACCTGGAAAGGGTATTTATAGAGGGGATTCAGTTGATATGGTGTTCTTGCCTTGAAGGGACGGTGAGGCTTGCGCGCATCAATGACCCCATGAGCTATACCGGCGGTGCCTTAGCCACTGGTAGGTACTCCCAAGCCGGGCAGGTCAGAGGGTAGATGCCTGACGAAAAAAAAACCACCCTGGACATTCAGTTTCAAGTTGATGAACTGAAAGTTTAATCATCCAGCAGTCACAGGGCTCAGCCCTGCATAATTTAATGGGTTCCCCAAACCACCGCTCTGCCACTGAAGCACCGTCTTCGTATTGACACCCCTGCCCTGCAAGCGAGGTGTAAACAACCTACACATGGGTCACATTTATGAACTGTTAGTTAAATCATCCAGCAGTCAGAGGGCAGAGCCCTGTATACTGCGCTTTCACTTGGGGTCATCAAACCCCTGCTCTACAGGCGATGGCGATGGCGATACTCTCTCAGCCAACTTATGGGGAACAAGAAGGAACGTTTATACTACAGACTGGCACACGATCCCTGACTTAACTGTTTGCCTGCAGGTGATGTTGAATCCCGCAGCAGATTCCAGGAAGGACTCATAAAAATATTTCCGCCGTAAGAATGTCTAAGCCATCACGCTGGCAGGAAATAGTTTAACTGTAAGAAAAAACGTTGCCAACGGGAGCGAATGCCTGAATTCTAAACCAAGGTAAAAAGAAAAAAAAATGGATAAAGGGAAAGTAATTTTTTTATATATATATATAAATTATTGTAATTAGAAAGTAATAGAATTTTTATTAAAGTTTCTTTTATTATATCGTTATCTACGAAGTAGTTTCAATTTCTTTTCTAGTAAACATTTAGTTTTTATCCATTAGCCCAAATTTTCCGAGTAGTTTATTTATCAAAGGCTCAACTACACCTCAAGAAGTTACAATTTATTACATGAAAATGAAATGCGAAATTTTCCATAAACGAATGGCCTTGCTACCTTGAATTTCAGATGTAACCTTGAGTAAAATAACAGATTACTCTATCTGATAGTCAATCTCTTTTTATATATTTGATAATGATTACATATCGCTTTTTCTCCATTTAAGATATCATTACACTGTAATATCTTTTTTTTAACACAGGGTAATTTCTGTGGTCTAATCAAGATATTAATCTGATCCGACAAGTGATAATTTTTTTTAAAGTAATAGCAGTTTATCTCTGTTAGTAACTGTTCGTAAATTGATAAGCCAAGATTTAAAAAAATGCAATTTTTATCACAGTTTTATTTTATATTTTTGAAATTAAAACCACTTTCCATTTCAATATGTGTCAAAACGTTAATTGCTTTTTCATTCAAAATTAATCTTTAGAATAACGTTATAATTAAATCATTTCGAGTGTTACGATTAAACTTTTAATTTATACATTTTATCCAGAATGTGACATATTGCTTAAAAAGGCACAAAAAAACTATATCTCATAAAGCGTTCTTATTTAATATTATTTACGACGCTCAGTTGCATTGCCTCGACTAAAATGCTGCATAAAACGGAGTCTCTAATGATCTAGACTGGAAGCGCCCTCTCGAATCTGCTCTTTGGTATTTGTAGAATCAAATCCCAAAGACACCTCTCACGCTGTAATCTGTCGCAGTTGTAACATGTTCTCGCTTACGTCGCCAAGAACTGTCGCATGGTCTGTTATCTTACTCATTTCCAAACTTCAGTACAGTTAAACTTAATTACTCATCAATGTTGAAGATTATAAGCCATTTACTTCTTCTTCTGTACTTAATAGAGTATACTTTCGATATATCGGAAACGTTGATATGTCGAAAAATTATTTTTCCCCTTGATATTACATATTCATCTAATGTTAATTTTAATTCTTATGTCGAAAAGTTTTCACTCAAAACCTTATTATGTCGAATATTTTTCAATGACTTTGCCGCTATTTTTCGAATAGAAAAATTGGTTGAAGAACAATTTCAAAAGAGATGTCATCAGGCCACGATACTGGACTTTTTTAGAAATTCTAGCAATGTAAGTTCATTGTATTCGACTAATTATTTTCAATTTAATGTAATTATTTTCGACTACTTTTAAAAATTAAAATTATTATTGCTGTATTTAGACTTATTGTCAACTATCATTACATATTTATACTTATTCTCATCTATCAATACTCTAATTTTTAGAATGTTATTCCGTATCTTGTGTTTTTACGTGAATTTTTATGTTTTGATTATGACCTTGTTATCTCGAAAACTCGCTATCTCGAATTTTTTTTAGCGTCCCTTCGATTTCGAGATATCGAGAGTATACTGTAATTACAAAATTACTGCCGAATCTCTTTCCGACCTTCCTCAGGCATAATCTATATTACTAAAATGTTTTATTTCTTTAACTGTCTGGCGCAATTGCTAATTTCCGGGGAAAAAATTACTACGATGAAACGTTCGCGACGGGAATCGAATCTGCAATCTTTTGATCCGAAGTCAGACGTCTTAAACATTAGGCCTGGGGGACTATATTTAAGTTATTGTTTCTTATCACTCCCTTTGTGTGTGAGTGGCACAATGAGAGAAGAGCCAGAGAAAAAAGAAAATAACTCATTAATTTTAGCCTACTAGATTAAAATTTAAATTTGAATGTTCATTTTTTTCCAGCGACCACCTGAAGAGTCCTTCGAGATGTTTCTCTCGACATGAATGAAGAAATTACAAGGGACGAGCATAAATACTCGAACTCAACTAAAAACCGTCAAATTGTTATCCCTAGTCTATTATCGCGTATATATTATCACTAGTCTACTACAAAATTGTAGCGTACTATTATAAACAATTTGGGAGAATATTCTTATTCTTTCTCTCAATATATAAAGGAGAATGTTTATTTGTTTCTTTCACTCAGGTCCTTAGACCGATCTCGACCAAACTTTGCAGAATTACTCTTTAGGATCCTGTCGAGAAAACAGGCTAATAAGAAACCTCTCCCCCTCCCTCTCATTTAATCCACTTGACATTTTTCTGTAATTTCAGGAATTGCTTATTCACTCACTTCTGTCTCTACAATACAAGTGTTGGTGTGGTGCAGCGGTTAAATTCTGGCCTTTGGAAATATGGTGAGCGGATTTAAATCTGCTTGGAGGCAAAAAGGCTTTTTTTTTTTATATTTCCTTTTTTTTTTCCTTTTTTATTTCCTGTTTTTTACTTTCCTTCTTTATTTATGATAATGAATTTTCTTTCCTTTATTTATTATTTATTATTTATTATTTACTATTAAATTTTATCGAAGCGTACTTTACGGGGTTTTCAGGTTACAAAAGAAGAATATAACATTACTTTGCATTCATCATATGGTCTTTTACCAACTGATAAAGTTTCAAAGTAATCACACAATTACAATTTCATCACGACAACTATTTTTTGTAACCCATGCGAAGCATGGGTATTTCTGCTAGTATATATTGTCTATATACAGAGTGATTATAAATGGTTTGAACGATTTCAAACATTTTCTGTACAATCGCTATTGCAGGTATGATGCAACGAATTGGATAGAGCACATGTTCAAGTTTGTTTTGTATAATCTCAGAACTGTAAATTATGATTCACTTTATGCGTGCGGCAACTGGAAACCCTAATTATGCAGTCCTGGCTAACGCGACAGCAGTGGGGTCATTGGCTGTTGCGCCGTATAACAAACGGCTGCCTCTGCCGCTTGATCGTTGAATAGTTGTTCGTGGCATTAAATAGCCGAGCAGAAAGTGAACTTACCCAAGAAATTTTGTGCAACATGGTCCCTACACTCCGAACGATAAAACCACAGAAAAATGATCAATCATAGAAAAAAAGGCGAGCAATTGATCTTGAAACGAAGATGTAAGTTATAAAGCAACCTGAAGCTGGTAAATCATGTGATAGCATATGATTTCGGATGGTATCATTCAACAGTGACGACCATTTTGAAACATAAGAATATAATCATAGAGGTTGTGCTAAGTACTGTACTTTTGTAAGTATTGGTCAACCATGCGACGGTGGAAGAAGGGCTTTATCAATAATGGAATCAGTTCGAGCGATGACTGCGCGAAATGAACTATCCCATTACATCTTATAACTTATTAGAAAAAATACTCCAAAACACCTTTGGTGATATTTCGACTTATATTTCAAAGTTTTAATCATACTTTATAGGAAGTGAGAACATCTCTCACTTTCCCAAAAACGAAAAATAATATAAAACAAGAATTAATTTTCTCAAGTTATAAGATGTTTTAGGTTTGGTATCTGAAGAAGGACTATCCTACTGTTCAAACGATACCTTACATCAGTTAGGCTTTCGTCAGCGAAGATATGAATTTTAGTGCGATGATTGATTTGGCCGTCCTAGACAACACCATTACACAATCACCGTCATACTTATTTTATTCCTGTATTTCAATCGGAAGATATTATGTTTAAGTCTCTCTCTCTCTCTCTCTCTCCCCTTATTATAAATGCTTTCATATTGGAGATTGAATGTACAGCTCATTGCCCCAGTCTAATTGGGTTAAGTCCTTGAGGTCAACTTAATCAAGCTCATATTTGTAAGGACATTAAAGAAACAAAAATATTTTCTTGGGAGATATTAATAATTAAGAATGATTCAGTAGTTTTTGTTGTTTTCTTTATTTAATCAAAGCATTCTTACAATTAAGTTTGAAAATTCTCAAACATTTAAATAAACAATAATTCTTAAACTTAAAGGTTTAGATTTCAGTAATTATTATTTACAGATAGGTTATAAAATAAAAGAAATTTGTTTTTATTTATCTAATAAAATCTATTGATAATATGCTACCTTATTTATGAAGTAAGAGTTTTTATATAAATTAGAAATATTCATTGGTTTAAAGTGATCTCTAAAGTGGATACATAAATTTAATATACATTGTTACAATATAAAAACAATCTCTGTAATATTGAATATAGAAAGATGTCAAATTTTTTGCGAATATTACCTAACAACATTATGAAACAAGGTAGGGATAGCGATTAGTAAACCAATAACAATGCTTCACAACGTCTTCTGATACAAATAAGAAAATATAATTGATATTGAAGTACAAGGATTTAACGTGCTATTTAGAATTAACACACTGCCAACTATATTAGCACACACAATTTACTAAAGAAGACATTCAAAATAAATACAACGACATACTTTCCAGAAGCTCTTATCAGATTCTCTTTTCAAGTGTATTAAAGAATAAAATTAAACAAAAATAAAAACAAACACCCTGTCCAATGGATTTAGGCCTATAATATGATGAAGCTATTTTACAAAAGATAAAACCTGTATTAGCAAAGGTAGGCATTGGAGTAGCTTGAAAACCATTTAATACCATATGTTCTTTTTTAAATAAAAAAAGTGACAAACACACTAATGAGGACAAATTAAAATTGCAAGGAACTATTTATGGCATAAAATGTGTATCAAACACTGGTGAAACCAAGAATTGCATTTATGTGGGAAATTCCAAACGCGAATTAGGTACGCGAATGAAGGAGCATTTAGGTGCAGTTAAAAACGAAAATGAAACTATGGCACTGCCACTCATTGTAAAAGTACGGGGCACCAATTAAATTCAAAAGATGTAATTATTTTTGGAAAAAGGAAATCGAAATACTTACGTGAATTCTATGAATCATGTGTAATTAGAACTGTACATAGTTACAATCAGGACCTTTCAACTAGAAATGTACTGGAATATGGTTTGTAATCCTATGTTGTAGCGGTTTTTTTTATATATCTAAAGCTTCCAATGTTTTCTAATAAGGCCACTAGGGTTGTATGTGTCGTAAACACCGAGATTATAGGCCTAAATCCATTGGACAGGGCGTTTGTTTTTATTTTTGTTTAATTTTTTTCTTTAATACACTTGAAAAGAGAATCTGATAAGAGATTCTGAAACGTACGTCGTATATTTATTTTGAATGCCTTCTTTAGTAAATTGTGTGTGCTAATATAGTTGGCAGTGTGTTAATAATTGATATTGCTTTAATTTCCTTATTATTATAAATGTGATTCTTGCGAATGCAAAAGGCGCAATTGTTGCGATTGTTGTGATTGTTGTGCTTACTGATAATTTAATGAGATTTTAATGATACTTGTCCACAGACGGACGGACAAACCGGGATTAGAAGTTCTGAGAAGTTACAGGTTCTCAGAAGACTAAAACTGTAAAAGCAAAACGATTTTAAAAAAGAGTGAAAAAATATTTTTAAGAACGTGTTTTTATTATATAAAAACTATTTACTTATAAGAGAGAATAGATGTCCAATAGCTTCTTTATGAATTACAGGTTGAATAAATTGAGTAGAGACTCCCAGAGAGGACGTTTATGCTGAGGATTATAAACGTCTTCGTTTTCATTTAGGCAATTTACTAGACTTTCATCACATTGACACACAGCAGCAGCGCAACCCATGTTACCATCCTCTGAAAATAAAAAAAAAGATCAAAATTTAGAAGATTATCATAATCTTAATTTGATAATGAAAATCAACGCCTTCTGCTTCATATTCTCCAATATTTTCGTGCTAAATGTAAATGGAAAACTTTTGTCTTTCTTTTTTAATTCGACAAATGCTTTGTGAAAAAGCCGACAACATGGCGAACTAATAAAAATTCAATATCACACGATCTATCAAAAGAATTGGTATCAAAGATAGAAGATATTACTTTTTATTTTTTAACTCCTATCAGTTCTTTATTAGCAATAATAATATTATTATGACATTATTGGACAGAATTTATTAATGTATGTAGCAACTTTTCGAAAAGAAAGTAACTCACAATTAGAACTGAATAAAAGATTTAAAAAAATGCCAGTGTTTGTAAAGATGGTGTTTTGAAGTGTTCCAGTAAAAATAGTAAAATAATCTTTGTTTGTTTGTTTTTTTCTTTTCTCTGTCTTTTGATTTGCCTTTTTCTTTTTATGTAAAATATTAGCTATTCTTTTTCCTGGTTATTTTCTAGAAGAATCCCAGTTCTAAGATTCATAATCGTTCCACACTTGGACTGGTACTGCGTAAATCTCTCTCTTTCTGCAGAGATTAGACTCGTTTAGATTCAATCACGCTTTAATAAATAGATTTTTTTTTTCAAGAAACTGTTTTGATCTAAATCTTAAAAATGTGTTTTTTTTTGTTTTTTTTTTTTTTTTTTTACTTTCTTTTTATCACTTACTGTGAGGAAGATATCTTATCAGAAAAAAAAGGCAAAATAGTTGAAAGCTTTTAATCTTTTGTTAATTTAAAAAGGAAGGAAAGACTATCGTGAATTAGTTCGGAAGCGAGTGTGTCTGCAAAGTAGTCCTTCTTATTTTCGATGAAAGTAGTGCAATTTAGAGAAACTTCACTGAAGTTCTGTAGTTTTCATATAAAACATTATCATTCCAAGGCTAAGAGTTCCTAATGATGGCATTTGTCAAATAAATTTGCACCTATATCGAATCAAATTTTTCATATGTTTTAATTTTAAAAATAGGAAATGAATTTATAGAATTTATAGAAATGCCCGTCAAAATTGTATCTAAGCAACAACAAAAAAGTTACTAAAATAATGATATTATAATAGCTACTTAATAAGATTACTTTTTTATATATTTTTTTATACATTTAAGTTATATATTTTTCTTTATTTCTTAATGGAATTTTACTAATTTTAAAGCCGCAAGTGAAAATAATACCTCGAATCTGATAAGACTTTGGTAATCCTTGCTTTAATGTAAAAATGTAAAAACATAAAAAATACATTTCATAATTAAATACAGAATTTTGAACTTAATAGGATCTTGAAAGTTCTTGACTCAGAACTGGAAAGTTGGATTCTAATCAATTGTCTGCTGATATTAATGCTAATGTTTTTTTGTCTTTCTGAAACCTTTAACTGTTGAGTTTCATTTTTCTGTATGACCCATACGATACAATCGTGGCCTTAAAAATGTTTCCGTCTGTGAAACCTTACCAATAATCAATTACGCAAAATGCGTTTTTTTCCATAATATTAATGAATATTAATTTTTTAATTTTTCTGGAGATTTTATTTTTTAAACTTACGTACATATCTTACATATTACATATCTTGCCATACTACTAAAATTCATAACATTTGGAATGATTTCGTCTTTTAATTTCAAAATCGCCGAACTTCTGTTAACACTAAGGCAACCAAAGCTCTGTTCTTTAACAATTGCTCTTTATCAGACGTGAGGTTAGTCTGAAATGATTTATTTTGCAACAAATTCAGAATTATGCTCAAAGGAGTCAGAATAAAGAGAATGTGAGAATGTTTGTATTTAGGCAAAATGGCAGTTTTATTCATTTTTGATAATTTGATTATTTATAATTGTATTTATAAGCTTATCTATTATTCTACATAATAATTACTTTGTCCCAATAGAATTTTAAGACTATCAACTATTTCCTAGCTTTATAACTAATATATCGTTATATTAGGAGTTTATGTAATGTATTAACTCTACATTGTGTTTTGGAGTATTGTTATCTTCCAGGAAAATAAATATCTTTTCTTTATTTTATTTATATTCAAATTTCATTTACACATTTTGGTTTACATAGTAATCTTAATAATACGCAATAATCTTAGCTGCCATTAAAGGAAGGAAAAGTTTAATCTATCTTTTGTAGGATTTAAACATCCTTCACGAAATGAAAAGATTAGAAAGAAAACTGTAGTCGAAACAAGAAAAGAATCTTAAACGCAAAAAATCAAAAGGGAAACTGAAGATAAACTATGGACATAACAAGATAAGAGGTTGTGATAACAATGATGAAGCTTCTACTTCACGGGGTTTGCTAATCTCTCCTGGAGTGATGATGGGTTGAATTACGATGACTGCAAAGGAAAAGCTTAAATGTTGAACTTTAAAATTTGTGTGAATCCATGAAATTAAATGAATTCGAAAGAAGAGGAAGTCATATTTATGTCTATGGATAACAAAATGAAGTTTGTACTAGGTGTAACAAATTATTGATGTGTTTAATAAACTGCTGTATTTATGATTGTTCGAATGTGAAGTACTCGAACGATGCCAAATTTCATATATACACTTTATGGCATCTTGAATTCTATCAAAGTGTAAGTCTTATATGTTCTAAAATTACAAAGAATTACAATTTGTATCAGATATGATACAAAAAAAAATAGGAAAGCACTTCTGAATATATTTGAATACCTAGAATGTTTATCTGATACATTTATATTTCACCTTTAAATGTTCTGCGAATATGTATTATTAAAAGAAAATCATTTCAAAAACGTTTCAGAATGAATTCAAAACATTCATGGGTGCGGACAGACGTATTTATCTTGGGAAGTTGAACTTTAGAAAAAAGTTTAGACAATTAAGTGCTAGGTACACACTGATTTTATTGATAACAAGTAGCGATAAAAATTATGTTCCACATTACTCTCAATATAGGCTACTCTTAAAAATCTACTTAAGGATTCACTCCAATAAAAAAATGACAAAATAGAAATCTAAAACACAAGTGACTGTTGAATGATATTCAAAGTGAGATTATATTTTTGATACAATTTGAATTTATAGCAGAGAAAATTTAAATCGAAAAACCATCTTTACACGTTGCTTTTACATAATCCGACAACAAATTTTTCTTGACTTTTTATTAGTAGATCACAATCTACTAATTTACTACTATAGTTTGTCGTAAATGAAACTGTGCTGAGTTACTTTAGAAAAATGTGTCTTCGATTATGTGATTATGCCAAATTTGGCTCACCAACTAAAATTTTTACCATATTAATTATTATAATTTCTGTTACATGTTTGTTTGTTTTCTATGCATCTGTTTTGTTATTTATAAGGCAAATTTATGTTATTTTCATATATTTACTTTACCTATTTTTTTTCAAATAAAATTAGTTAATGTTGAAAATCTTATTAAAAGTAGGATAACATTAAATAGAAGAAGAAAAAATATTATTATTATTATGAAAAGGCGTTTCTTACTACACATCATGTTTTGATCTGTTATATTGTAAAAATAAAAGACCAAGTAAAGCTTCTTCGTCACAGTACAACTGAGGCAGGATTTGCAGACGGTATCCCTTAGAGGTCTATAACATAAGTCATGGGTACGACAACATCTACGAAAATGAGTAAATAAATATTAGAAGCATTTTAATTTTTATATAAAATAAATAATAATGAACTACACTCTCGTGCAACTAAATCGACTCACTCCTTCAGAGCGCACAAAAAGGCGTATATTTTTTAAATGGCTTAACCGATTTTCAAAAAAAATTTTTTTTGAAAGCCTAATGTTTTTACTTTACAATGACACCATTATCATTAAAATCTACACAATATTTTCCAAATGAATGTGATCTGAACGTAAGCGTAGCAAAATGTAGTCTGAACGGAAACCATGAGTTGCGCGCCGCACTCCCCTATAAAATCCCACGTTGACCGATATTTCTTATCAGTCGCTTATCAGACGTTCATCTGTACACATCTCTGCATCTACAGACCTCTAAGGGATACCGTCTGCAAATTCATTGTTTTCACAAACCCATGGATACTACGTCAGAAGACGCCGCACAAGTTGTTGCTTTGTTGCAAGCAGGCCACAGTCAACGTTTAGTTGACGAGAAGTCGCTCGTCAACTAAACTTGAGCCAATCTGCTGTCTCAAGAGTATTCAGAAGGTTTCAGGAAACTGGTACCTTCACCCGGAGACCACATACTGGTCGGCGCCGATGCACATCTGAGAGGGACGATCGCTTTATGGTTTAAATTTCACTGTGAAATCGCCATCTCACGGGCGTCGATCTGCAACAGGAGCTGACACAAGTTCGTGGAGTAGCTGTTAGTCAATGGACAGTCAGAAGACGCTTGAAGGAAGCTAACCTCACTCCAAGACGGCCCGCTAGAGGCCCCAAATTGACCGTTAGTCACCGCACAGCACGACTCGAATTTGCTCGGGAACACGTCAATTGCAGCATCGAGCAATAACGGTCCGTCCTATTCACTGATGAGAGCAGAATGTGTCTCCATGGTAATGATAGGAGAGGCCGGGTCTACCGGCGTCCAGGAGAGCGATTTTCACAGTGCTGTTTTGCTGAAACAGACTCGTACGGCGGCGGTTCCTGCATGATGTGGGCTGGCATATCCTTTGAGGGAAAAACAGATCTTGTTTTCATACCTGGTGGAGGCCGGAGGGGGGGGGGTCTGACTGCTCGACGATACATTGAGGACATTCTCCTGGATCATATTGTGCCTACGCAGGATATATCGGGGAAGACTTCATGTTGGTGCATGACAATGCCCGGTGTCATTCAGCACGTACCACTTGGCAATTCATGGAGGAGGTTGGAGTGGCCAGCCACTCAGTCCCGACATGAATCCGATTGAGCATTTGTGGGACGAGCTCAAACGGAGGGTCCGAGCCAGAAATCCGGCACCGTCTAATATCAACGAGCTCAAGATTGCGCTGGAGGAGGAGTGGAATGGGATCCCTCAAGACTTTGTCAAAACCTTAATAGGGTCTATGAGGAACCGCATGCAAGCCGTCGTATAGGCAAGGGGAGGCAATACCAAGTATTGATTAATAAAAAGTTTCCTTGTTTTGCTTGAATTTTTTTGTTGTATTTTAATTTTAAGTATCTACAATTTTTTTTCCTAAGCATGCATTTTGCTTGCGTTTTCATTCAAAATGCTTTATAAAACAAAATAGTGTATAGATTTTAATGATAATAGTGTCATTGTAAAGTAAAAACATTAGGCTTTCAAAAAAAATGTTTTTTGAAAATCGGATAAGCCATTAAAAAACATACGCCTTTTTGTGCGCTCTAAAGGAGTGAGTCGATTTAGTTGCACGGGAGTGTATTATAATACTTTCACCAAAATAAGGAACTGTAAATAGCATTAATTCCAGAAAAAAAGGTTTCTTGGGTCAAAGCTTTGGTGATCCCCCCCCAAAAAAAAAAATAGCTCTTAACAATAAAATAGATAAACTGAAATGTGCTATCAAAATGCCACATCGCTCTGCTATCAATCTGTTGTAAAATTAAGAATAAATTTACATCAAAACATTATTGAGATAGAAAAGATCATAAGGGTTACTTCTGTTACCTTATTAACTAACTATGTGTAAGTAAATAAAAGCAGCTAGAAGAAGAAGCTAAAAATTCAATTTTAAGGGAAGTTTTTAACAATAAATATTTGCAAATTAGGAAAAAGTCTTATTATTCATAATTATTATTCATAAGTCTAATCATAAGTCTGAGGAGAGTAAATTATTTTTGGAAGTTGTTCTTATCTAATATTACTGTGCAGAATGTTTGGCAAACCTTTTTTAAATTGGGGATAAAACAATTGTTAGGAACCGAATTGAGATATCAGTTGTATATTATTGTTATGTTCGGGTCATATTCCATCTTCTTTTGATGAGACATTAAAATGTCATTATTCAGAAATCTTTTCCCAATGATGAAGTGAGTGATGACGAAATTTCTCAAGTCTTATTCGTTCATCTTGTTGAAAGGGAGGATCATTATTACTGTAGTATCATACAAGTTATCGTTGATCTCCCTTTTAACAAGCTGAAATGGATAATGTTGTGAAGAAGTTAAAGTTTGTATTACACAGGATATTTATTTGGATGTTTTTCCAAATCTATAAAAGAAGCTAAAATTATTCCTATTTAAAAAAAATGTTGATTCGAAGCAAATGCTTCTGGATAATATTAGATGTAGTATAAGTCTTCTCCCATGTTTCGATGAATGTCTTGAGAAGCTCTTAATGAATAGCTAGATATCGTATTTTGACTTCGATTTTGTCTTAATAATACGATAATTAGCTTCAATTAGTTTTGGTGATGGCCTAGGCCTCCCCCAAATTTGGAAATGGCTTCTGTTCCCCAACACCCCGTGATGATCTGACTTCGGTCCTCTGGTCTTACCGCCCAAACGAACTTTCCCACCAACTCCCATCTTCCCAACAAAACCAAAGTTTTCCCCGCTCCAATCTGACCTATCTCTCTTCCGTCCGCCTTTTTAACTATCTATTTTTACGCCTTCTCACCTCTTTCCCTCAGACCTGAAGACGATTCCTGAACAATAGGATGCGAAACATTCTATGGATGTGGGAAATATTCCAGTCTCGTTTGCAGTAACTTCGCCACATCCACATTAGGACTACAATTAGCTTCAATGATAAATTATTTAAACAGATTTTTGGTTGTCCAATGAGATTACCAATAAGTATAATTATAGCGAATATTTTTATGCAATATCTGAAAAATCAGGTTATTCCACATACCATTTATACTATTAAACTGTGCATCCGTTATGTTGATGATATCTTTCTAATAATCTTTTATAATATCCATAATTTACAAAAGAAAAGAATTTCATTTACAAAAGAAATTGAACAGAATAATATGATATATTTTTGGATATTTCATTTTTCTACTTATAATTTAATTGACCATTCTTTAAGTTATATTAAAAAAGCCAATGTTTACTCGTCTTTTACTTGACTATCAGTCCTCTTGTATATAAAAGATCAGTTACTCTATACCACTTTGATAAGAGCGTCAAAAAATTACTTCAACTCCATAGATTAAAAACTCACAGATACAGGAAGCTATTAATTTATTGTTATTGAATAATTATCAGTTAAAATTAATATTAAGTGGCTTAAATAAGTTAAATAACAAAGAAAATATAGGAAACAATTGGGTAATTGATCAAAATAAGAAAGTTATGATGTTATCTTATTATGGATTGGTATCTGATAATATTTATAATTTTCTAAAGAAATTTGGTTTTCAAGTAATTTTCCTTTCTTCCTACTAATAAATTAAGGAATATATTGTCTCATTCAAAAGATAAAATTCTCAAATTATTATCTATTGGTGTTCTACATCATTAAAAAGTGAAACATGTGGACAGAAGTATGTTGGTATATCTGAACAGGTGTTAATTAAAATAGTAGAACAGCTTAAGTTTGCAGTACATAAGTATTTAGTAAAAAATTCAGATCATATTTGTCAATTAAAAAAAGTTGAAATGTAATCAAAGGATATCAACAAATACAGATTTCAAGTTAAAGAAGCCTTGTTAATTCAAAACTATAAAACACAGCTTTTAAATAGAAAACAAGAGATCCCAGAAATAACAAGATTGTTAAATGTTGATATACTGTTTATTTCTTATTTATATTTATTCTATACAATATCATTTGTGATTGACGCTAAGATATTGTAATCATGTTTATTTAATTTTCGTTGTTTGTTTATTTTGTTATTATTTTATTCCTGTGAACAAGGATGAATTCCATCCGAAACATGTAAGTGTTATTTACATTGGTTGTCATAATTCTTGCAAATAATTCCAATTTCATAAATCATTAATGTTGCTATGATTAATGGGTTTCTTTTAGTACTTGAGATATATTAAATTTTGTCGTGTATTTGTTATTTTAAATTAACTACTGGTAACTATTAATTTAGTGTTTCAGACAATATTTATTTTATAATTTACATTTACTTCTGGAAGCCTTGTGATTCACTTGTGGAACACAAGGTATGTTTTTTGGAATAAAAAAAATAACAAAAATTGTAACAAAATAGAACTTTCTTAATTTTCAAATCATTTGTCACCAAATCACAATTTCCTAATAAACAAAGCTAGATCGCTGACCTAGAATTTTGAGAATTTTTAAACTAGCCTAATAGCAAACAAGAAAGGCATTGAAACTGTTAGTTACAATGGCAGTTCAGTTGTGTAATAAATACAAAAGTCAACGTAATAAGATTTTGGAACATTATAATATTAATACAGGCTATAATTTAACGGTATAGTTTATATGTATATTTTGAATTCATGTATATCAACATTCTCAAAGTAGTGTACTTACGTGTCCAAAGCATCGACTGGTTCTCCTTCCCCTCCAAATCCACACCAATTGCCATAACCCAAATAAGCAAGTCCATTTTGTTTATTTGTAAGTGTTAAAGCAAGGAACTGATTAAAAAGAGCGGGGCCAACTAGTGTAAATGCTTCAACTGAATAATCGGAGTTGTATCCTAATAGAAACATAATAAATCTACATTTACAAAGATAGTTCATAAAAAGGTACTATTTATGTTACTTAATATTTTACTCAAGATCAAAATAGCACCAAAAAATGTTCAGTAGTAGTAGAGTCATTAATAATGTTTGATTTAATCGTCACTAACGATATATGTACAGTATACAAGGTGGTCAAAAAAAGACTGGTGAGGTTTCAAAGACGTGTATTTTCTGTATTGTCTAACTTCATGACTTCCCTCAATTGGAAGTGCAACTGTCCAATTTTGATGTGAGTCACTCAAAGTCCCTCAATGTGCGCACCTTTCGTCACCCGGCACACATCCAAGCAATAGTCTAAATTCTGTCAGATTCGATGAAGCATGTCTGTGTGATGGCCTCCACAGCATGGTGTGCTCTGTCGTATTCTTCCAACCGCTAGATTGAACGTTTATATATTATGTTTATATTGTTATTGTTTATATATTATGCATATATAAACACAAAATTAGAAAACTGCACACACAAACTTGTGAAAAAGTTACTAAGTCTGAGGAAATCAACAACTAACCAATAGAAAGCCCTTAATCTGGCAAATATATTGTCAGTTATCCACGTCTTCAATCAGTGGTAGTCTCAAAAAGACTACCAATCTAAACAATAGAAAAATGTACCTAGAAGGACTAAAAGTGCAATTGACGTTGTCAACAGATGTCCTGAGACCACAGTAATCGGTGAAATATCGACGCCTCAAAACACTAAGATACATCAGTCTGGAAAAATGCTGTTATTTATAATTTCGTAGATTTGTTTTCAAATGTATTGATTATAATTTCCATTATCAAAAGAAGACGATTAATATTTTTCAGTTTACGAACATTTCAAGAAGTCGAAAAATCGTTCGCATCAAACTGGACCAAATTTATCCGTGGATTATGGATGTCTGGGAATACAACAGAATGCGATCTTGAATCTTATAGAAATATTGCGTTTGCTTGAAGATGTCTTCAGTATCTTATATGCTTATGTAAGAAGCATCATAAGTCATTCCCATTTTAGGCGAATGCGGAATGTGTAATTTATACATTTCTAAATGTTACACATTTATAAATATTTGTAATTAGTTCAAAGCTATACTCAATTCATGTAGAACAATATGTTAGAAAATTAGTAAAATTTTAATTTTTGAATAAACATATTTTTTCCAATATTTACGAATTTCTAGAGATTAGTAACTAACTAGTAGGATATTTTTTTAATATCATGTTTTTTTTATTCACTCATGTGTCTCACTACAGAACATACATTCATGTACATTCTCTATTTTTCTTCTTTTTTTTCATAATTGGTTCCTCAAGTTTACTCCACTTAAAGGACCACGAAGTTTATTCTTCCAATTTTCTGCAAACACAGATGAATAAGCCGATGTGCTGCAGTAGGTCCCACACCTTGAATCAAAAGGTTTATAAGTAATAGAGGCTGGTTATAATTAAAGTGACAGAGATTAGAAAAGAATCTACTTGTTTTCTGCAACAAACCACCGGCCTCTACCCGGAGCTACACTCCACTCAACTCTCCTGTTTCTTCGAAGTTCTTTATTATATTTTTGAGCCCATTTAGCAATTTACGTCCTTTCCTTATTTCTTTCAAACGGTAACCATTGACGTAACCATTGACGTAATGCTAGGGCGGCAGTACTGCTGGTTTGGTAAGAATTTCACTAGCATAGTTCGATCCATGGATATTTCTTGGCAAGGCATGTCATGGGATTGGCTGCGAGAAATTGTCACGTAATCTAACAAGCTTCTTGCGTGCCAATGCCACCTTAAAATAACTATTTATTTTTATTCGCATATTTTCTTCCCATATTCTTATTAAAGTATCCACAATTTCGTTGTGATCGGTCGAGCAGATCCTTCTCTACATGCTCCGAGCACTTTGAATATAATTATAATCTTGCATAATATACTGCATTACAAACATGTATATTAAATCTTATTATATATTTATATATTTAACCGTAACATGTACATTAAATTTTATTATTCGCTTTATGTAGTTTTTAAGTACATTTTCAACAACAATTAGATACGATCCTGTGGTCTAAATTTCATTTCAAACTTCAAAAAAATAAGTATTACCAACTATACAAATAAAACCTGCAAACAACAGCTTCAGCATCTGTCAAAGGAAAAAAAACAAAGAAAAAATTCATTATTTTAAGAAACTGAAATTTAATAAAGGAATTTCGCTTAACGTTAATTATTGTTCATAGTTAAGGCTTTTTAATTAAAGTAAAACATTTCAAAGATTCTTGATAAAGATTGTCTTATTGTAATATTTCTAATAAGGAGAGGGCATGGCCTTTATAGCGAGAAAATTCATTCCTTTTTCTGAGATGAAAGTACACATGGAGTACTTCAAAAATATATATGGGTTGAGGGGCCAACACTCAAGTGTTTTCAAGATCTTTGAAATTATTTTCATCGATTGTCGAGTATTAGCTTATTAACTTCCTGTTGAATTATAACAAGTGTTCCCGTGTGGTAATGGGCAAGCTATCGGACTGGAGATGTGACGAACCATCGTTTGATTCTGCGGTGGGACAACATTTTCTTTTTTTTCGTTGATTAACTATTTTCTTCTTTTTTAAAGATTTACAGGTTTTTCTTTTTGTTTTCTATTCCGATTACATTAGGAATATTAGATAGAAAAGTAATGTAGGATTAGAAATAAACAAATAACAATACACTTTTATGATAATATTTTTCTTTTCTTAGGTTTTTCTTTTTTTTTTCTTTCTCGGTTATGTCAGGAATATTAGTTTGAAAAGTAATACAATTATAGAAATAAACAAATAAATAATATTCTCTTTAACTTATTTTTTTATTAGAAGTATTTTAATTTATTAAATTTAAAATAATACATATAAATATTCAACTAAAATTTTTCTTTTTTTAATCTTGTATTTTTTTCTTTCCTGTACCAATACGCTTTTGTTTTGATGTTTTATTAATATTATCAATATTTGAACCACTAAAATTGACGAATAAGAATCGTAAAAGTATTCATTTATAATTTAGTAGTACGCCGTTCCGGCATGGCCGAGCGGTCTAGACGACCGTTATGTGGGAACCTGGGTTCGAATCCCGGTGTTGGCATGGCTGTTTCTTTCTTCTTCTGTGTTTCGTCCGTTTCTCCCTGGGACTTACTAACTCAGGGTTATCCTGGACGGGATATGAATCTCGTCCCCTTCTTGACTTTCACTAGCTTCGCTCTGACGTTGTCAGGTCCAGCTAGTTCTGTGGTCCGTAGTTGGCCAAATTCGATAAAGGAAGGAATTTAGTAGTACAAGATGATTATAATTAAAGTTGGCCTAATTAGAGCATCCTGCAGCTGCAACCAATAGTCGGAGAGATACCAAAAGTTGTATACATATTATTCAAAGGATGTGCTCAGCATTTCTGTAAATAAAAAATTAGTTACAAAATCGTCCGCTAGAGGACGCTTTTTGCTACAACAATGAAAGTAATTATAGAAAAATATTAAACATGCAATGCTATAACGATAGAGTATGGTTTTAATTGTAACGTTTTGTTGTTGTTGTTTTTTTAATGTAAAAATGGCCCAAATGTCATCACAATTGCAAAGGGTTAAACTTTATGCAAAGTGAAAACAATCTGATTTGTAGACATCGCAGCCCACTCGGGCTACAAATAATCGGTGTGAATAAGAACGTGTTATTAGCAATAGCCGCGATGACGATGACTTTACAAGAACGTGCGTTGATGGTCGAGTTTTATTAAGAAAGCCATGGTAATGCTGTAGCTGCGATTCCTGAATTTCGTCGGGCTAAAAAAGTACGCCAAAGACCGATGTCACCAAAGGTGTGAGAAAAATGATGAAAAAAATTTGAAGAAACCGGATCTTTAAGTGTGCAACATGGCAGAGGACGAAAGTGCATCGGTGATCACGTGATTGAAAACGTTCCCACATCAATCGTTCTGCAGTCGTTGGAAATGCTTGAGGTTAAGGTAATGCCCTAGCTACATCATGACAATTAGATGTATCCTGGAACACAGTTAGAAAGATACTGAGAAACTTAATTAATTTTTTTTCAGTGATTTCATTTTTCAGTAATTGATTTTTGATCAGTTACAGATAAGAACTGCTTCTAGGCGACAAGGAATCACTTTTGCATTGACCTTTCTGGCAAGGATGGAAGTTGATACGTCGTAGCCATGGGATATCCTATGGAATGATGAAGCACACTTTTATTTGAATGGCACCGTGAACACCCAAAATTCCAAGGAAAACCCACACGTTTTCCAGGAAATTCCTCTTCATTTGCCAAAGCTTACAGTTGGTGTGGGTTCACATCCAACTTTATCCTGGGTTCTTATTTTTTTGAAAAAATTACTGCAAATGGTCCTCAGACAAGTTCCGTGATTACGTGCTCCAGACGTGCTCCAGAACTTCTGATACCCCAACTGCAGGAAAGACAGTGTCTTGTTCAACCTCTTTTATGCAAGCTAGTGCATATTGGAAGGTTCGTGCAAACATTGTTATGTCATCACTTTACCAATGATGGAGTAATTAGTCGGATCCCTACTGCCTGTCCACCACATTCTCCAGCCCTAACTCCAAGCGATTTTTTCTGTGGGAATACGTAAAGGATGTGATGTATCGTAGAGGAATTGCAACATTAGCTTCACTTATGACAGTTTCACTTTACGTAAGCGAACTATCACGGGTGATCACCTACGATCACCTACGGTTGATCATACAGTTCATCGTCTACAAATGACACACATTTGTCACGGGGAACATATTGAGCAATATCACATGACTCGTTCAAAACGTCTCATATTGTTTATATGAAAAAAATGTGTTTTTGAATATTCTGTTTAATTTTCCCGCTCTTATAGCTGTAAAAACGTCCCCTAGCGGACGATTTTGCAACAATTTTTTTTTTTTTGTAGAATCTTGAGCGCATTCTTTGAATAGTATATGTACAACTTTTCGTGTTTCTCCGACTATTGGTGCAGCTGTAGGATGCTCTAAATAGTCCAACTTTATTTATAATCAACTTGTACATACACTGCTCACAAAATTTAGGGGATATTGCGAAATGAATATAATATACCCAAAAAACAAAAGCGTTTGAGTTTATTTATTAAAGAACATCATCAGAAAAGCAAATGACACGAAAATGGAAGTTGTCTGAATATGCAAATGAGATGCAGAATCCATTTATTGGGTTTGAACAGGATGTGATACATGGACGGGGGTTAACATTCGCATGACTAATGTGAAAAATGTGTCGCACATTGGCTGTTCAGTAGAATGTATGGTCATCTGAGACTGCTACAATACAGTGATAGCGACGAGGTACGGAGAGGATCAAATTGTCCAGCAGTTTCTGTAGGATTCGTGGCCACTCGCGCACCAGGGCAACCTCCTGCTGAGGAAATATTATGTGAGGTGATTGATAACTGGCAACACGTCTTCATACTGCATCCCAAGCATATTTGATGGGATTTAGGTCTGGAGAACGTGAAGGCCAGTCCTTGCCCTCGATTCCATCCTCTTGCAGCATGTTGTTGACTAGATGCGCAAGGTGGGAGCGTGCTTTATCGTTCATAAAAAGAAAGTTGGCTCCAACTGTTCATGCTTAGGGTACCACTATAGGCTGTAGATTTTCATCCCGATATCTTATAGCATTCATCATTCCATTTCTAACAGCATGGAGGTCGGTACGACCACCAATGCTGATGCCTGCCAACATCATGATTCCACCTCAACCAAAAGAATGTCTTTCTTGCATGAAATGTGGATTCTCCCGTGTTCCACGTTCACGCCAGATCAGGGCACGACGATTGTCAGGCTGCAGGCTGAATCTTGACCCGTCTCTGAAGAGAACCGGGAACCACTCCTCACCGGTCCAAGGAAGATGCATTTCAGCCCATCTTTTGTGGATTCTGCGATGTTCGCAGTTATTGGAATGCATACCAATGGTCGCCGGGCGTACAATCCACTGTGACGGATCCAATTTCGTAAAGCCTGAGTACACACCCGTCGTCCGCTAGCTGCAAGAAACTGTCCCCTAAGCTCAGTCGCATTGCTTTGCCGGTTCCTTCGGCTGTTGGCGTCAAGTAGCGATCATCTCCTGCAGTGATGCCACTTACTGTGACAGTCTCTTTGAAGCGATTCCAGAGTCTGCTAATCACGCTCCTGCCAATGTCATCTGTGTTTGGCCAGCTTCAAGACGCCCTACACTTTAGATTCTCCATGCTTCAGATTCGAGTAAATCATGTTGCAAGGGCATTTTAAGGTGACACTCAACGATTCTGCCACTTGTTGATCCAGGAAAGTGGAGATATCCCAGTAGCGGCAGCATAAAGAGGATGCAAATCACATTTGCAAATTCAGACAACTTCCATTTTCGTGTCATTTGTTTCTCTGATGATGTTTTTTAATAAATAAACTCAAATGCCTCTGTTTTTTGGGTGTACTGTATTCATTTCGCAATATTCCCTAAATTTTGTGAGTGGTGTACATAAATATTTCTGATAACCAAAATTTCTAAATTCCGCCAATTGAAATATTTATTCTGATCTTTAATGGTCGAATTTTTAATTTTTTTTAATTAAAATTATTTTAGTTCTAATTTTATTAGAAAAAATATTTTTTTATGTGCATGTTTTATACATAATACTTAACCAACAAAATCCAGGATTTCAGGATTTATATTCCACAATTCAACAGTTGAACAATTAATATAGTTACATTTATGTAAAAGGATTGATGGGTTTATAAGGGAAAATCTCACAAAAGCGCCTTGTCAGAGAGCTTGTTGATCCAAAAACCAATTCAGAAAAAGCACAATATGCTTCATTTGTAATGGGCTTATTCTGGGAAAAAAAACTTGTTGCTGAAAAAGAGGAAGCTATTTTAGTTATTTTCAGACAAAATAACCATGTTTCTTAGAGAGCCAGTCCGATAACTTACTCTTGTAGCAGCCACAAAAACGTTTGTACATGCTGTGCCCTGTCTTTGTAAGTAAATCAGTAATTCATCTAAAAATTGTAGCTACATTAAAATAGGTCTTTAATTTTTGTCCTTTTTAATAATTGAAAGACAGTTCCATCTTCAAGCATAGCTGAAGAACCTCTCGTGTAGGGTAAAGCAAATGGACGTACAAAGCAAGGATCTGATGGAGTGTAACGATCCCGAGAGCATCCTTTCGCACTGCTATTCTTTTCAGGTCTCTCAATTTCAGTGCTAAATGAGTAGTCTTCCTGATGAATTGAATCAATACCAAGTCCATGAAGTAAACTAGTGATCTGTCTGGATAAAAAAGACGTCCCTCAATCCAAATGGGCAGATATTCCAAAAATTGAGATTAAATCACAAAATATTAATTACAGTGGCTGAACTGATGTCATTGCAAGGGAACACAAAGGAAAAACGGGAATATTCATCGACAATCGTCAACAGATGTCAGTTTCCTGTGACGAAAGGTTGCAGGTCTTTTGAAATCAACGTTCACGCGTTCAAATGGAGATATTGCTGTAATTACATATTCACTATCCTTTTTAAACAGTGCAGTTTGATTTCAACACAAAAGGGACACGCAGTAGTAAGTATTTTAATATCATCTAAAGAACAAGGGAAATTAAAAAAAGAATCCTAAAAATGAACAGTACATTCCCGGGAGCGAGAATGGTCTCCCTTTCATTTTGGCGCAGTCTAACAGCAGGGATAAATCCTACTGCTGATGATTCCTAATAAGGTTGAAACAGCTGTTCAGGATTCCCGTTGATGCTGGCTCAGTGTGTGAAAGCATATTTTCGGTTCATCGATAGTTTTTTTTTCTTGATATGTAAATTATTATGGACGTTAAATTTTACTTTTCAGCAAGAGAAATTCTTAGATCTGAACGAATTGTCCTTGTTACTCCGGCGATCTTGATGAAGTTCAAGCAGTCTATTACTGTTAATAGCTCTGCAGAGCATAGAGAATTTGAATTTTGTTTCCCAGGTCGGTAGAAAATCTAGTTCTGACTGGAGAGTTCTGCAAGTCACAACATTATTTCCGTCATTTTTAATTTTGCACAGTGATCAATATTCAACACAAAAGAAAGGACTTCTTGATCAGTAACTAAATTGTCTCCTATCCAGAAATATCTTCAATTTCTGGAGATTTTTTCTCAATAGCTATTTTCTCAATAGCTGGGTGTCGTTGTTCTGACTCCGAAAGGGTTCTTGAAAAGAAAGTCACTTGGTGGCATCCTTGACTCAGCGTAGCAGCGATGGCAGAATCCGATGCGTCACTTTGTCAATGGTCCAGACTAAGGAGTCCAGTTTGAGGCACTCAAAATCGCTCATTGCAGGCAGCTGTATTGGGAACGATTTATGATGTATTTTATCAAAAAACATAGTAAACCATTAACATTCTATGTCAATCCACATACAATATTGAGCAAAACAGCCTAACAGAACGTTTTAAAAATAAAGAGTCTCGAGATGCTGGAAGACTTAGTCTTTCTGGGGGCGAGTCTTTCTGGCTCTGGTCGAATTTTCTTTAATAATTTTTTTTTAAGAAATTTCAAATTATAACTCTATATTTCTTAGAAGATAAAAGCTTAATGTGTGTTAAAACTGCAATTAATAGAATAAGAACACACCAAAAATTGTTAAAAAGTCTTTATAATAAAAAAAAAGTTAATGGTACATTATGGAAAAAGAAAAGGAGACCTCTCGGAATCTTGTGCGATTCCTTTTGGTTTTCCATAATGTAAATTACAAAAACTTTTTTGGTGTGTTTGGTGATTTTTTATTATACAGTATTATATTTCTTAGAAAAATCTCAAAAAAAAAAAAGATGTTTTAAAAACATTGTCACTGAAATTGGAACTAAATACTTTGAACAAGAATTAACAAAACTCATAAAAATGTAAAATCATTGTAAAAATTAAAGTTAGAACTTAATAATAATTAATTAATGTTCATAATACTAAATTAAAATTATGAATTTAGTAATAAATAAGATTATCTAAATAACCGCATTTCAAAAAAGTGATTTTTTTTTTAAATATTAGGTTAGAATATTTTATTAAGCCTCAATTTACAAAATAAGTTATTAATGTCAATTTGTCTTTTATTTCAATTTTTTTAAGTAAAAATTTTGAATTTTATCTCAAAATTTCCTTGGATTATAAGAAGTTGTAAATGATTTTTGAACTATTTACTAATTATCTAACTTAAGTAAAATGGAATAGTAATTTATAATCCTTGAGGTGGGAATCCCAACAAAATCATACAATTCTAAAATTACCTATGGTAATTGTCGTCATTTAAAACCATAGAGGACAGGACGTTTCAACCTGCCTGCAGATTATTTTCTGCCTGTGTGGTGGTTTCGAAGGGCTGAGATTGAATAGCTTCTGACGACGTGATTGGATAGTTCGCTATTAATAGTGAGAGAACTGGCGATATGCCAAGACTCATGTAATACACAACTCTCCCAAACTATCACACAGTTGAAAATAATCTGCAGGCAGATTGAAACATCCTGTCACCTGGTAATTTTAGAGATGGTAATTTTAGAGGATTCCTACCACAAGACTAATTATCTAACTTGTTAAATTTTGTATATATATATATTTAGCCGACAACTTTGGCACCAACTTTAAACTAACAACAACAAAAATAATCTAAAAACATTTAAAATACACCGCAACGCGTGTTTCTGAACTCCTGTAACCCGGGTTCTTTTATCAAACGTAAAAATTCCCCTACCAAAATAATATTTTAAAATGTTTTTTAGATTTTTTTTTTTGTTAGTTTAAAGTTGGTGCCAAAGTAGTCGGCTAAATATATTGAGAATTAGGCAAGTAAAAGTATTATATTTGTTAAATTTTGCTTTAATTTTTTACTTCAAAAAACAAACAAAAACCAAAAACAAACTAGATAATGTAGTGACACGGGATAACTGTGATGTTTGATGACGATAATTGAGAAATACGCTTTACAGAGTGTGGGTTGCGAGATACATTTGTACCTTTATTTTAGTTTAGTGATAATTGTAATGTATTTTCTATTTTTGTTTATTTCGTTAAAGAGGAAGTTAGAATTGAAATTGAAATTGCTTTCGACAGCAGCTGAGGGATGTAAAATTATTTAGTGCCAACATCCGTAAAAACATTTTAGAAAAACATTTAATATTACAAAATAGTGATTTCTCAATTATTAGAAATATGCATTACTATCGATACGTGCAAATGTATTTGGCCTTGAAAATATTTCTCTAAAAAGATAACACAATTGTGTTATTTCACGTTCATTTAATAAGTTTTACTATGCATATATGATTTTGTATTTGTTTGAGACAAGAAGATTTTTCTTTCCTTTATGTGTGTTTTTAAAGAAGCCTTGAAAAAGGTTTTTTTCTTTAAAAGAATGAAATATTGGTGGAAATTCTATGTTGAATACGGAGGATTTATGATCCTATATATGACTGCAAAATAATTTAGAAAACTTTTATTATACCGGTACTCATAATAAGATAATTAAAAAGAAATGTATTAAAACCATAATATATAAAAGCCATAAATAAAAGAAATAAAAGACTTTTGTTTTTCTTTTCTTTTATTCACCAATTATCTCAGCACGTTAAATTTTCTTTATTATATAAAAGCAATATTTTGGACTAAATCTCTTTTAACGTAAAAATTTAATAAAAAAGTAAAGTTTTTTCCTTATTAAAAATAATTCATGGTGGAATCACTAACTCTGCTACGTTGGGGAAATTATCACAGATTCCAAGAATTAATAATTACGACGCATCTATTGGTTAATTCATGTTAATAACGAACATTAGACGATAATAATATCATTGTGTGATATTATTACCCTCAGCTGTTGTTGTTGCAAATGGGAAGTATATTTCTATTCATATCTGCCTACGAAAAGAGTCGATTTTGTTATAAAATCCTGAAAATTTAATTATTAATGGAGATATTTAAATTCTATTACTTTTACACTAAGTTGTGATAAATTTAATAGCTGAAACATTACATGTAGGAATCAATAGTTTAATAGAAAACATCGGTTCTTCAAGATTAAGTGGATGAAAATCATTTGATGGTTAAATCCCTGTGAAAAATCGCCGCTTCGCTTCAACTTAACCACAAGTTATGATGTTATAAATTCAGAATTGCATTTTTTTAAATTAGTTTCCCTACTTTACAATTTCTCAATTGTAATCGTTATTACACTACATGACTATTTTATTTCGTATTATTTACTATTAAAATAATCTACTCATTTAAATGTGGATTTTCATTACAATTTCGATTTTAATGCCACGAATTTTCGCTTAATTAAAATTCTTCGGGAATTAATTCTTATAAATATCATACATTTTTGTATCATTCATTTTTATGCCATTTTGCAAAACAATTTCTTCGATTTGTTTTTTTAACTATTGTTTCTTTTTTACATTTGCTTAATTAACTTCATTTTTTTTTAATAAAAATGGATCCTTAAAACGAACAGGTGCCAATATTTCAAAAAGCTATATTAAGATGGTTGTGGACAGACTTTCCTTAGAAACAAAGAAAAAAATTCCGTCCCTGAATGCACTGTAAAATTTGTTGGAAACTCCACAATTTCTTTTCAGTTTAGAGTAAATATTTTTGATTTTTCCGAAAGATTTTTAACTTATAATTTTAAAAAATGGTTGAAAAATATTTTTAACCCACATTTTACGAATAAGGACTTAGTGGAATAACAAATTAAACAGAAATTTGAAAGAGTTTTCTAATTAGCTTCTTCAATGCATTTTAAAGGATAATGGTTCATAATAAATAATTTCTTCGAACTTTCTATTAATTTTAAATATTCAATGGATCATCTAACTGACAAATCAATTGTCCTTACTCAGTTATAAATTTCGTTTTGACTGTTTATATTTTAAATCTTTTATTTACTATTACCCCCCCTTATCACAAATTTTTTATTATGTTTTTCCTCTTCCAGCCTAAATTTTGTAGAGTTCGTCAGTGGGTTTATTTATGTAAATTAAGTGGAGCAATTGGGATATTCCTCAAAAATTCGCTGAAGTTAAACAAAAAAAAAGTCCTAACGAAATTTTAATTCGAAAACTTTATTTTCTTTTGGAACATGGAATGGATTTCATCAAGTAACTGTTAGAAAGTTAGCTTTTACAGAACAGGTTGTAACCCATAGAAGTCACTCAAAATGTTCAGCAACGAAAAACTTTGACTGGAAGTGAAAATAAATTTCAGAATAAATACAGGGCTTATATTTATCAACCATAAGGATTTCTAGCAATGGTGTTTATTAGTCCTATAGAAACTGAAAACGGCAGGAAGTGAAAGCAAACGAACAAAACATACACTATATGGTCAAAAGTATCCATGTAGTGTAAGTTAGTTAAAAATGGTCGGGACTCGGAGACTCCTGAGGCACATATTAATAAGTTGTCGGTCCCCCTTTTGCATCGATGACAGCCTGTACACGTCTGCGAAGCCTTTGCACCAGGTTTTGATAGGTAGTCGCAGGAACTGACTTCCAGGCGGCCATAACAGCTGAAGTGAGTCCGGCCACGGAAAATGGGCCATATGATTGGGTACGTAATCTGCGTTTTATTTCGTCCCACAGATGTTCAATTGGGTTGAGATCGGGGCTCTGAGACGGCCAGTCAAGTTGTAGAACACCCATGTCGTCAAACCATGGCCGCACAAGCTTCGATGTGTGTACGAGACAGTTATCCTGCTGGAATAGAAACGGGCCTTCCCCAAACTGTTGCCACAGAATTGGGAATGCAGCGTTGTCCAGAATGAACCAATGTATCGCAGAGTTCACGATGCCCGTCACAGGAACTATGGCATCCAGGCCGAACCATGGCAAACACCCCTGCACCATTATGCTGTTGCCACCGAACTTAACAGTTGGCGCAATGCAATCGGATAAGAAGAGTTATCTACATACTATATATATGTATTTAAATACTTAAAAAACTAAAAACTAGAAATAAATTTGTAAAACTTAAAATTTAAATGCTAACGATAATATTACTGATATAATAACTAAATAAAAAGAGCAAAGTCTTAGAATATTGCGTTTTTGTTTTTCTAAATATTAATTGAGGACAGATTGGCCGTATCTTCACAGAAACAATTATATGGTTTTTGTGTTGGCATTTTTGAAATTCCACATCAGTGTCCGGCTTTTATTTATATATAAAATATTTATATATTATGTATATAATTAAAGCAGATTTAACTTATACTAATAAATATATTAAATTGTAATAAATTCTTAATTAAAATATAATAACATATAATACCGTTTTTCACAAATTATAACCAATTTTCAGAACCTACTGTCAGAGAGATTTTTTTTTATTATTATATATGCATAGTCCTCTAGCGGGACTGTAATGTAAATTTAATTAAAAAAAAAAAAAAGATGAACAACCATTGCTTTTGGCACAAATGATGTATCCAATGGCCGATGTAAGAAAAGAGAGGATCTGAGTTAGAGCTAAAAACATCCAACCATAAAAAATAAAAGGAAAGCTGGTCAAGTCTTTTAGTCAATACCACTATTAAAAACCCACCTTAAAAATTTTACTTTAAAATATTCTTTATCAGCATCATATTTTGCCGTTTTTACATATACCAACTGAAACAGCTTTACCATTTGACCCCTCAAACTATGCTAACAACTGAATAGTACTTCAATATCTAGAAATGAAATCTTTCGGCGTCTAAGCTATATCTAAATGAACTTTTATGTTTATTTAACCGTCATCAAGATCTAACGTCTGCTCGAAGTCACGAACGTCATTCATGGACAGAAGTATGATAAGAAAACAAACAGAAAAAAAGAAAAACAAACAAACAAACTTAAATTAGAAAAAAGCATAATTAAGATTCCTAATAATCAATTTATTGTGAATTTACGTTTGCTTTCTTTTTTAAAAGTTGAACTTTAATTATAGGCGAAAAAAAAATACTTTTTAAAATTTTTGGAATTATTTTCAGGAAAGAAAAAGGTAATAGAAAAACAGTAAACTTACAGTGAAATTGTAATTAATAACAATAACAATCAGTATTGTAAGGCAGCAAACAGTGGTAGGTTGGTTTCTTTCTATGTTTTAATGTTGACGGGAGGAAACTTTGATGTGTAGGATGTGGAAAAATTTAAAAGGAAATAACTCAACAGTTGTGATACAATTTTTAAATAGTTTTTCCAGCAGTACTTGACTATTAACCTTCAAAACGCGTCTTCGTTTTGTTGTTGTTCGATGACTTTTGACGTCAGTTATAAAATGCTGTATTTTGCAACGAATTTTTCTATTCAAAAACTCCTGGATTGTTCAAAGTTTTACTCACTTAACAATGATAGGAAAACATTGAAAATGCTCTACTGGCGGTTATTTATTATATTAGATTTAATTTAAAAATCGATCTTAAAATAGCAGAAAATACAGTATTTATATATGTATATATATATATATAAAAAGCCGGACAGTGATATGAAATTTGAAAACCCAATCACAAAGAACAAATCACTTAGGTTTAGTAATATAAGTTAATTTTTATTCTTATATTCTATGCTTTCTGAATTCAAAATTGCAAATGATTGATTGAAATCTTTGCTTTACGAAACTTGAAGAAGATTGGCTTCAAGTTTGGTATATTAGATTTATTTATATATTATTAGAAAAAAAGAGTCCGTTATATTATTTCAAGGAATGCAATTATTTCCAAACAAAGGATAAAATGGATTGAGAATATTTTTGAAAGATGTTCAGGAAATATAAGTTAACAAAATTGGAAAAAAAGATGTAAGACATTGAAGGTCAGGCAAGAGGTAATTATTATCAGGGGAGGGGTTATCTTCATGTCAATGAATTTGAACTGATTTTAAATCATCAGGTTGACTGTAAAATTAGAAAGTGTAATTTTATTTTATTTTTTTCTTTAGTACAATTTATTTATTTCTATTAGTATTTCAAGAGAGCTGCAATTGCGATTGCGATGGGACACTGGAGGTTTGGTTGCTTTAATCGGGACTGACAAGGAGATGGTTAGGTTTGTCAGGTCGAAACATCCCTTGAAATTTTTGTCATTTATTCAGGACCTCATGTAGTTATTGTATACGAAATTTTAGCTGCTCTTATGCACTGGAAGGGGGTTTAAAAAAAGCTAAAGTTACCAGAAATAGTGATGTGACGTCATCACTCTTTGCCAGCCATGCATGACGTCATTCTATCTCCTGCCTCCCCGTTTCCTTGGCGATTGAATGTTATCGCGAAGGTCACGGTTGCCCATGATCACTCAGGGTCAGCCAAAACGGATGGCGCGGTGGAGCAAAATACTTAATTTATAAAATTATATAATTACTGTTTGCAAAATAAAAGCAATACAGGTATTGTATTCAAATTCTTAGAACGAAAGTACAAACAAATTTTAGAAGAAAGTAAATTCAAGAATAGATATAAATAAATGATTTGTGCAAAGTAATTATTGGAAATTTTTATATCTGTTATTTTTACATTATCTACACCCATAGAATTTTTATTTCTAGTAATTTTGATTATTAGTAGTAAAAAAAATATAGTTTGGGTTATAAAACCATCGAGTTATACTTGTTCATAAGACTAATCTCCAAAACATTCTTATTACAATTAACTTACATGTAGTTTTGTTTCCTAATTTTATGTTTCCTAATTTTGTGAAAGTTTTATCCTTTTTTACTTAAAACATTTTCTATTCTATTTTCTACACAAATGACGTCACACTTCTGCTTTGAATAAAATACTTGAACAACAAATTCTTCATCACTCAGGAAATTTCTTATTCTGCTTCCTCAGGCTTAAGTACAGAGAAACGTAGAATAATATAACAAACAAAAAAACAGGCAAAGTTTCAAACAACATAAATATGGCAAAGATTACAATGTTTATAATTTAAAGAACAAAGTTTATAATAACAAAATATATAAAGTTTATGAACATCGTAACCTTTGCCATATTTATATTGTTTAAAACTTTGCCTGTTTTTCTGTTTGTTATATTATTCTAAATTTCTCTGTACTTAAGCTTGAGGAAGCAGGATAAGAAATTTCCTGCGAAATGTAGTAATGAGTGATGAAGAATTTGTTGTTCAAACACTTCTGCTTTGTTGCTTTCTGTTTTCAAATAATAATTATATTATTATTATTAGTAGTAAGGGAGACATTGGCTGTGATTCAGTGTTTAGAAACATGTTAGTTCCACATTAATACGATTTTGAAATGTTTCTAAATTTAGGAAATTATTTTCCATTTTTTTTAAAAACATTTTCTATTCCTTTATGTGTTGCTAATTTCTTTAAATTATTATTCGATTTAATGTCCTGAAAGGACAATTGAAAGGAAATAACAAGAAACTAAAAAGATTAAAGTCATTGAAGCAGAAGGATACATTTGGCAACACTTAAGAAAAGTTTGCCGTTCCGGCATGGCCTGGGCGGCGGTCTGCCGTGCGGATGTTGTGTCGAAACCTGGGTTCGAATCCCGGGCGTGGCTTGGTTGTTTCAATTTCCTTTCCTGTATATGTCAGTCTCTTCACTTTCTCTTCGGTCTGAACTCATCCCATAATGACTTCCTGAGGAAAGCAACGGGAACCCATCTCAGTATTTTTTCCCAGGCGATTCTCCTTTCCTGTATTGTCATCCTCTTCTTCACTTTCTCTTCGGTCTGAAGCTTTACCATAATGGCTTCCTGAGAAATTAAATTCACTTGTTTCATTTTTTTTTTGAGATCGTTTTAATTCGATTGTAACTTATTAACAATGTCCTGATGTTGTTGATTCCATTCCATCCACCTTTTAAATCGGATATTTCCATTTTGAAGCGTTTTTCATCTTTCATTCTGGGAGGAAGGGTCAAGCTCAGCGTTGTGTTTTCTGGGGGATTTTCACTGTCGTCGCCGATTGAATTTCTTCACTGGAGAGTGGATTTTTTTTTTGTTTTCTAATATTGCTGTTGTTGCTTTTGTAATTCTGATACATTTTGTACACTTCCGTCAGTGTCTTTTAGATGGTCTTGCTTTTGTTATGTCCTCACTGGTTTAAGTACACCGCCACACGATATACATTTAAGTTTTTCATATTTTAAGAGTTTATGACATTTAAGACAAATAAATTTTGAATTTCACTTTTTTTACTCACTCATGTCTGCTGATTTTTAAATGATTGCATAGGCAGAATTTCCCCCAATATTTTGAGGAAAATTATATTGACAAGCATTTACTTTTAACTAACAAATTTCTCATGAATTAAATCTTCAGTGGTAACTTGAAGTACTTTAAGGTTTGCGAGTGATTAGATTTTTTGCCTCCTCAATCAAAATGCTGAAATTCCGCTTATTCCGCTTAGATGTATATATGCTTGAAAGTTGAATTACCAATAAAAGTCAATGCTGATTAAGCTGCACATGCAATCGCTTACATGCATACGCTATGATTAGTATATTAAATGCCTGCTTGTGAAAATCTTTTTTCACAAAATTGGCATTTCATCGTTTTTCACTGTGATCTAATGTGAGAAGTTAAGATATCTTCCTGTGAAAAGCTTTTCTTACAGAAGTCACAGTGAAAAGGTTTATCAGCTGTGTGTATACTTAAATGAGCAGATCAAGTTGATTTTGAAAAACATTTTTCACACTTAAATGGCTTATCACCTTATATATTCAAATGTGAACATTTAAATTACCAGTTTGAGAAAAGCTTTTTTCCCAAATTTCACACTGAAATGGCTTATCACTGGAATACCATCGAAAATAAGGAAGAGAAAAAGAAACTGGTTAGGTCACTGGCTGAGAAGAAACTCCCTAATGAAGGATGCACTGGAAGGAATGGTGAACGGTAAAAAAGTTCGAGGCAGAAGAAGATTTCAGATGATCGACAACATTATGGTAAATGGATCTTATGTGGAGACGAAGAGGAAGGCAGAAAATAGGAAAGATTGGAGAATGCTGGGTTTGCAGTGAAGGACCTGCCCTTGGCAGAGAACTATATATGTATGTATATCAATATTTATGAGCTTTCTGGTGAAAAATGTTTTTCACAATTTTTTCATCTGTATGTGATCTAATTGGTCTGAAAAGCATTTTTCACAAAATTCACACTTGAATGACTTATTGAATGTATGGGATCTAAGGCCTGATTTTGAAAAGTTTTTTTTTTTTTTTTTTCCACAAAATTTGCATTTATGTAATTTTCTAACTGTCTGTGATTTCCTCCTTACAGTCTAGAGCAGGGGTCGGCGACCTTTTGTTGTAAGAGGGCCAAATATTTTATGTGGGGATTACTGCGGGCCACACTTGGGTCAAAAAAGAAAATCATATTTTAACAACCAAAAAAAAAAAAAAAAAAAGGAAAATCTTAAGACGCCTCGCGGGCCGCACCAAAACGCTTCGCGGGTTGCCGACCGGTGGTCTAAAGCAATAAATTGGTCAGTAAACTTTAAATGGATTTTTTCTTTGATAATCATTAAATTTGTTGTTCACATGCATTAGTTGACCAATAATGAAGTCAAAGAAACTGAAACTGTTTTTTTTTGTTTTTTTTTTGTTTGTTGATTGACGTTCTTGAAAGCACATTTTCTTTCAGAGCAAATTAATGATTTGATAGAAATCCACTTTAATAAGTAGAATCTCCCAGTTATTTCATGTGAGCTCCCCTCGACCCCATTATAAGAATCTTCAATGATTTTAGTTGTGTTCTGGTGTCTGTGTCAATAGAAATTAACTTGAAATGCTCTCAAACTTTAAACTAGCTTCGATGTGGGAGAACAATTGCCTGAAAATCCGTGTAAATAGCATTAGATTAATACCGATATTTTCCTATCAGTCTATGTTATTAATTTCGTGTGAATTTAATACAAAGAAGGAGGTTAAAGAAATGGAAAGTTTTATCTAAACATATCAATGAACTTCGTAATAATTCCGTAGAAAAATGCTCAGGAAGTGGGATGAAGCAAAACCTGATATGTTTATTTTCCTTTAAAATAATCTTTTTTTTTTTTGCATTATTTATTTTATTAATTTAAAATCTAGACTTTCAAATTATATGAAGATTTTAGTTTCTAATTATATTTGCAGTATTCACTTCTTCATAAAATAACTATTTCTTTTCTTGAATCATTGCCGTTTCGCATTCCATCGGTCGTACTCTGTAGCCACTGTAATCGATCGTACAGTGACTGTAATCGATCGTTATTCGAAGCGAC
Organism: Thereuonema tuberculata; assembly: GCA_023159025.1. Classification (NCBI taxonomy): domain Eukaryota; kingdom Metazoa; phylum Arthropoda; class Chilopoda; order Scutigeromorpha; family Scutigeridae; genus Thereuonema; species Thereuonema tuberculata. The sequence continues at coordinate 151,147,634 of JAFIDM010000001.1, read as the reverse complement.
ATCTGGCGATTTTTATCTGACATTTTTTGGCATTAGATGTAATAAACGCCTACAGATGGCGCTATAAGTCTTAGTTTGATGGGTTCATCTTTTAGAATGAACTTCTCTTAGATTAGCTTTATTCAGTTTTTTTTTTTCAATTATTTCCTGCAAAAATAAATTGAAGACTGCCACATTATTTAAACTAAAAATATATCTAATTTATTGAAACAAAAAAATAAATTCAGTATTAAAAAAATAGGATACCAGGCAACTCTCGTGTAATTATAACTTTGAGTCAGAAAGGCTTTTTTTGGGAGTGCTTTTTTTTTATTTAAGAAATAGGTTAGTTTTTTTTTTAATTGATTAATGTGTTTTATTTTTTCCGCTGTTTAGTTTTCCTTGAAAATCAAATTAATGTTTTCAATAGTTTTATTTTATTTTAAATTTTTAACTCACAATTATAGTTCTTGATAGCTAATGTGTTTATATCTTAAGTAACTTTATTTAATATTTGTATTATTTTGAATTCATATAATTATGAAATTGAAGGGTTTCGCATTTTTTACAAAGTCTTCCAATCAAAACATTAACGACAGGAGCGGAATCTTTCCTCTTTTAAATAACTTTATTTTTATTAAGGTTCCTTATCTATTAATGTTTCACAGTATGTTGCTCGTAATATTTGATCTGCCAATATTTGCATTTTAAAACACTTAAAATCTTTAACAAATAAATCCAATATTACAAAGAAAAAGTAATTCCTACGTTATTTATAAAGTATCTGCTTGATTTAAAAAATATAAGCATTAATAAGGAATCTTGTTAACAGACTCTCATCCATGAGCTCTTCATTCGCTTCAGTCCTCAAGAAAATCTGATGTATTTTACAGATTGTAAAATGTAAACTTAAAATATTTGGCAGGAACAAATAAATTACAAATTATCATTAAACAGGCAATCATTATATTGGGATGTGAATGCTAGGATAATAACAAAGATACCTGGACAATAACCAATTTGCTATAATCTGACATTTCAGTTTTTAAATAACGGTTAACAGCATAATAAGTACGTGTGTAACAGCTACATTTGAAGTTTTGTACTTTAGTTTCTTGGCTTGTATTATTTAGATCATATAAGAACAGTGGCTAATACGAAGTATCCAGGAGAGAATAATGTTAATAAGGAAAGAGAAACTGAAAACAATGCTAGGGGAAAAATTAAAAAAAGATTGGTTAACTGCTAAAGTAAGGAAAAGAAAAGAAAAAAAAAAAAACATTTTCAAAAGAAATAGAAAGAAATTATTAAACCTATAGTACAAAAGAAAAAATATTTTCAACAGTAAAATTAATTTTGAAAAAGAATGACTTGAAAAAACATATTTACTTGTATTTACAATTAAATAACGAAAATAAAACATATTCCTAGTTTAGGAAATTTAGTGCAGAGTTCATTAAGAACTTTCTTTTACTATTATTTTTTTTATTATTATTTTAACAATGTAGATTTTCAAAAACAACAACATCTGCTTCAACGATAGTCTTTGTCTCTGTCTTATGAATTGCCATACAAGAATTCATTTGTACTGTTGTTCGATCTTTCATCCAAAATTAATAATATGGTGGGTTCAGTCTAGGTGGTCAACCATCAACCATCAGGATATGTTCATTCAGATTATTAATCATTTCACTGAAAAAAATGCTGTTGCAATATGTTGAAAAATGAATACAATACATCTTTCAATACCTACGGCAATTCATCTGGCAGAAATTGTAAATAAATCTTGCTTGTAAGATAACACTCAAAGATGAATCAAATGAAAGTAGAAGATTCAAATCCTGCAGTTTTGCACTAAAATGACTGATCAGTTGCTGAAGACTGTTTGATAACTAAAATTGAATGTTGGGAGGTTTGAGGGAAATTCTGTTTCATCGATAAAAATGAAAAAAGGACGTATGATTTGTATTCGCGCTTTCTATGTGTTCTTAATACTCTTGATCCCAAGATGAATAGTATTCGTGTCGTAGAAGGTGAATTGCATCTCTACAAAGTTCTCGTGTGTAGCCACCTTAAATTGAAGTACTCATTTATTGGTTCCGGCGTGGTCTTGTGAGCAAGGCGGAGGCCTTCCATGAGGCAGATGCGTCGGAACCTCGGTTCATATCTCGGCATGGGCATGGATGTTTTCTTTCTTTCCTGTTTGTCTGCTCCGTTGTCTGTCTCTTTTTTCTCCGTCTATGGCATCTTTGGGTTCGCCCTCTAACGTAAGTTGACGTCAGGAAGGGCATCCGGCCATGAAACCCTTGCCAAAACCGAATACTGATCAAGAGAGACCTGCTCATCAGCGACCCTCACACGGAAAGTGGAAAAGCTACAGAAGAAGATGATTTAATTAATTCCCTTGTAGGATTTGCAAGTTTTACGAAGTGAAACTATTATTTCCAAAAGGTGAAGCGAAATTTGTCGGTGGCAGAAATGCTTTCTGTAGATTTATTAGGAAGAAACAAACTAAGACTTCCAATTTCAAATCACATTTTAATTTCAAATGTTGAAATACAATTTGTAAATTAAAAATTACTTAGAGAACAAGGATTTAACGTGCTATTTTTAATTAATTAGTTGGCAATGTGTTAATGAAAAATTACTTATTTTAAGTCAAACTAAATATTTCTAGAAAATTTTAATCCAAGAAGAAAAAAAAAACATTCAAATTATATTTTTACACAAACAGTTTTGAATAGTTATTACAGTAGACACTCGCTAAGACGTTCGGGACTTCGGCAGTGCCGGATTACCGAAAATGCCGGATTACTGAGCGCAGTCTAAAAATAGCCGTTATTGCAAGGATAGCGGAAATACCGCTAAAATAGAGAGTCAAAAGGGCTTTTAATAGGTATCAGGCCATTTTTCCGTGTTCTATTGGGATTTCTCTTGATTTCGATAGTGATGGCCGATTGCCCGCGAACTCTGCCGAACGCGCCCGGAAGGTTTATTCAGTGTAAAAAAAACCCTTAGACCGATGCCGGATTATTGAATGTGCTGGATTATCGGATGCCGGATTAGCGGGTTTTACTGTATTCAGCATCACTTAATGTTGCAACATTTTATTACATTGAAATCACATCGATTCAAACAACTAATTCTTCTTGGATGATAATTCAATTACAATACCGGTAACTTATCAAATTTATCTTCTGATTTACATTATATTGTATTTAAATAAAATTATAAAAAATATACTTTAGTTTGAATAATTTGAAAGTAATTCATCCATGAAATTTATTAAATTATTTTCTCTATGGTTTGATAAATATTATAATCTACTGAAAATAAAGGTCTGATTACATCGTTGTGTATAGTATCTATTTTTTTATATCTAATATTACCAAGGATAATTATTTTCTCTCTTTTTAAATTAGCTTTTACCTGTCTTCCTTTCGATGACAATTATTATCAAAACATCACATTTATGTGATTTCTAAGTATCATACAATTTTATACGATTTTAAATGTTACTTTAATAGTTAATGCACTGCTCCACCTTGATTCCTTTAATTTGTTATTTGTTAATATTTTCCTTTTTAGTGTATTTTCCTAAAGAAGATATATATATATCTTCCACTTTTTGACGATTTTTTCTGTCATCAAACTTGTATTCATGTTGTTTTTAGAGCTTTTAGGGCAATTTTTTAACTACAAATAAGAACAAAAGGTCGAAATTTGTTCACAGGTTTTTAGGAGACGGGCCTTAGAAGTAGGGCGTGACCTCAAAGTTGTGACTTCGATAACTGCCGTAAATTTTGAGCAAAACCTTTTATGGGATACCCTGAAGAACTCGGCTGCTATTGTGTTTCAAAATGGCGGCCGATAGAAATTTCCACATTTTGATGTTTTTCCTATCTTCAAAGTCTTATCCTCACGTTGTGTTTTGAGCTTTTACCATGAACTTTTTCGAGCGTTTAGGGCATTGGTTTAACTACAAATAAATAACAAAAAAGTTGACATCTGTTCACGGGTTTTTCGGGAGCGGGGCTTAGACATCGGACGTAACCTCAAAGTTGTGACGTGATAACTGTCGTATATTTTGAGCTTGTTAGCTAAAACTTTTGTGGCTACTAGATACCTTTAAGCACTCAGATGGTATTATCAATGATTATTCACAAATCTCAAGGTGGTTCACCTGTGCTAAATACACTTACCGTGGTGGCAGATATATTTAATTTCATTTTAATAACTCCATGATTCGTAAAACACTCCTGGTAATTCTTCAAGGATCTCAAATAGAAACCTTTCTTTTTTTAAGATGCTAAATTAATCGTTAAAATAAACCTTTTATTGAAAAATATATAGAGATTAGGTTGGATAAACTTGAACAGTGCTTTAAGATTTTTCAAATGTAAATCAATTAAGTTTCTAATTTATTCTTAATTACGATAAATCAGAGGGATCAGTCACTTTCTTACATTTCAATTATTGATATTGTTTAATCACTAATGTTATTCATATTTGTAAAAGTTAGAATCAGTTTCTCGTACATGATATTGACAAAAGAAAATAAGTTTATATAATGGAAATAATATATTATCTTCAAATTGATTTTAGACGTATATTTCGTAAAGCAATTTTGAAATTATTGCAAAAAACTTTATTTGTTACTACAGATAACTTTAATTTCAAAAAGCTAATCACACAAAAATGTATTAATAAAAAGTAGAATCGATTGTTTATCTCCTTTACCCATTGATTTCTGAAATAAACAAAAATATTCATTTCTGCAAATAAAGAAACTCTATCTATCTATTCATCGTTTTGTTGTTTAATCTACGATCCGCTTCAAAGGCTAATTATTGATTAAATGAGTTTTCTTTGAACTTCAGTTTCAAGAGCTGTAATGAATTTGTAAGAGAGTAATTATTTCTAATCACGAACATTAAGAAGGTAATGATAAACATTAAACTATTACTTTGCATTTACCTACAATCAAAATTTACATAAACTTAATGATATTAAAACAAATTTTGAATGATTTTCGCAGTTCTACTTACAAAACAACAAGTATTTTTTAAATTTTAAATATTACGCTATTAAGAATTTAGAATTATTAACTTTATAAATAAATAAATTAACTTTAATTATTAACTTGTAAGTCATAAGTATTTATAGTGAGACATTTTAGAAAGCTAATTATCATTGTATTTATGTCAAATATCACTGGAAGTCGAAGTCATGTCATAAGTTGGAAGTAAGTCTCTCAGGGGCCAAGCCATAGGTTTAGAACCATCAGTAGCAAACATTTTGTTCAGCAAATATCTCTTGATTAATCTTTGCATCAGTAGCTGTAAAACAACAACGAAATAAAATATATAAATCTAAGATTTAGTACAGAACTGGAGGAAAAAAGAGTATTTTAAACTGCATTTTTTAATTGCAAGTATTCTAATTCTATTAAAATACTTGTTTAAGAATTAATATAAATTACAATTTTAAAAGTCATATTGTAAAATACTGACAATTAATTAAGATGCATTTAATATTTCTTTTTTTCTTGGATTGGACTATCAGCATTCACATCTCAAGCTTATGAAGAGGCTGTTTAAGGTGTTCTGAGATTCGAATTTAATTCAATTAGTCTCATAAGAGAATTCACTTCATTCTTCAAATAAAGACCCATTCTTGATTTTGATCTTTTTAATTTCTTCAACGAGATATGATTTAAAACTGATCAGAAAATTGCCAAGAAAATTAATTTCTGAAGTGAAGTTCACTTAAATTATACAATTTCTTAATTTACTAATACAAATAAGCTATTAAGTTAAGAGAAATTTATTTATTTCCTTTTCTTGTAATTAACTTGACAGTCCAACTATGAATGAATTCAAACATCATTTTTCTATTAACAATCTTAAGGAATTGATTTTTAATCATGGCTAATCCATGTTATTAATATATCCTTTCACAGACAACAAGACATTCATATATTTATATAATCTTTTCTTATTTAATGTACTTTCATTATATTCATAAGCGTTAGTATTCTATGTAAACAATGGAAAACAAACATAAGTTGGCTGCAACATTCTTATTTTTTTATGTTTTTAATTCTATGATTATCAGCCAATTAATGATAACTTTTTTTTATCTTATTCAAAATCCAAACGGCTTCATTTCAGTTCTATTAGTTTAATAATCATCTGAACTTATTCGTTTTTGGATAAAAGGAACTTAGTGATTATATCCATAGATACATAGTGTACAGTGTATCTATGGATACAATGAATCAGTGTCTTTAGTCAGAAGTTATCAGCATTCTCATCTCAATGGCTGTTTGAGATGTGATCTTTTGTAGTTACACATAAAGGAATTAATCTTTATGCTCCTTGATGTTGCTGATTTGAAAGTGACAATATACTTTCATATCCTGTCCTCCAGAATGGTAGAGCAAACATTGTATAAAACATTACAGGAATTTCAATCAGTTATATATAACATTTACTTTACGTGTGTTGGCTCCTTTAATTGGAAATTTTGTTATTAACCAATGATTGGCATAGACATTATTTACAATTCTCCCTCCTCCAATTGCATCCAAAAATGGTAGTAATGGTAGCAACCTATTTTTTATCTACAGAAGCCCATCGTTTTATTTGTAAACCCCGTTACAAAACTTTTTTTTTTTTTCATTGAACGATTCAAACCATCATAATCCTTCTCAATTCAAAATTCTGGGATCCCTAATCTAACCTATTGTGCTTATTTACAATGATAGTCAATTTTTTATGTAACTCTCTCTTACCTTATACTGCTCTTTGGTAATCTATGGGAAAAAGAAAGATTTCAAATTGTAATTTTTCTTGGGCTTTAAATTTGCATAAATGTAAACTATACATCTAAATCTAAACCTGCACTGTATACATCTACAGTTGCAGACCATGCTAGCTTTAACACAATATTCTGGTATACGTTTTTTGTTGAAATCGTTCAACGAAGGGAGCAGTGGGAATTTAAACAAAATATATATTCAAAGAAAGATATAAGCAAGCAAAAATTGTTAAATTAAAAAATGCTGAACTGTAATGAAACCTCCAATAAAGAGGATGATAATTTGAAAGGCAGCACCTTTTAATTTTTTTTACAAGTATCCATAGTTCTAAAATAATGCTTTATTCCAAATTAGCATTCCAAAAACGTATAAATTGACTCCAATAACGACGAAATTCCAATACTTTAAAATTTTGGCCGCCATCGTGGATTACAACTTCTAGGGTAATCCAGCGGTTTGTGTCCAGGCGGTTTTCATTCTATATATCATTGTTAACAAATACCAAGTTTTATGCTGGTAGCCAGAATAGCATGATTCTTGTGCTATGCTGCCCCATTAGTAGAATAACTTTAAAAATAAGGCATATTCCGAGCAATGTAAGAACCATCGACTCCGTCTAAGAATGTCTCCGACTAGCCTCACACTTAATTTTATATCTGATTCAATGCCTTGTGACGTACGTGCTACGCAAATTTCAACAATTAGTTCCACTCGCAGACCAATTTTTCTCGCTGGTCGGTAATTTGTTGAACTATTTTTTTTTCATCTTGTTTAACATATAGTAGATACATAAATGTTATGATCAGAATATGCACTGTTTTTAAAAAAAATAACACAATAAAGTTCATAAACAGTCACAACAGTTTCGAAAATCCATTTTGTTCGATTTTCTTCATCGTGTGGTAAGGAGACACTGAGACAGTTACAGTTAATGCAATTTGCAACATGGCGAGCGATGCTCGGCTGTGTGGCGCAGTTCATTATGGTGAGAAAGAGGGTTATGCAAATGCAGTGGCTTCATTAATTCTTATCTTCTTGTTTTTTTGTTTTTTTTTTATTTTGTTTTTTTAAATGCCATATTGTAGCGCAGTTTGAATGGAAATTTCAGTGTTGTTGACTTTATTGACAATTCTTATCCCGTGGGGCGCGAGTATTGGCCTCAACATCTTGAATAGACTTTCATGATATGGGATTGAGACGTACTTCCTGTCTTGCTTCATATGTAGACGGTGGTCGTCTTTTTCATTTTTAATTCTTCATATGGCTTTTCCAATATTTTTGTGAATGTAATCGGGGGGGGGGGAATCCATTAGTCCTGAAAACATCATATATTCTTTTAAGTTAAGAGCGTAGTAAATCCTTGTTCGAGCACATGTTTAACGCTCGTCATACGGCCATGAGAATAGTATTCCATTTATAGATTTCAGGCACAGCAGATGGGAAATTCACAGTAATGTCGGCATTAGTGGGTTTGCTGTATCAGAATGATTCTCACTTCTAATTACCATGACATCCAGGAAAGGATGTCACCCACTAGATCCATGGTTAACTGGATATTCTGATCTACTGTATTTTATTGAAGCATGTTAAGACCTCATATTTGTTAACTTGTTGATAATCGAGATTATGTCATTCCCATATCTGCACATGTACATGACATTATCCTTCACGTTATGATTTTTTCCAAGGCACAATCCACGATGTAATGCGTTCCCTCGTGCCAACGAGGGGATCCTCATGAACCTACTTTTGTAAATAAACTTTATCGTTGAACGTAAAAACCTGTAGCATGAACAGATATACAACAAGTTCAAAGATCGAAACCGGATCAATTTTGAGAGTTGTGTTGCCATTGTCTTTTTCGTTTATGTCATTGGAGTGTTTGAAGGCCTTTTCAGCAAATTCTATGGATAGTGATGTGTAAATGTTTACGGCATCAAACGACACGAACTCAGTGGCATTTTGGAGGGCGTGGTTTTAATGTCCTTTAATAGATTAGAGTTTGAATGTTTAAAAATTCAAACTCTAATCTATGCTTTTGCTTTGTCTTTGATAAATGTGTATAGTGTCTTGAGATTCCTTGTACTCAATATACCCAATATTATTTCAGCAAATTTAACAAATTTTGTCTCTACATTTGATATTTTGATAGTCGACGTTTTTTCTAGGTTCATTTCCATATGAGTAAATGAGTCTATATTGGCTTTACAGAATTTCCTTTAGTCTACCTTTTCCGGTTTTAGGTAAACTCACCAGTAGAAATTACCGGAAAATACGGTTACATTAGATCAGCGTTTCCCAGCCGGTGGGTCACGACCCACTACTGGGTCGCAACTTGATCCTAAAACTATCAGAAACCATCGAATAAACCATCAGAAAAGATCAGAAAAATCAAAAATCGATCATATATAAGGAAGGGATACGATACAAATATGGTTTTATTCAATATTCATCTATTCATATATATGTGGAGGTATTCCGATAAGGAAAGGTGGGTCGCCACCTGAAAAAGGTTGGGAACCGCTGCATTAGATAATTCTCATTTATAAGATAGCTAGTAACAAATCTTTTCTCGACGAACCAATGTTTGGCAATTACGAATTAAGCCAAATTAAGAAGAAATTCGATATTTTACAACCTAACAATTCGAAATACTTCGTCAATATCATATTAATGGAAAACAATGATTTTTTTTATTTAATTTTTAAGAAATTTAAACATTTAGGTGGCCCTCTCTTTGTGGGGACTGTGGATGGACAAAACGACTGATGAAATTGAAAATCATTGAGACTATGTTTGAAATGTGGTTCATTCCGAAATTTCATTATTTTGGAACTAACAGAACTTTTTCCCCCATCTCCTCCCTCGGAATCAACAGAAGCTAATCATCTCGGTCGTAACAATTAATCTTTCTTCCCTGTAAACGTAAAAGCTGACCTCTGAGACAATGAAATTACGAAGACGCCATAATTACATTCCTATTTGGGCTTCTCTTATATTTTAGAGTGAAGCAAAAACTCCCCCATATTCATCCCTACTTTGCGAGAGTTCTAGATAAATGTCGAATTTCTTAAAAAAAAGTAGAATATTAACTATTTTCGATTCATTTAATTAATAAGAATTCAATTTGTCAATTTGTTTGAATCTAGAAAAATCAAAGAATCATATGGAGCGATCCCTTTCTTCTTTCCTCTAAGATTTCAATAAAATTTAATTCATTTATGATGTAAATACTAAATGTTTGCCAATACAATAGCTTAGAATAATAAAAGATACATGAAAGTTACCCTTTTTGTTCTCTTGGCGGAATAATTGTGATCTTTACAGAGAGCCAAACTGCAGCATCGAGAGATGAAGAAAATAATTCTCTTCAATTTCTTGCGAATGAAATTAACTAAGTTGAATGGAGGTGGTACTGCGTTGTGCTTCTCAAAATAGAACATATATAACTTGGTTCTAGCGAATTTCCACTCGACGTCACAGTTTTCCTTTTTAAAAGAAAAAGAAAAACTAAGTCAGCGTCTTTAATCTGTATACTTTAAAAAGGGTAGGATATTAGCAAAAGTAATAGGTTTACATTTAATGAATAATATAAACTTATAATTAAAACAAAATATACACGTATTACTCAAATGTCATTTGGGTAAACACCAATAATACAAAAGTCAATAAAATAAACAAAACACAGAGAAAAACTTTTATGCTCAGCAAAAAATCTGGAATGATAAAGAAAAAAAAATATAGCAGATAAAAAAATATAAATTTCTCAATGTAACACAAAAATTCTATTATAATTAATGAACAGTCGTTTCTAGAAAATCCCAGACAATAATATAAACAGCATCCAACAAATTACAATCTCAGAACAAGGAAAAGATTACCCCTCATTAACAGAAAGAATGAATATAAATTATTTATTAGAAAAGATATACGAGTTTGATCTAAAACCGCTATCAAACAAAGACTGCTGTTAAAAGAGACATAGAAATTGGATTGTAAAATCTATGAAATTTAAAGAATAGCAAACAAAAAAAAAAGCGAAGAAGCGAAATAAGATTTATTTTATCTTTTTTAAGTAATTTATGTTTGTTTCTTTTCTCTTTCGCTTTTGGACTCAAATGAGTCCAAAATGAGTTTTTTTCTTTTATTTTAAATGCTGATGTATGACTGTTTATCTATGAATGTTTTAGGTATTATAAACAACATGCCACGAAATTCTACAAGGAAAAGTGAAAGGGGAAAGTGGGATAAGGAGACAATGAATGCAGCTATTGCTGAAGTAAAAGATAAAACCTCAAGTGTACATGCTGCAGCAAAGAAACGTAACGTGCCAGAGCCAACACTAATGTTCATCTAAATGTTTGTTGTACCTAATTCTTCAAACTTTTGTTTCATTACAAGCAATCTGTTATTGTATTTTAAGTGCTTCATCTTTGACTTTTTTACTTCATGCCACACGTTAGTAAGTGAAGTTGTTTCTCTGCAATTTTAAAATAAAATGTTTATATCTTAAAGTAGGTTACTTTTATCTGTTCGTCATCTTACCCATCCGCCTTCGTCATCTAACCCCTTAGGTGGAGTAAGATGACGAAAGTTACTCTTTTTTTTGGTGAAATATTTTTCATAATTCGAGAGGGTAAAACTGCATTTTACATTTTTTTTATTGAACATAAAGGTTACAAGAAGTGTCCTTTCAAATTTCAGGTTTTTAAACCACTTTCTAAGCCGAGGGACAATCTCTGAAGCTTAAGTTCGTCATCTTACCCTACCTTACCCTACATATTGTTGTTTTTTTAGTTATACATATGTTGAACAAATGGATTTTCCGGAATGAATGTCTGTGTAGGTTATATGACTATATGTATGTACCTATATTTTTATGTTTATATATTTTTGGCTTATTTCATTTGCATAGTTGTATATAGTTTATAGTTTCGTGTATTTGATTTGCAATCATTTGTAAATTAGAATTCAAACTAAAGTAAAAATTCATAGTATCAAAGGTTAATAGGATAAAAAAAAAAAGTCAACACCAATTGGCACAAAGAAATTCATAAGAAATTTTTATATAAAACTAATCGTTCAATTATTATCACTGTAAATAAAACAACATCTGTTGATAGGAATTAGCGACTCCTAACAGGACTGAAATAGTAATCATTTTAAGGAAATAAATGAAAAAAAGAATAGGTTTTAATTACAAATCTAAAATAAAAGTAAAGTAAGACGATATCTTTAATTTCAATCCAAAAACTGTTCTCTTCTAGCATCGCAATGTACAATACCTTCTCAGAGCATGATATAAAATTTGTTCAAATGCCTCAAAAGACAAAGACTTGTCTTTAAAGTCGTCGATGTGATTAAGTCACGATATCATTTCGCGTGGAAACTACACTACTGGCCATTAAAAGTGCAACACCAGGAAGGATGCATCCAATTGACTCGAAATTTGCATGATACGTAGATCATGGGAGCGCATATTAATGATCAGCAGCGCAGCACATATGTAGGAGCCAGTAATGCCCTCTGGAATCAGTATAAGAGAGGAACACAGAGAGAGAGAGAACAGCTGTGCAGTATTGGAATAATATTTGCTCGCCACAGAATGACCGTCGAAGAATGCAGCAGCCAAAACCTTGCAGTTTCACTTCTGTATCTCATAATTTCATTCGAAAATGTATAGAATCAGTTCTTATTGCGACATCTGATAAGTGCTAATGACTGTGTACGTCAGAAGTATTTACCAATATGTATTTCAAAAGGGACCAAAAGATGCCGAGATTAAAGACTAAGACGTATCCCCCCCCCTCCCCGTTTTCCGATTTTTTCCAAATCTTCTGCTGTCCGGTGCAGACGATCCTTTTTACAGTTTCCGGTACATCTTTCACTGTTAGGAGAGGCCATTACCGATCCTTGCGTCCTTGCTTACTTTGTTAACAAACAAAGCCCTGTGTTTGCCAGAGACTGTTCCTGTCTAGTGCCGTTGATCCCGCTAGGCATCCCCAGCTTCGCCTAACATCATTGCCCGGGTCAGCTCCGCCATTTATCACGGAGACTGGTCCGGGTTTTCACTACGGGGGTCTACCCTTTATATTGATTTTTCCTTGGGTTATTTATGATCCATCGAAGAAGTCTCGTCGTTATTCGAGACGAAACTGTCTAGAATTATTTTATTTGTCTTATAAATGTTTTAAATTTTAGCCTTTTTATATTTAAATTATTATGTATACAGCACACGTAAATATCATGCTTGTAAATTACGGTATTTAAAATTACTGATTTTTTACTAATTTAAACGAATTTATTTAATGAGAAGATGCAATAACTAGCAAACTTCCTGGATTCTTCAGTACAAAATGTATTTAGAATCAGGATTCAAAGAGATATATTGGCAGGAAGAGAAACTAATTTTTTGGAAAGAAGGGATATATCAGGAATCATTTATTCAGATTATTTAGAAAATACAAATAAACATACAAGTCCTTATGAGTCTTCATGATATCATTTCCATTTCACTGGTTGGTAACATGAAAACATGTCTATAAATGATTGCTGCTTGCTTTGCTTTTTTTTTCGTCATCGAATGACAAATGCCTCAGATGACCTTCAATGAATTTAAACCCAGCTTCTTTTTGTTGAGGTTAGGCAATTTAGTAGTGAAATGGTCTTTGAATTCTACTTTGAGAATTGTCAGTAGTTCTTTAATGTATTTTAACTTGAAACAACTTTAATCAAAGCTAAATTTCCTCATCTTTGATATTTTATCGTTGTAATATCGATAACAAATTAGTTTCACTTCACTTGTACCTCTTTTTCATTTCATTATCAAACAAAGTATTTGTATGAACCAAACTTTCATGATTTAAGTACATAAATTAAGAGAGTTTTAAATTGACAGATATAAACAATAACTGGCCTTTAGAATAGATCTTTCTACTAATGGATGTAATGAAATGGTCAACAACGGTTACCCTATAAGGAGGTTGGAGGTTGCTTTGGAGGTTGATCTTGAATCGTAAAAAGTATAATCGCGGGTTATTAGCTTACAAAATCAAAGCAAGAAAGGAATCATGAGAAACGGAGGATTCAGCTTTTCATTATGATAGCATTAATAAAATATCAGCATTTTCCAATATTTTCTTTTCTTCTTTCTGTCTTTTGCTGTGAACAACAAATTTGAAAATTTCTCAAATAATAGTATCCTTGCAATGTTCGTTAACTTTTTTCTTTCTGACTTTATTTTCGTATCGCATCTTTTAAATAGCAAGTGAATCACTTACATTATTAATACAGTAGCATTTATGTTATTTTATTCAAAACAGTTCATAAAGTGAAAGTCGAAACATACTTCAAACTCCATCTTATCTATTTGATAAGAACAGCTTAATAATACTTTTATGAACTTTACTTTTGAAAAGTATTTTTGAATGTGAAGAATGTATCAATTGTAAGCATTTTTTTTTTATTTTCTACTTTTTCGAAATATTCCCATGTTGCCAGTTATATTCGAAATGTTTGTTTTTTTTCTAATTTTCCGACATCGTTTGGAAAATTTTCACTCATTTCAATTTTTTGGTAAGTCTTATAAGAAGCTTTATTTATCAAGTAGAGTTTATTTATTTATCAAATAGAGTTGAAATGATTGAAATGACTTTACAACATCACCTCCATCTTTAACTTTAAGTCGATGGATAAAAGGTTTCTAAATTTTGTATTATGTTGTAGTTTATTAAAAATTATTATCACATTCTCCTTACCTGTATTTTTTCGAAATGAAAATTCATGACTGCAATAACCATATTTAAGAGAATAACAATGACGCCCACATGAAATAGACCCCACAATCCGTAACCCACTACAAGGATGGAAGTGTAATTGGAATCGGACTCATTACATCTTTTCTCTGGAAGCCATGTGTATTTACTAGGAATTCGAGCATTCTCAGCTTCCCCTTGACCCATCAGAGCCCAGAAGAAAGCTTCTATTGTACCTGAATAACTTAGAAAAGATATAAAATTATGAGTAAGATATTTTTAAATTATTTGTAGAACTACATTGATTCAAAGACATTAAACATTAAATAAGATTCGCTCAAATTACATGATTTTAATACAAATATAATACTTTCGTTTTCAATGTTCTTAAGAAATGCATGTATTTACTTTTTATTTTTGTTATTATAATGGGAAGGACATCTCATTTACGACCTACACAAGATAAAGTTTTATATGTTGCCATCTATTTATATATTTTTACAAAAGTTAATTTTCTTTCTTTTTGTTCGATAAAAACTTAATTTCAAAATTAATGTTGAATCTATGTAATATTAGATCTCATCAAAATGAATAGTTAAAACTTGCACTTAAATAAAACAAAATGGTTGAAACAAATTTAATAATATTATAAATTTTCACTTAATTAAGGAAAATTAATAAGTTTATGTAGAATATGCAGGATTCTGATGAAATTAATTTTATTCATCATAAATGCTAGACAAACAATATTAAGCAAATGAGTTGAGTTTCAATTTTATAAGGAAACCTTTGTAATGATCCAAGGCTCGCTACATTTACCTCCATCTTCAATCCTTTATTTTCTTCATTCTTTATAACAAAGCATTCATAACTATTTTCTATCTTCCTCATTTTCCCAGGCAATGGTTTCAAGAATCCCTTTGTTTCTTCTATCAGATTTCTTCCAGATGCTTTATAGTGCTCCCTCGAGCTCACTTTTCATCTGGCACTCATCTTGCACAACTTTCTTTTGTCTTCTCAGATCCGCTTTCTTACTGTCAACTTCGCTTTCTCTTCAGTTTTATTGTCTTCCTTTGTTCCTTCCATCTTTTCGGCCTGTCAACAGATGTGCTTGTAGACAGGCCGGCATCTTCTGCATTAGATGACGTCACTAGTGAAATATACAGTGCATGTAGAAGAACAGTGATATAAACAGTGCGCATGTAGCATCGGAGAAGGGCAGGTTCTGGGAGTTCTTCCCTGTTGCGAAATAAGAGGCGACACTTCGCACTACAGAAGACTCGTTGCGTCGAAGGAGTGTCCTTCAAATCGTCGGGCTTGTGAAGTGAAAGTGCGTCGCTACTGACCGAAGCCGACAGTCTCGCCTAGGCTACCTGCGTCCCACCGTGTACTGCTCTTCAAGAGTAAGGATTGAACTCTGACCCGCTTCACCACTTCAGAGAACTTCTATGCGTCATCTCCGCGGACTCTAAACTGTTCAGGTAAGTAGATCGCCACTATAATATTTATTTAATGTTAGTGTTGTGATACATGTATTTTCTATTTCGTTTGAAACCCCGGGATAATGTTTACTCTCATTTTACTCATCTACTTGTAAATATATATTTTATTCCTCATATTTTATTCCTCTTTTGTATCCCAAATTAGTTATCCCGTATTATCCATTTTGTAATTTAATTACTGACATTGTTTTTAGTTATTGACTCTTGTACTGACCAACGTTGAGGAACGAGCGCTGAGTTAAGTGGTGGATGCCTCAGGTCAGTTCTCTCTCAGTCATCTCCTCTCATCCCAGACTGCGTGGCGACACGCCCCTCCTTTCCTCCTTCCTTGTTTACAAAGTAGTCCCCTATCCTCACAGACAATCATCGACTTTTCTCCCTGAATCCTTTTCCTTATTTCTTAGTTCCTTAACGAGGTAAATTGGGTCCAGCACTTCTAATTCTTCAAACGATCCAGTGAGTGATTTTTCATATCTCCTAACCTTCGCTTATATGTACGCCTACGAACCACGGCCGATCTTTTAAAACATCCGTCACATGTAATAGAAATGACTTAAGCTCCTTCTACAGTAGAAGAAGTAAAAGCATCCCCTTAGCACATTGTACGAGTAGATTTTGGAAGCGTTAGAGTTCTCAATGGAGGTTTTCGTTGCTTTAAACGAAGCGAATGAAATTAATATATTTAGCTGTTGGCTGCACCATGTGTGTGTATAGAAACAAAGGAAACTGAAATTAGTTTTTAAAGGCTAGAATTATTATTCATTTTATTGGAGTTTAAGTATTTTTTTTCAATTAATATTTCTTAACAAAAGTCTAGTAATAAAATTGAAATTGTATTATTTTGACAAATAAAATATAACTTCTAAATAGCATTAAGTAGATTCTACTGAAATCAAATACAATTATGGATAACAATTGTAGCCATAAGGACATTACTTGTAACATTATTATGTCTGTAAAGTAAATAAATAAAGATATTCTTACCTCATGAATTTACCAATTTCACTTGTGTTTTCCTGGCTATCTTCTAAGTTACTTGAATTAACGTTTGTAAGGTGAAAATCTTTATAAATATAATGAATACCAGCTGAGAAGGATGAAAATACAATGATAAAAATAAGAAATAGCTGCAGAATTACAGAGGTCATTCGAGATAAAGAGATGACTAGATGTCCCAAACTGTGACTCAAATGAAGCCACTCTAGCGTTCTTATGAACGCCAGGGAACAGCCAATGCCAAAGAGACCCTGTCCTACCATTGTCATCTGGAGTGTTCCACACACAATAATTTTGTTTTGTTCAAGAGGATCAACGTACTTCTAAAAAAAAAAAAATTAATAAATAAATGGCAACATAATACAAAAAAAATCATCTGATAAATTAGAATTAGACTGATTTTTGACCTTGGTTATATATTGCCGTAATGATGGAAATTTTAAAATTAGAATATGAAAGCATTTACTTCCAAAAGCTGTATCAATAAGCCTGGTAGGACTGTGATTAGTAGGCTCTAAGCCATTTCTTTCTAACAGCCTGTCCGTCTTCTTTTAAATTCTACCTGTTTTTCAGTGTTTATGACCCTGTTGAAGAAAAGGGAAACCACCTGCGCTGTAGCATTTGAAGAAAATAAACAACAACAATCGAGATGCAAAGTAAACATTGATTCTTTCTTTAGTTCTGTCAAGAATTAAAAGAAACGGCTTGTATTTTTATTTTCTTTGTTTATTTTTAAGATAAATAAAGATTTAGGTCTAATGTATTTCAAAAAATAAAAATTCTGAATTATTTCATTCAATTCTTTCATTCATTATTATTTCATTCTTTCGATTTTTGGTTTTTTAAATGATTTAATATAAAATCTAGGTTTGATTTAATTCGAAGAATGAATAACCGTTACTTATTAATGTTTGTGCCCTGATTAGTTCAAAGAAGTGAAATGATACCAATCAAAGATAGCCAATAACAAATGGCCAGATAGTATTTTTACCATCAGGGCACCAAAGTTAAGGAAAAATAGAAAAATAGATAAAAGTAATTAATAAGAAATAGAAAGAGTAATCTTCTGTTCCTTCTTAGAAGAGTTGTGGTTCAGTCTACAATCAGAAAATCATCGTCTCTGATCTGGCGTGAAAGAAGCATACCAGAGAATCCGGCTTTTCTGCATGAAAGATCACCATCTTTCATGCAGAAGTCATAGTATGAGCGGGCATAGTATTGGTGGATGCACTGATCTTCATCCGAAATGGATCCCTGGCGGCTTTAAGATATTTCAATGAGATTCTCCGATCTTAAGTTGTACCCTAAGCGAGAGCAGTAGGAGAAAACTTTGTTTTCATGGATTATAATCTACTTCCCCACGGTATGCATATATTGAACAATGTACTCCAGGATGCAGGGATCGAGCGTACGGATAGACCTGCAGGAGCTAAATCTATTGAACTCTCTTCAATACGTACTGCACACGCTTCCTAAGCTGGAGAGAGTTCTCTCTCAGGAATAGCACAGAATCTCACAAGAGTGTAGCTGGACAGTCTAGTGTTGTCGTTGACTCATCGCTGTCAAAGTGTATTAGCGGTCTTGTGTGATCACATACCCTACTGAAAAGGTGATATGTTTAACTGTTTTCCATGTAGACCAATGCAATTTCACCCCAACCTATCGTCGCACAATGGTCCCTATGATAATGGGCATGTTCGGCTAATTTGTATATTCCGCTGACTGTAATTCTTCTTTTATATTTTTATCCTTCATTGTTTGTTAATAAAACGCTGAAAAAATGGTACTATTGATTGTCCCTCCTATTATTTTCGATTATAATCAATTCATGAAAAAGAGGCTCAGTTTAGAAGATGCTGTTTCGAAGTTTTCGTATGTTTAAAGAAAAGCGTTGTAATCTTGCTATGATAGAAGGCGCATTTAACTTAGATGGAGAACTGTTGGATGACAAGAGGTAGGACAAGTCAATGGAAGTAGCATTAAGATTCACTGTGAGTTTTTATGTGGAACAAATAAGCTTCAAGAAGATACAGCCTAGAAAAGCCTAAGAATATCCATAGATGACCGCTATCTTCGAGAATGTACCTGGAGGACACCTAACTACCAAGCGAGACAACTGCGCTTGTTAGCGCTACATGTATATTGCTATTTGCTTCCGATATATACTAGGCTTCTTATCCCATGTTCTGGAATAGACAGACTTCTTGCCGTTTGGATTGAAAACCAATGAAGTTCGTACTATTCACAGATAAGTCCAGATTTGCTTTGGAGTGCATTCTAGACATGCTATGATCTTCAAAGAACTGGCGTCACACTATTATCCTCTTAATATCATTGGGAAAAATACTTACGATGAGAGTAGCATGATGGTTTGGGATGGAATCTCATTACGTGGATAGTTGCAAGTGGAAACATGAATGATGATGTCCTAGACTCCTATGGTCGCCTTTACACAAGTGCAGTAGGTTAAACCCTTTCTCTTAAAAGACACTAATGCAAGTCTATCGAGCTAGCGATAATCTATCTAGCTAACAGGAAACCATCTCAATGTTATTTTTCTGTTTTTAGAGATCCATTTGGGAGCTATTGCGTTTGTCCTGTCCGTTCATCCGTCCGTTCGTGTCTATCCACCTCTAACAACTTCCGAACGGAAAGTCAGACAGACAAACAGATTTCATCATCATGTTCAGAGGCCCAAAGACTGTAGGAATAGGGTATTTTCCGGGATCAACGTCCCCAATGTTCGAGATATTTGGCATTGTTGCCATTTCACCTTCTTAACTACTCCCGAACGGAAGGTCAGATCGATAAACGGATTCCATCATCGTGTTCAGTGGGTCAAACAACATAGGAATAAGATATTTTTAGGGACCAGAGCCTCCCCCCCCCTCCGTGTTCGAGATATTTGGCATTGTTTTCATTAAATTTCCACTATTAGCTCAAATGTAAGAAATGCAACCACCTTATTTTAGTTGTCAGCTATAGCGTGATCGTCTCGGACTGCTGTGCTGAATGTTGTTGGTTTAAAATCGCTGTATCTACTTTTCTTCTTTTCTGAATCTATATCCGAGTGGATTTTTTGTTTTTTGTTTTTCTTGTTTTCCTAACGATCTTTTTATTTTTTTTCTACCTTTTTTTTTATTTTTCGTTAATGCACTTCCTGTTTTTATTGTTATTTTAAAATTTTGTTATTATGGGTCGCCCTTAAATTTACGCTTTAGCACAATTATATTCACTTGTTTCTCCTTAATTAGAAACCAATGAAGTTAAACTGCACTGACAACGGACCTAATTGTTTCTCGTTATCTTCTCAAAGCTGTAGATATATAGAAAGAATGTAGAATTCAGAACAAGACGAGAGAAGGTTTCCAGAACGATTCGGTAGCTCTCAAACGAACAACGGGGATAAGATTGACGATATTTACGGATATCGCTAATCTGCCAAGTAAATTACTTAGGAATAAAAAAGAAAATGATTTGATAACTGAACTGAGAAAGAATTGAGTTGCCAAATATTTACAGTGACAATTTCAACGATTTAGTTCTGCATAAGATAAAAAGAAGGGAATTTTTGATATTAATGATTTTCTGAGAAATAATAAAGAATCGAATGATCTTGAAATTCTTATTGGATTTAATTCTAAGTTATTAAGATTATACAAAGTACTGTGGTATTTATTTAGAAAATAAGGAATTTTTTTTTAAATTCTAAAATTAGGAAAAAGAGGTTATGTCTGCTCAATTTCAACTTCAACAAAGAAAAAAGATAATCATGATAAATATTTTTTACCCGAGCTGCATCAACAATACTTGATGCAATTATAAATCCCAAAGCAGTTCCAAATAACGCCATTAAAAGAAGTTCGAAAACGGTCCACCAGGTCATCCAGAAGGAGCGGAAATGAGACCAATGCATGTCTTGGAGGATCTTGTGGATGTGAGTTACAACCCAGATGACCAGGGCGTAATCATACCAGTGCAGCTCCAAAAAAGCTCTCTTGTTGCTTTGATCAACGGTAGTTGAATAAAGTATGGCAAGAAAAATGCTGTAGGAAGTCACGGCGTAGATAAAACGATTCATAGGGACACGCACGTATTTCACAAGGAAAATGTCACTTCTGTAAGCTGAAAATAAAAGAAATGACGACAATGTGACTAATTTAATTCAGTTACTACTTTCAGTACAAATTTACTATAAGATATCACATTAATGTCGTACGCGAACACTTACCATTTTCAGATATTTTTCTTTTTACCAAAACATTCCAGAAAAATTTAACTCTAATACTATGTTAGATGTTTGTTTCCCCGAAAACAAATACATACTAATCCTGATCACCACTTCAATTAAATACTAACAACTATGGCAACAAATTACCATCATATCTTAACTCCATCAACCATCCATAATTCTATAATCCCAGGTCCAAATCTTAACTTAGAAAGCTTAGTTTAAACCCGTGAAGTAAATCTTAGCCCTATTTCCCTTAGCATTTTCATATTTATCTTTTAAAAGTTTAAAAAAACCACACAATCAAATTTAAAATTCTAAAGTATATTACATATCTCCGGGATATTTTGGGTTCTTTCACAGCTAACCCATTCTCAACCTTTTGAGAGGTTGAGAATGGGTTAGCTGTGAAAGAACCTGAAATATCCCGGAGATATGTAATGTATTTTAGAATTTTAAATTTGATTGTGTTTTTTTTTTAAGCTTTTAAAAGACTATATTTTAACGTTAAAATATTATAATTTTCATATTTATATGACTTTCTACGATTGAATTCCTTTAA
>JAFIDM010000001.1:151072315-151125777 GCA_023159025.1 Thereuonema tuberculata | reverse complement strand
TTATAATTTTCATATTTATATGACTTTCTACGATTGAATTCCTTTAATCATAACAAAGGGAATACGTAATTTCTGCCACAAATCGTAATGAATTAGAAGCGATTAGTATGGAAAAATGGGTTGTTTTATTAGGAGCATGGAACAAATATATAAATTTTGCTACTTGGGAAATGATATTACAGAAGCTATTTAGAAGTATAGAGGAAATAAAAAGAAGGATAGCTATTACAAAACAAGCATTTCAAAATAAGAGAAGTGTATTGAATTTAATCATCTGGATATTGAAATTAAAAAGACTTTCTCAAAAACATTTTTGTGGAGCATCTTGAAGTACGGTAGTGAAACCTGGACATTAGTAAATTAAGATTAATCGTCTTCAGGCAGCCGAAATGTGGATATGGAGGAGAGTGATAAAAATTACTTGGACAGATACGAAAATGAATCAAGAGGTTTTGGCAGAAGTGACGAAAGGAGAAAATTAATACAGGAAATTAAGAAAAGAAAAGCAAAATATCTTGGTCATGTGATTAGAAATAACAGTTTTTTAAAACTTATTCTGGAAGAGAAAATTATAGAAAAAAAAGAGCAGAGGAAGACCTAGAAGAAAATTTTTAGATGAAACAAAAAGTGTACTGGAATTCCGAAGTTATTACGAGTTAAATAGAACTGCTGAAGATAGAAGGACATGGTTGCAGTGACAAGGCCATGCCTTTAGTACCTAGCTGAGATAGGGAACATTCACTGTTATAGCAAATTAGGTACTTACTTATTTGATTTTTTTTTAGTTTTAAAAGAGAATACCCTAGGTCGAAAAAAAAAGTTGAGAAATGGATATATTGATAGAAATCAAGTCATTAAGATCTTCTTTAAGCAAAGATGTAATCTAGAACTGTGAAATTTCAAGTCTCTAAAGTCTTTCTGAAATGTTAACCGTATTACATTGAATTACTTTTGTTTTCTGTGTTTCATAATTTTTATATGTATTAAATTTACGTATTTTTATTATATTAATGTTTACTTAACTGGGAAGAGCAAAAATTACGTAGATCTTTGTAATGTACTTAAATTTACTATTGTAACATTTAATTTACTTTTGTTTAATTGAGCTGTATGAAATTTGCTTTCTGAATTTCAGTATTTTTGGAACGTTTCTTCAATAAAAGTTGAGTAGAAATAAATCTTATTCATCTTAATTAATAAGGCTTTCTACATATTACTTTCTGTGTTATTATCATAGCCTATGTTGTATTTACTTTCTTTTGTTTTAAATTTATTTTCTATTTTTTTTATTTTTTACTTAAAACTGAGCAAATAACTCACCAATTACGTAGAATAAGCAAAGTATTGGAGTAAATATCATCTGTCCCAGAACATGTAAAACTTTGTGGGTCACTGTCCAAGTTCTCCACTCAGGCCTATCTCCTAACCACATACTTTTCAAAACATCTTGACATTTTGTGTTAGTCAGGAACTGAAAAAAAAAAGTAAAGAAGTAATTACTATGTGAAACCTTTGATTTACGAGTAAAAATTAAAATTATGTTTTCATTTTACTTAAAGAAAACAAGTACAAAAACTATTAGTACTGCCTTCTGTGAAGCATTGTAGGGGGAAGAAAACAACGAGTCAGGAAATTATTATTGCAAGGGCTTCTCATTGCAAGGGCTTAGAAGACAGACTCTGTCAGAACCACTTTTAATGAAAACATTTTCATTAGGAAGATGATCTTCAAATCAAACATTCAAATCTACATTCCTTTTTCAAAGTAGTTGATGAAGTCGATAGTCTGCGCACGTTAAAAATACATTTTTAATATTTTTTCAAAGTACTTTCATCTATCAGTCAAATAATTTTTATTCTGACCACTATTTTTTCCTGTTTGATATCTTGGAAACAGACTTGTTAATCACGAACATCCATTGAGGAACGCAGTTAGGGGAGGAGTCAGTGGATCATCCTGGAATGAATGTTTTTTATTCCCTTAAAGTTTTATTAGGATGAAGGATGAAACGTTCCCAAATTTATTTCTATTGACCAGGAGTGATCGATTGTTTTTACTTGTAATTGATATACTGTATAACTAGTAATGTAATGCTTTTTCGACTATAAACTCAGAAATATACACATTATCTGCAGAAATTAAAAAAAAAAATATTATGCTTTATTTTATATCTGATTCTTACATCTGTAACTTTAGTGTCAGTTCTTATATTTTTCTTTTTCGTTATTCCCATCTTGATACTTTTACTTTTAATCCTGCCAGTTGCTATTGCTGTATTTGTACTTTCTTCTTTATTGTAGATTTTAATATTATTATTTTTTTTTCTCTTTGGTTTTAAATGTTCTTAATCCTTATTTTTGATTCTTATATTTTATTTTAGTTTTATCCTACTTCTTGTTATATTGACTATATTCTACTATTTGATGATGTTTTACTTTTCTTTAGATATTTTTTTAATTTAGATTTTTAAATGTTTCGACTTTTATTAAGGATTCTTAAACTGTATTTTTTTAAAATTTCATTGTGTTATTTTGTTTACTTTCTATTATTTGACGCTAAATTTTTATTTCTTTTTCTTTTTGTTTTTTACATGTTGTCAATGTTTAACTCTACAATCTTGATTCTGATATTTTATGTTCATTATATATTATACCCTTTCTTACTGCGTCTTCATTTAGCTTTAGTTTCTTTGTTACCCTAGGTTTTTAAATGTTTTCTATGTTCGTAAACGATGCACTGAAACCACAGCACACTGTGACTTTCGATGATTGTAAACGGGTCTTATGAAATACAAAGCTCAAATGCGACAATTGTATACTGACATTCAGATAAAAGGTAGCGCGTCACTATATAAGATTTTCTAAGACCATCGATCATCCACCTCCATTCGAGCTAAGACTATCTGTGCCAAATTGCGCTCGGTTTTCTTTTTCACCATGAAGCAAAGCTTCAGTATAAGGTAAAAAAACTTCAGCATTTGACGCAAGATTTCCCACACATATCCGGTATAGCTTACCTGGGAAATCCGGTATGTTACCTGGGGCCGCGCGGTTGGCGGTTGTCGCTAAGACATTTGGCCTCTCATCTGAGAACCGAGGTTTGGTTCTCATGTTGGTTTCGTGGTGGTGGACGATCCGCGCTGGTTAGATTTTCTCGGTATTCTCCCGTTTCCCCTGCACTTCTCTCACCATTCTTTCTCAGTCTTTCTCTCCGTCTGTCCTTATTTCCGTGGGATAGCACAACAGACCAACGGTTTGTGGTGCTCGGCTTCCCAGTCACCTACACTGTCAACATAACATAGCATAACATATCCTGTTACCTTGATATTATCGAGCACTGCTGGATAGTTGTGCGTAAGTCTTTTTGTGTTCCACGACGGCATTTGCAACTTCTTCAACTTGTTGAATTATATACTGATACTGCTCACAAAATTTATGGGATATTGCGAAATGAATACAATACACCCAAAACCAGAGATTTGAGCTTATTTATTAAAGAACATAACCAGAGAAGCAAATGACACGAAAATGGAAGTTGTCAGAAAAAGCAAATTAGGTACAGAATCCATTTATCGGGATTGAGCAGGATGTGACACATGGAAGGCGGTTAAGATTCGCATGTCAAACGTGAAAAATTTGTCGCACATTGACTGTTCAGTAGAGTGTATGGTCACCTGAGACTGCTACAACACACTGATAGCGATAAGGCATTGAGAGGATCAAATTGTCCAGCAGTTGCTGTGGGATACGTGACCAATCTCGCACCAAGACAACTTCCAGCTGAGGAAGTGTTATGGGAGGTGATTGGTGACTGGCAACACATCGTGTAACTGCATCCCAAGCGTGTTCGATGGGATTCAGGTCTGGAGAACGTGAAGGCCAGTCCATGCGCTCGATTCCAGCCTCTTGCAGCATGTTGTTGACGAGATGCGCAAGGTGGGGGCGTGCATTATGGACCATAAAAAGAAAGTTGGCCCCAACTGCTCCATCGTAAGGTACCACTATAGGCATTTAGAATTTCATCCCGATATCTTACAGCATTCACCGTTCCATTTCTGAAAACATGGAGGACGTTACGACCACCAATGCTGATGCCTACCCACACCATGATTCCACCTCCACCAAATTAATGTCTTTCTTGCACGAACGTGGCAAGAAGATCAGGGCACGACGATCTTCCATGCTTCAGATTCAAGTAAATCACAAGCCAGGGGCAATTTCAGGTGACACTCAACGATTCTGCCACTTGTTGCTGATTTAGGAAACGGAAGGTAACCCAGCAGCGCCAGCCTCTTTGTACAGGGTTGTGGGCAAATCTGTATAATTAGGTTTGACAAGTTAACGTTTTGCATCACATTAGCATATTCAGACAACTTCCATTTTAGTGTCACTTGCTTCTCTGATGATGTTCTTTAATAAATAAACTCAAATATCTCTGTGTTTTTGGGTGTATTATATTCATTTCGCAATATTAAAACATTAAAATGCATGCACACCAAATTAAAATTAAAATTAAAATTTAAAACATAATTAAAAAAACTGGCACAACATGTTTCATTTGTCAGTTGACAACAGAAACTGTCGTGTCACTTTTTTTAATTATGTTTTAAGTGTTAAAGTAAATTTTAATTCTGTGCATAGATGTTTTAATTCTTTTTAAAATCATCGTTTGCTTCCTCGTTCTGTCTTCATTGATCCCGCTATTTTCAAATCGTAAAATCACTTTTCTAAGATTTGTTTTTGTATTGCATCTTTCTCAAGGCTTCAACCACCGGAATTCTTGAAGCGCGGTATTAGCGTTGGTTGTACGTTCAGGTAAGATGAGCCATATTACTTCATTTTCAATCAGAGTGATGCGAATGGTTGATATTCTTAAATGCTATTAAAAAGCTATTTTTGAGAGTTACTAGTACATGTCATGAAATGAATTTAACATAAAAGACTATACCTTTTTCTGTTTCAGTTGAACAGCTCTTTGGAGACGAGGATATTCTAAATTATGTGAATTCGTGTTATCTTCCTCTTTACATAATAACATTCGAACTTCTTCGTCTGTTTCACAAAGTGACACCAATTTCTCTGCTACTTCTGCGGAACGAGAGGACAGTTTTTGGTAGTCAATCTGAAATGAAAGGAATTTGAAAATTTTTCAACATACAATTACATGGAATTTCTTCTCTTTAGTCAAGATAAGAACATATATAAGAACATAAGTAAATGATAGCGACTTGCTTTCAATCAATAAATTCAGTTTTTTCTACCTTCAATTTAAAATTGAGCAAAAAAAAAATTCATTATATTGTATAACAAAAATATCAATAATATAATTTTTTGGAGGGATTATTTATCACAATTAATTATTTTATTTGAGAGCATAGTAATTTTAAGATTAATAAATAACAAAGAAATTAATAACGTTATCCATTAATTCGTTAGCTAGAGACCTATTATTGAAAAATTGTAGAACTAAAATATTACATCGGGTGCACGGGAAAATCCTAAGTTACCAAATAAATTTTGAACGGAGATAGCTTGTTTAGGAAAGCGACCATGCACTTTCAGATGAGACTGATGACAGCGCCCCTAGTGGCAAAATGAGGAAGTTAGTAACCCTATTTCGGAAAGGAAGCTCTACGAACGACACCTGACCGGCGATAAGTATAGATTTGTGGTCACTCTGGATGAGGCTTGGGTGCATCTTACCGACTGTAGAAAAGTCAGGCAATTTTACAT
The DNA here is from genome assembly GCA_023159025.1 of Thereuonema tuberculata. Classification (NCBI taxonomy): domain Eukaryota; kingdom Metazoa; phylum Arthropoda; class Chilopoda; order Scutigeromorpha; family Scutigeridae; genus Thereuonema; species Thereuonema tuberculata. The sequence continues at coordinate 151,120,045 of JAFIDM010000001.1, read as the reverse complement.
CATTCCATCGACGAAAAAAACAGATCTAATTTTGTGCGGTAGTGCAAGGAAAGTTTTCCCAAAGGTTTAATGGTGGTTCCAGGATACTGTCACCGGAGTAAATTTACTATCGATATTTGGCTTTGGCTTTGCCAATAATGCCAAAGTGAATGCCCAGTATTATCAACAACATGTTCTGACACCAATCTACACTCGTGACACCATAAAAGTTGCTATGCATCAGGATAAGACCTCCAGCCATACGGCCAAATCGTATCCTGAGATCCTATCAAGAAATGCAAGTCAGACAGGAATAAGTGCAATCTCCATCACTGCTATTCCAGTAAAGTAACCTCTCGCACCTCCTGAGTTTGTAAAAGATGGAGTTTGGCTGGCTGACTAGTCCTGAAAAGGACGAAATGGTCCGGCCCAGTCTCTTTCCGCTGACAGCTCAGGGTGCGAAATCCTTCTTTTAGCGTTGTGCCTTCGTTTGTTACCTTTTTTTTTAATTATTCAGGCACGTTAAATTTCTATTCATTTAAAACGTTTTCAGGTTTTATTAATTATTTACATTAAATAAAATAAGTATCCAGTGGATTAAAACGTTTACGTTTGTTTAATGTTAATGGTCAGTAAATGTATTTAAGAATTTAAGTCCTGATTTTAATGCTAGATTTGAATGAGGGAGTGAATAAATTTCCGATTATCAAGGATTGTAAAGGGATTACAGAGAATCAATAATCGAACAAACTGACAATGTGCTGACAATATTAGCCATAGTGGACGTGTCTTCGATGGTAATTCTGGCGTGTGTTGCGGGGAGTAAAGTTAGTAGTGTGTTGATGTGATACTGAAAGCTGTAGAGTTTGGTTGCATTGACAGTGTTGGAGCTTATTAATTCTTTTCATTTTCATTTCTATGAAAATTTTTATGAAGGAAGTTGGAGCCATCAAATTGCAAAAGTTTTTCATCTGATTATCCGCCTAAATTAGAAATACGGAAAAAACAAGTGTTGAAATCTTCATTAAATAGCAAACGACACTTTCGACAATGTAAGGGGGCTGATACAATGACTGATGCTCGTGCTAAACGCCAACATTACGATGGTGAATTCGTTAAGAAGAATACAGCTGAAGTTGTTGCAATGGTAAATTCAAATAACACAAAGCTTCAGAGATTAATAGCACAAATATCAGCTTCACATCACAGAGAGGCCTATCACCAAGTAAGTGCTGATGTTGCACTGATCTAATCTAAAAAAGGATTTAAAAAATTCCCTTCCAAAACCTAACTCTTGACGAATCTGCAGACATATAAGACAACCCAAAACTGGCGGTATTTGTTGTTATGATTCACTGATCTTGTATATAGTGATCCTAAACTGGTGTTGACATTAAAAATGTTCTTGACAGAGTCTTAACAAACGCTGGTATATCCTGGAGAAATTCGTTGTGTTGCAATAGATAAAACCCCTGCATTGATGTCGAAGAAAGCAGGAATAATTGCACTTACGAAAAGTTATCTCAACTTTCCAGAGTTTCTCCTTGTTCATTGCATTTTTCAACGCGAACATATGTCAGCCAGATGCTTCAAAAAGAGTTATAAAATCTGTTCTTGAAATTGCCAACTTCATACGCTTAATGGGAAGACTCTCCAACAGTTTAAAAATTTTGTTGAAGAAATGGAAATTGGAGATTTCAACCCCAGTGAGGTCTCTTTCTATTGCATTGGGAGGTCAACCAGCAATGTCTAAGAAGAGCTGTTGGAGCCTATATTATTACGTTTCTAGAAAAGAAAATATTATTAAAATAAATTAATGTGTTTAACATTACTGAGAAAATTAAATTGAGGTCAATACACAATAAATAAAAATAAAATCATATTTAAAACGTTTTCGATCTATCCAGCAGATCATTTACAAGTTAAAAAATATGTTTAACTTGTAAAAGATCTGTGGAGAGATCCAAAACTTCAGTGCTTAGTTTTAAATATTATTTGATTTTTATTCTTCGTGTTTTGGCCTCAATTTCATTTTCTCAAAAGAAAATATGATATTTATAAAATATCAACTGGAAAATGAATGAATCATCTAGAAACTCTCAACTTGACAAACACGGAAAGGATAAACTTATTTATGATTTTACTCAGATAGTTTTAAGCTTTCAGAATAAAATAAAGAGATTTTAAAGAGATATGTTGTGAAGAACCTTCGTAAATTCCCTGAATTGAAATGAAAGACCATACACTTGAAGAATACAAAAATAAATTAAGGGCTACTTGAGGATTTGCAGAAGGTGAAATCGTACTTCGCCTTTTTTGTAAATCCTTTCATGCTTGATTCCAGCATGAATTCATGAATATACGAGTATGAATTCCATTAATGAATCCTGGAAGTATAGAAAAATCTACTATGAAAAATGAACTAATAGAATTGGTCTACGGATGATCCATAAATCCGAGTCTATAATTAGGTTCTGGAAGCAAGTTCCAGTAATAAAATATCCTGAACTGAAGAAAACCAATGTGAGACTCTTTTGAATTTTTAGCACAACACATTGTTGTGAATCACTGTATAATGAAGTTTGAGAAACTGAAGCATTGTACAATTCAAATCAAATCAAGCAATCTTATAAATCGACAGTTGACACAGGCAATTCATGCAGTCTTCACAGCCAATCAGCCGGATTTTCTACTGTTCACAGCCAAAATAGAGACTCATAGGACAGCTCTACTATCAGTAATAATCTGATAATTGTAACAATGTCTGGTTCTGATATAAAACCGTTATGACGAGAATAATTTTGCACAATCTGCAAAACTATGGTGCGGACGGGTTTTGATTGCTCTTATGACAATCTTCCAGCGCTCAACACAAACAAAAAATTCAACCAAAAAGCAATGCTTTTTTTTGAGCAATGGTTTACAATTTAAAACTTTTAGATATCGATAAATTATAAATTGTATCGGGCTTCTAAATATATTACCCTATCATTGTTCTCAAACATTACGTTGTACAAATAGTGAAGAAGCCAAAAACGAACTTTGACATTATAAATGAATTCACTTTATTTTGAATATTTATGAATTCTGAATATAAATTGAAGTAGGTGTATGAATAGAGAAAGGTCGTTAAAGTAAATGAGATTTCATTTGGTATATTTTAAAAACATGAATAACAACAAGAATCTGAAAGCAAAACTAAACTTAGTGTAAGTTTTTATGTTTTTGTTAATTATTTTTTTTTTTTTTTTTGTAAGTTATATTGTTTGTTATTTGGATTGTTATTTCACACTTATAATTTTCAGAAAGAGTAATTAAGTTATTTTATTTTGTTTGGATTGTTATCTCACGCTTTTATTTTGTTTTTTCACGCTTAAGTTCGGGGAAGTTAAGTTTATTGTTGATGTTTTTAGAAAAAGAAGGATAGTTTCTTTTCTATTCGATGTATATCCCTTGACAAAGGTTTTTGATAAAAGAACCGAAATATTAGTGAAGTGATGTGTTGGTGCTTTTGATGTTTATATTGAAGAATAAACTTTTTGATGTTTATATTGAAGAATAAATTGATGCCTTTTTTTTATTGCATTTTTTGACTCGGAAGGTAAATAGCTCATGTAGACTTTTTTGAAACTTAATATTTGAATTATTTATCATGGAAAAGATAACAACTAAGTGAAAAGTGTAATAGTCTTTCTTTGGTCAATTAGAAGACAACAATATAAGTAGCGAAACTGCTTTCAAAGAATGGAAATTGTGCAGTTGAATGAGTAGACTTTTTTTTTCCTATGAAACAACGTTTGCAAGACAGACAAATTGCATACGTGTGTAAATACAGAAAGATTTCCTTAAAATAAAGATGTCGTGAAGGGGAAGATGGAAATTGAGGATTTCCTGTATGAATATTAGAAGAGATGTTTCTGTTACTTAATCTGCGTTGGCAGCTCTAAAGATGAAGTATTTCAATTAAACCAAAATAGTTTGGAAAAATAAATCAGAATGCAACGTGTATTTACGTAAGCAATAAAGTATTACTGTAAAAAGATTGTCTGTATATATCGTTAGTAATTCCTTTTTCTACTAAATAAATAAGAAAATAAATCTAACTTGGTAAATTAAATAAAATTATAATGAAAAACATTAGCAGATATTCACTGAAAAGACAACTTGTTTGCTTTGGAATTTATATCATATTTCATGTATCTGATACAAGCGTCTGTTTCTCTTGTGAGTTTTCATTACATTATCATTAACAAATCGAAACAAAGTTATCTCAGTTCCGATTTCAAATCTTTTGAAGTATTTCAGCTTGTAACTTTCGGAATACTGACACATTTCCTTGTTTTCCTCAAAGATAATATCAGTATTTAAAAATTCAATTTTTATCAAACATTGTAATCAAAACAATTAAATTTTATAATCATTTGCTACTTCAGACTGAACAACATTTTTCAAACCATACTGAAAGATTTTAAAGTTAGTTAATTCAAAGAAAGTGAGAGATTTCAATAATAGTCGAAAACTCGAAAACTGACAGAAAGTTTAAATGTAAGTTGTTTCAACTTACTGAAGGAATTAAAAATATTTCCTTCAGTTTCTGAAGGAATTAAAATATTTCAAAATAAATTGAAAACTTATAAAAATTGAAACATTTTAATATAATGTGAATCTGAAAGCTATAATTTAGTCTGAGACTAGGTCTACAAGAAGATTCAGTTCGAATGTTGTTGTAAATTGTGTCAATGAAAGCTTAATTTCCAATACTTGAAGTAATAGTGGAGGTCTTCTATTTTAGCCACTAAACAACCTTTTGTTCAAGTGTTATTTTGCTAAAGATCATTCTGAGAAAGGATCATTCAATCCAATTTATCTTAAGTATAATCTTGGTTTATAAGAAAACAGCAACACTATTGGATTACATTCTGATGATAGGAATGCAGACGTGAATGCTTATAAAGATATGGTGCTTGTGAGGGATGTTCTCCTAATTGCACATTTCTGAGGTTCTGAATGGAGCTCTTCAATTCAAGCGCAACAGTGATTGCATAGCTTATTAGTAAAATGCTTATTTTTACACAAAAAGATGGAATTTTCTCATATGCTCATTTTCAGTAAAAAGTTCAATATCAGTTATTATTGAGACAGTCGAATCGACAGATGGAAATTTTGAAATATAGAAATAAAGAGTAGTAATTACACCAATATTGGTAGTTTTCTGAATCGATAAAATTAAATCAAATTGCTACAAAAATAAAGTTAATGTAAGCGCTTTACTTAAGATTTGTTATAATGTGAGTAATTCTGATATATCTGATACAAAGATCGTGTTGATTTATGTAGAAAGGGATGTGAATTTAACTACACTAATGTTTAATAATTCAAAATGAAAATTCAACGGATCTGACTGGAGTTTTTTTTTAGAAAACCAATAGTTCTAGATAGGAGTCTGATTTAACTTTGTAGAACTATTTTTTTCAAATACATCTTCAACTTTTTAAAACAAATATTGAAAAACTTATAACAAATATAGAAAGGTAACTGAAAAAACAATAATATTTAATATTCCAACAAACCTTCTTTGGAATATATTTTATGATCTGGGTAGATTTCTTTTAGCGTTTTAACATATTAGTCTACTGAAAATGAGTAAGATGTAATGAAGTTTGATGTTAACATAATCATCTAATATTTCTCTTAACTTAGTTGCGGTAGATTCTGTTCACTGTAAAACGACTGCTTGTATAAAGGTATCAACGTTGACTTTTTTTAAAAGTTATCAAATTTTAAAAATAAGATACCATGAAATGTAATACCATGTTTTCGGGGTAAATGTGGGATAGTTTATCCAATTCTTCACTTCTTGTCATTGCAACAAGAACAGGATCATCATTGCTTAGCAAAAGGTAGGTTGTAGATGTTAGAGCTTCATAGAGATTGAGTCGATCACCTGTACTGACTAAGGGATCATTTTGACCAAGACCTACATTGAAACAATGCCAATTGGATTTAATTAATATTTGAACTTAAAGGAACGGAAATAATTATAAGAAATAAACAATATTTTGACATTTAATAAAGGCAATGTTTTTAATATCGAATTACAATTATTTTTTAAAGTTTTATTATATTATTTACTACAGATCTAAAAACTCTTAAATTAACTAATAAAGAAGTGAGAGGGAAAGTCAAAAGCAATGCATTTATTTAATTTATTTTTTTTTAGTTGAGCAAAACGTTCTCTGAATAATATGTCATAGATACTATTTCAAAAGAATGCTTTTTAATCGAACTGCTAATTCAGTAAATTAACTCAAGTTATCAAAATACTTAAAAGTGAGGAAAAACTAAATTTGACTGAAAATAATATTTGCATGAATATTATTCACTGGCAAAACTTTTTTTTTCAGTTATTTTAACATGAAAATCAAAATAAAGCATATCTTCAAACGTAACTAGATTTCCATATTCCAGGATAGTTATACTCTGCATTAGTAGAGAAAAGTTGCCTAATATGGGGAGGTTTTTTTAGTATCTCGTAGATCAATAGAGGAATATTTCGAAATTTTGCGTCTATTGCTTTTAAATATATATTAGACGGTATTGTGATGTATTTCCATCCATCTTCACCATTAGTTTTTTATTGACAAATTAACAAAAACATGAGATCTCCCCATATTGGGAACAGGGTGTCCCTAATTGGGAAGGAAAGGGTTCTCAATATGGGGTAATGTTTTATAATGGTAAAATTTCGATTAAGAATTTTTTTTAATGATTTTTTTATTCTCTTTTATTTGAAAATTTTTAGCATGCAATACAATAACATCATTCTAGACTAAGTTATAAGTTAAAGATAAATATTTCATAATTAGGATTTTAATTAGCGCCATAAATTTTTTAATAAGCCCCATATTAGCGACAGGTTATCTCCCCATAATAGGCACACAATATTTCATACAAAAGTGTTATTATTCTTGTAACTACGTCACCAAAGATTTTAGAAAAACCCACGACAACAAAAGCTTATGAAATTGTGATTTTAAAAATGTAATTCATAAAATACAATTGCTTACCGTTCAAAGAAACGATGAAACACAATTGAACGTACAAAGTTTTCTAAACAGCTGTTTTAACACACCGACTCTCAATACAGTATTGGCGACCGGAATGCGTCTGGTTCTTCATGTATAAGGGGAAATGATATAACTGTACTAGTCACAACATTCGCCGATAGCGTACACCTCTTGCTTGGTAGGATATTAGACCTCCCCATATTCGGAACCCTCCCCATATTAGGCAACTTTCCTCTACTAACTTTTCATTATCACTATGTCTGAATGAAGCATAGATGTTATCCAAAACATCTGATGAAACATATAAGTTACAAACAAATTTGGGTGGTTGGATTGTAAAAGAGGTGAACACAATTATCTTTCAGTAGGCCTACTGTCAATAACTCAACAAAAAATTTCAGGTAATGTAAAATAATAAAACGATACACAGTTTAAAATATAAAAAAAAGCATCTAAAATTATAAAAAAAAATTAACCAATTCTGAACGTATTAGTAACAAAAACTACAATTTCAGAAAGTACATTTTTCCTAGTATTTTAACTCTTTTAACTCTTTTAACTCTTCTTAGTAATGACCATCGACAGTCTTCTAGTTCCATTTTCACCTTATAAACGCTTTAGATAAAATACTTTTCCCATTACTTACTCATTCAAAAAGAAATGCAATCGATGTACTTTTACTTATGGTTTAGTTCATAACAGACGGATGATTGTGAACTATTCTTTGGAATGCAAATAAAAAAGTAATTTTATAAACAATCATATGATTGATAAAGTAAAATCTTAGAAAGTATCATCAAGTACGTATTAATCATTCAATAAACTCCTACTTACATTTGCAGTGATTTCTATGAGGCAAAGGAATATAGAAATTCAGTTGAAGAAAATACCAGATGGCGGCAAAATCATCTCGAGCCACGGAGGAAATGAGGGCATCGATGGCCTCCGATTGGTTCAGAGTTATCCATTCGTCGTCGCTTTTTCTCAATTCCTCGTTCAATTCGAAGCGAGCACCTGAACCTGCTAATCCTGGAAAGAAAACGGAGAATGGGAGAACGATGGGCAAAGCATGGGGAAAGGAATTTGGAGAACCAATGGAATGGCGCTTCACTAATTGACCTGTAGAATAATCAGGAAACCATGAATAATTGCTTTCCTTGAGCTCCTCATTCTTCCCTGGCTCATTAGACGGTACGGGTTGTTCTTCTACCTTAATAAATGATAAACCTCCCTCCAATCCTTTAGTAATTTTGTCCTTCTCTGTATTACATTGTTTAGTTTCAGTATCTGGGCTGTCTTTGCTAATTCCTTCTACTTCTATGTTAGATTGCCACAAGTTTTGCTCACACTTTCTTTTTGAAGGAGGATGACAAGGATCCCTGTTAATAGAAGATAAAAAATATTTTTTTTTCAATATAAAAATATAAATAAATAAATAAATAAATAAATAAACGATATTGGTGGCGAAATTTCAATTACTTGTGTGTTATTGTCGAAGTAATTGATCAAAACAAAAGCAATAATAAAATGTAAGGTTTCTTTATATTTGTAATTTATTTGTAATTTTATTTATTTATCTTGACCACGCTGTTTTGAAAGTCTAATGTATTGACACTTTTTGATCCTGTGAGTTTAATTTCTATTAAATCTCCGGAAGATCGTATTATCTGTCATTATAGTTTGACCTATTATTACCATTTTTATTTTACAATATTAATTATTTCTGCCTATCGCTGTTATTCCGCTCTAATGACAACTGATTTTTTTGCAGTTTTTTTTTCTCTCTTAGTTCATTAGATATTTCTATACCAAAATCAACAAGGATCTTTCTTGTAACATCCTAAATAAACCACAATAATGTGAGTTTCATATGTTATCATCATCAAAAACGGATGATCATGAGTATTTCTTCTTTAAATTGCTTTCAATTTAAAGAATTTTGGATGGAGAGAAAAACTGCCTAAAGGAAGGCAACCAAGATAAGAAAAAAATAGAGTATAAATGAAGCAGAATAACATAATTGACATCAGAATATGAGAACTGGAAACGGTAATTTAGTTTTAAAAAAAAAATTTAGTTTAATAAAAAAAGATAATTCAGTTAAAAAGATAATCTCAAGTAAAGAAAAAAAAAAGACTCACGGATTTTTACTCACGGTTTTTTTAACTTGTTTTTTTTAACCTTTTTAATGTTTTTTTTTTTTTAATTTTTTTTTTCTGAGGCTTTTGTAACCATATATTTTACAGCCGGTTAATCATTGTTATCTGTGACGACTTGAAATTTTCGTATTTATGCTTCATCCTGGCTTTTTTTTCTCCGATTCTAATGTAATCATAAGAAAATTTTATATTTTTCGTGTTATTGTTTTAAATTAATGATGGGATGCATTTTTTTTAAATAAGGAATTGGCGGTTTTAGTTTAACCTGTTATCAAAAACAAACATTCAAACAAGAGACAGCACAGCCTGTATATCGCAAAATTCAGTATCCTTCCTGAGATGAAAGTGCACATGAAATACTTCAAAAATTTGTATAGATTAGGGGGGAAGGGCACACTTATCCGATTTCGACAATATCCATGGTTGCCATGGTTTCCATTGATTTCGGCATATTAGTTTATTAACTGCCTGTTATTCGATTCCAGATATTTGTTTTCGATAATCTGTTAATCTAAAGAGTTAATCTAATCCCTTATTAAACAAAAAAAATCCTCATCCCATTTATTTATAAACAATAACAAGCGAAAATGAAATTTTCTTATGATTAATTTATTACTTATTTAAGGAGATTCCAAAATAAAAAAAATAAATAAAAAAATTCTTTTCAGTTATTTTTATTATTATTATTTCTAATAACGAATTAATATAAAACTATTTTTGTTTTTGAAAATCGTTGATTCTAACTGATCTGATTTTCTTGTTTCTACTCTCCCACTCTAGTCACACCAATCGAGTCAGTGATGAAGCTTTAGTTTGTAGACGACTCCTAGCAAAGTGCGCTCATTTTCCCAATAAAAAAACCCTGTGATGATCACATGAGAAGGAAATAGAGAAAACCTGACAAGGGAATTAAGAACTGAGAAAAATTAAATTTTTAGCTTTTCTTTGTGATTGAAAAGATTGCTATTGGTTTTTGCAACAGATTAAAGCGATTCTTATCTCTGATCTACGTTAATGAACATAAAACAACACAGAAACCCGAAAAAGAAATAATGGATGATTAAAACTATTCGTTAAAGTAATGGTCTTATTTTTTGTTTGATTAATTCATTATTTAATTTGATATAAAGATATTCTTACCCAATTTTTCTGAGCATATAATCCACAATGATCCCAAAAGCTTTTTTATCGTAGATTGGAAGAGAGGAAGTGATGTAAGAAGCTTTGATCACATCCAGAGGATTGAGTTGGTGTTTGGTCAATGCAGTCAACGTGCTGTAATTCCTACGGTAAATGGCAACTTCGATAGCACTGCGTCCTTTGTGGTTTTTCTTTTTTAAATTAATATCAGGATGTGTCTGAATGTAAGAAATAAATCAATACAAACCTTCGACAAAAGGAAAATACAAGATTTTAGGTGTGTGTTTTTTTTTTGTTGTTGTTTTTTTTTCCTTAAGTAACTTAGAACAAAATTCTGTTTTAAAAGTAATAATGTACAACCCTTTCTAAATAATAATTCATTTCAATTGTGTCAATCTAATCATATTGATTTTTACCTATATTATTTGTAAATTACCTGATTTTATTTTATGTTTAAGAAAACTGTTGTTATAAAGCTATTTTATAAAAGAAATTCTCCAGAATTTGACAATTAAGAATAGAAATTTTTCACCTTGTCTGACATTTATTTGTTATTCTTTGTTATGGAGATGTTTTTTAAAGAAAAGACTAAGATTTCTTATTCTGCAATTAAACATTACAAAATTGAGGAACCACGAAATCAAACTGTAGCGAATTTTACAATCACCATTAATTTTTTCAATATGATAAGTAAACAGCAACAAGTAATAATAGAAATAAACATAATTCTATTTTAGAAGTAATTTTAAACATAAAATCCTTATTAGATACATTAATTTCTATAAAGAATCGCGTTAAATAACTCATCAAATTTCAAAAGAACAACAAAGGTAATCTTCAAAATAAAATTCTTTAATAAAAAAACAAAACACTTTTGAAGACTTTAACCTCAAATTATTAAAAAAATATATTTTTCTTTTTGGAGTTGAATAACTAGTTATAAAAAAATTTAAAGTGAAAACAGTGGTCGTCATCTTCTTCCTGACATTCATTTTTTTCCCATGGAAGTTGGTTCTGCATTGTTAAATAGTCATTGTATAAAAAGAAAAAATGTTCTTTCTAAGAAATACCTGAAGGTAATAAAATACTTCTTCATGGCTGCCAGTTTCCAGAAGTTGAAAGAACTTCTCTTCTTCAGGTGATAAACTGCCTCGTTCAGGAGATTTGTGATCGGTCATTTTTATTTCTGGTTTATCTACATCATTGAGAAAAATAACAATAAGTAATGTTGTTGACTTATAAGAAAATTAGTGATTTTATCTTAATTTTTTTTTTTTACCTCGTTAAGTTTGTAGTTTTGATGATTTGGAAATTCTTAAGATTCGTCATATTGAAGATTAGCATCTTTGTAACATGATGTTTCTAGAATGTTTTAGAATCTTTAAAATATTTCAGGAATGTTTAATTTTATAAAAATAATTTATGTAATCTATAAATGTTTAGGGTGGTTTAGGCGCTGGACTGGAGGAGCTCGGATTCAATTCCTGGCAGTGCTCGGGTATTTTCCACGGTTATTTCTTCTCCAGATGGACCCTAAGGTTCACCCAGCCCTCTGTCAAATACCAAGTTTCTTACTCGGGAGTAGAGCATCGGGTTGACCATCTGACCTCAACTTGTCTCGTTGGTCGAGAATCGTCGGGAGCCTAAAATTCTCGCGCGCCTCAGGACCTGCTTGGCCTGTTGTGATGCAGTTTAACTCTTAACTATAATATTTAGATCAAGATACATGTTAAAGATTTTTTTTTCCAGTTCTAAACTTGATTTCATCTTAACTGAGACACTTCTAGCCACAGTTCTAAAAAGCCATCTAGGGTTTCTCATTACTGTCCATTAAAATACGCTTCTGCTCGTACAGACAGATCCCTTTGCTGCATATTTGTATGTTTTCCGAACGGTCAGAATCTCTTTTTTTAAGATAGTGAAAACCAGAATCTTGCATCTTTCAAAAAAGCACACATAGTTTTTCTTTTTATAAACTCTTGCAAACTCTGGTTTTTGCTTACGTCTATAGAGAAAATAATAAGCTTAAACCAAGATGGAAGCAGAAGGGAAAAAAATAAAAAGTTTTGGGCCACTCATGCTGAAAACAATGTCTAAATCATCAATAAAATAGTCGTGCAATCTACATGGACGATTTATTATAAGACAGTTCAAAATGGAAGGATAAAAAAAATATAGTTCATAGTAAAAGATGCGGTATGTTGATTTGTAATTTACAAATATTAAGAAAGATGTTTAAGATGTAGGTGTGAGATTCTTATGCAGATATTATAAAAGGACTTTTGATTATTTTATAGAAATGTTGATTCGAAAACTAAATTTTAGAATATTTCTAAATTTTATTAAAAAATAATGCTAGATAGTAGATCTACGATAATCTACGAATTGCAGTGACAGATAATAGCATTCATCATCAACATCATCACCAGTGTTTCTGCTGCATAGGTAGGTCCATTAGCGCTCTCTTATATCGGAGACTCGCTTTTTCTAGGGAACAGATACTGAGATGGTTTCCTGTTGCCTTCCTCAGGAAGCCATTATGGATGAGCTTCAGCTCCGAAGAGAAAGTGAATAAAAGGCTGACAAACTCAGGAAAGGAAATAGAAACATCCATGCTGCTGCAGGGATTCGAACCTAGGTTCCGACATGTTAGTTTACAATGTTTTTAAGTTTACAATGTTTATAAATCTGGCAGTTTGTGTTTAGATTAATTCAGTAACGGTAAAGTTTTGTACTAATAGAAACTGAAAGTAATGTATTAATTGAAACTGAAAGTAATCTACAGCGCTTAGTTAAAAGAAAAGAAAAAGTAGTTCAGAAAAAGTGGCGCTGCTGTATTGTGTTTTTTGATGGCGATCTCTTTGCAGTAAAAGTTCATGTCAAGCAAAAGTTTAGTTTCTTCATTTTAACTCACATTTTAACTCACTCTGCTTAGGATTCCAACAGGTTATGGGCCCAGATAACGTGTTCCAAAGCATCCGGACGAGTTTAAATGGTGAGTTTGAAGAATAAAGAAGATTTAAAGTGAAATTATCGGACATTGCGAAGTTAGGCTTATCTTTCGTGAAGAATGTCAGACAGAATTGTTATTGAAAGGTGAAAGGACAATCTGAACCAGATTACAGCACTCGGGGAAGAAATAGCGGACAGACTGGCGGTAGCATTTATGCTGAGCAGCTTACCGGATAGTTATTCAACACTGATAACAGCGTTGGAGACTAGACCGGATAAAGATCTGACGCTAAGCCTCGTGAAGACAAAAATGGTTGAAGAGTACCAAAGACGACTTGGTTATTCATCCGAGGGGCAGGTTCATGAGGAGAAAGTTCTTAAAGTATGCACGCCGAGAAGGAAAGACGCTCAAAGATCAAGCATTGCAAGCGGAGCATCGCAGTTTTATGGAGAATGCTACTTTTGCAAGAAGAAAGCAGGCCATCTTAAGCGTGATTGTCCCGAGTACAGACTTTGGAAAAAGAAAAAGCAAGAAAAGGAAAAGATACTTGCGGCAAATATGGTTAATCAAGAAAGACTTCCAGATCCAGATATTTGTTTCACAGTAGGAAAGGCAACCGTGATAAATGGTATGTAGATTCAGGAACGGGAAGGCACATGAGCTGTGATAGAAAGTTCTTTACATCTTTAGACACCACCGTGCGGACAAAAGTACGGTTAGCAGACAATCGAGTGATCACTGCGGAAGGTGTTGGCAGTGGCGTTCTACGATGTAAAACCGGTAATGGGAATGATGTACGAGTTATCACAGTGAAGGACGTGCTGTACACTCCGACTTTCAGCGGAAGTTTACTATCTACTAGCAAGTTAGCCAAGCTGGGATTCACTACAACGTGTGTAGGTGGAACCGATAAGTGCTTTATCATCTGGAAAGGAAAAACAGTGGCTACAGCAAGAGTTAATGCTGGAATGTATGAACTTGAGCTAGATAAAGGTGAACATGCACTTACTGTGACAACAAAAATGGAAAAAATTACTCCAGATACAGAGGAATTGCAGAGGCAGAATGGGGGACGACCTACAGAACGCCTGGTTGAGGAACTTAAAGAACAAGAAAATATAAACAAGTCTAAGGGAGCTCCATCAGTGACTCCGAAAGGTAAACCCGTGCCTGAAGTCAAAAAGGATTCTAAAGAAGCTCAACAAGTCAAGCCGCACAAAACTCCATTACCAGAAGCACAACAAGTCAAGCCCCAGGAACCCCCACTACCAAAGAAAGAAGAAAATAATAAAGCTCGCTCCCAGAAGCCGATCACCGAAAGAATTATGAAGTTTAGTAATTCTCCTCAAGAAGTGACTCAAGATGTTAAAGAGAGGAAGAAGAAAACAAGTTCTCCCAGTTACGAAGAGGAATCTGGTAAAGAATGTGATGTCTATTCAATCGAACCATCACAAGACAAAGTCCCAAACAGAAAAGAAGGAACTGGTGAACCGACTTCAATCAAAGAATTCAGGAAACGAGAACCTCGTGGTAATAAAGGAAAACCCCGACGAGGCAAAAGTCGCAGAGGTACTGGCAGTGGATTTGATATTCGTGGCAAGCAAGATTTTGACAGGCAAACCATTGAAAGCAGTGAAGACGAGGAAATTTGCCAATGCCTTTGGACTAGTATAATTTAAGACTTTATGTTTTAAATGGTTAAGGTTGCAGATTTATAAAACATTGAGGGGAGGTGTTAGTTTACAATGTTTTTAAGTTTACAATGTTTATAAATCTGGTAGTTTGTGTTTAGATTAATTCAGTAACGGTAAAGTTTTGTACTAATAGAAACTGAAAGTAATGTATTAATTGAAACTGAAAGTAATCTACAGCGCTTAGTTAAAAGAAAAGAAAGAGTAGTTCAGAAAAAGTGGCGCTGCTGTATTGTGTTTTTTGATGGCGATCTCTTTGCAGTAAAAGTTCATGTCAAGCAAAAGTTTAGTTTCTTCATTTTTAACTCACATTTTAACTCACTCTGCTTAGGATTCCAACACGACACACATGTTTAGCGACGCATCATAACATTATAGTAAATAAAGAAAATTAGAAAATTAAATATTTTTTATTGTTTTTTAATCACTGCCTTAGAAAAGCCAATCGAAACTTGTACACACGATAGATCTAATAATCGATTACAAACGGTAATGGTTAAATATGGTAAAAATTTACGATTTGTTAGTAATTAAGTATTTTCAAACTGATCATAAGTTAAAGTATCCCAATACAGTGTCCCATTTGTCCTTTCGGGTCAAGAGTGGTGAGGATCAACGTTTTTTTACCAACGCAACGCAACTAAGTAAAACTAAGTAAATAAATAAAAAAATAAAAGTATTCTTCGTCATTTTTAAAACTCTTCTTAGTGATAAGTTGTAAACTTTTATACACTTCTAGGTGATTTTGTAAGTTTTATGCATTGAATTATTTTCAGTTGTTAAATCAAAAACAACAAGTTGAACATTGTAAAAATTGATGACACCTTTCAGCCGTGACCAGAAATTTGGAAATGTGATGATTGTAAAATAATAGGAACTGCGTCCTTTTTCCAAATTGGGGGATGAGGAGCAAATCCTTCAATTGATCCCCTTCTAAAGGATGTCCAGTTCTATTTTTTTACATGCTTTAGAGAATACAAACAAAATGATGCCACTCCAACCAAAGAAAAAAGTTCAAAATACCTTCCTTTTTTTCCTTCCTTTCTCGAATGCAGTTGGCATGAAAGGGATTACTCCCCCACATGCTAAAGTAAAAGATTCCTAAAGACATCAAAGACAAGCCATAATGATCTACCTTAAGTTTTAATCTAATATCATATAAAATTTAACGACTTCGAAATATTGTTCTAAATTATAAGCATCATGCTTTGTAAGTGAATAATTTTCTGATCTTATTCAGTTGTTCAAAAGATAATAACTTATTTTTTAAAGCAATTCGTCCATTATCATTTTATTATAGCTTTATATAGCTTTATTATAGCTAGAGTATTTTATAGCTTTTGTGATAAACTATGGTTAATGTTTAAAAAGAACTATCAAAAAATATGGTATGCAAAAGAATCAAATACCTTTAGTGGGAGTAGTTTATTCTTAATAGAACTTTACCGCAAATAGAATTAACAATGATTATGTGATTTTAGATCTCCAGTGAGTTTAGCTTTATTATGAAATAAGTTTGTCAAAATAAGTCAACTAAGATCACAAAAGTGCTGTAGAATTGTACAATGGAAACGATGCAAAGTTATTTTTACTGAGTTATTTTTAAATCTCACTACATAATTTGAAGCATTTCTGGTTTGTTCATCAGGTCTGATTTTCTTCGTTTATGATATGATTCTTATTTAAGCACTAATTAAATAAACGTCCATTGAATCGTTAACTGAAAAATAAACGTTTTCTTTTTCTTTTCCTTTTCCTTTGTTATTTGTGATTAGGATTATTATTATCTTGGCTTCCACACATTCCTTAAAATTAAAAAAAAAAATGCTTTAAATATTAATTTAGAAAAACAAAGTAGTAAAAGCTCTTTGTCAAATCAAATTTAAATACCCCCCCCCCCCTCGTTTGTAAAAGAAGTAAAGATCTTTTGTCTGTGGAAGGTTTTTAATGTGAATGTTACTCAATAAGATATTTGGCTACTCTTCAATTGTGATTAAAAATAAAGTTTGATTAAATGTGCTTTTTTTAAAAAAAAAATGTTCCTAAAGTTATAATTTCAAATCTATTTAAAATAATGAATTTACCTTTCTTCGAAGCCTGTAGAGATCATCGTTTGACTTGTATGTTTGTTCGGATTCCGTTTAGAAAGAGAGTTGGTGTATTCTAATCATTCGAAATCATTCATTTGTTGAGATAGTAGCAGGTGTTTCATTTTTTCTAATTCTAATGATTAAAATCGAATTTTATCAACATAACAAACCAATCCCTTGCTTTACGTTGATACAAATACTTGAACATAATTGTAATTATTACCAATAAACTTATCAACTTATATAATTTGCTAATTTCGTCTGTCTGTCTGTCTGTAACTCGATATAATTGAGCTATTAAGATAGATCCAAGGTTTTCAATGATACCATTGAATCAAGGGTACTCAAATTGGATGAAATATTAGTTCATTTTGTCATTCCATGTTGTTTCCATGAAATTTTAACTGAAATTCTAACAAAACATACGTTCAAAACCAAATGATTTTGTTACCACTGCATCCATTTTAATGAAATTTGGCATAATTAATCAGTTGTTTATGCTGATTTCGAAACTCAAAACCATTTTTGCCGTAGAAGCTTCGGTCACAAGTTAGCGCAGTATTTAGATTATACAAAGGGGAGTTTTCAATGCCTTTCGGCGTTATGAGTCAAAAATAATAATTATTCTTTAGATAAATTAAACTTTAGATATGGTTGGTATTTCGTTTTTCTTTTTGGGTGGAAAATGATCCTTTAGATTAAACTCTCAGAACCTACATTACAGGTGTACAGGTAAGAAGTACACCTAAATAGGTCTGATAAACATTAAAAAAAAAGTTTCAAATCAAATCATCAATCGAATCAAATATATATATATATATATATATAAGGTATATGGCCCAAATATCGCCCAGGTTCCTAATACCACCCAGGGCGATGTAGGACGGGATAGTGATGCTACCACACGGGAACCGATGGAAACAATTTGCCATTCCTTCCATTAGCCCGCTGTGTTCGTTTGGTGGTGTTAGTTCAACCCGTTTATTTTTTATGAATTCTTGAAGGTTTTTCGTTCTGGTAAGTTATGAACCTACTGTTTCTTTTAGTGCTGCAGCTTATGAATTATTCATGCCATCGCAACCATCTAATATCGTGAAGTAGTGAAAGAAATAACCTATCTGTTGATAATGTCTGTCACTTGTTAGAGGTAGCCGGTTTGTCTGTAGCGTCCCCCAAATTGACAAGCTAGAGAGTGCCCAATATCGCCCAATACCTCGTTGTTCCGTATATCGCCCACTGTGCGATAGTTTATTTTGGTTTATTACAGATGTTTCAACGTAAGACATGGGACAGAGAAGTTGTCACAGCTGTAAAAAATAAAAAAATGGGCCTTCTGAAAGCTTCCAAAACATTTAATGTCCCAGTCTTGTGAGTGGGTCATCATTCACAATTGCTCTAATGAATTCTCTCAGCAAAAGGAAACTAAGTCCTAAGGGGCTGAACTTAGAGGATCCAAAGCAAAAGAAGCTCGCAACACCCATAAAGAATTGCGAAAAGATTAAGAAAAAAACAAAAAAAAGCAAATGGTGTGGGCGATATTTGGAACACTTTCACAAAATTCAAAATATGAGATTTGCCTGAACAAAAATTGAGGAAAAATACAAAATAATAGTTATATCTATAATTGGTTCAGGAACATGTACGTGAAGGTTCATATGATATAATTGTTTGCAAGCAACTGAGACGATAAATGACAAGAATATGGGCAGGTTTTCTTAGATGGGCGATATTTGGGCCATATACCTTATATAATTTGGCTAAGTTCGTCTGCCTGTCTGTCTGTAACTCCATATAATTAAGCTATTAAGATAAAGTTCGTCTGCCTGTCTGTCTGTAACTCCATATAATTAAGCTATTAAGATAGACCCAACGGTTTTCAATGGTACCATTGAATCAAAAGTACTCAAATTGGATGAAAATATTAGTTCATTTTGTCATTCCATGTTGTTTCCATGAAATTTTATTCTTGGGAACTGACCTCGGCAACTGAAATTCTAACAAAACATACGTTCAATACCAAATAATTTTGTTACCACTGCATCCATTTTAGTGAAATTTGGCATACTTACTCAGTTGTTTACGCTGATTTCGAAACTCAAAACCATTTTTGCCGTAGAAGCTTCATTCACAAGTTAGCACAGTATTTAGATTACATTTACTTTATATTTGATAGTTGATAATAAAATGATTTTTCAGATTTTTTTACGCCTGAAGTCCGACAAGCTTTGCTGCTAGTTAATTCAATAATGTATCAATTTTATGCTTCCCAAATCAATTTTTGTGGGCCGACATTACTTGATTAATACTTAAAAAAACTTTGTAACTTAATTTTTTGTATTTAATTCATATTTTATCTCAGTAAACACCCGATCTTTCCTGTTTTCTGCCGGTAAACCATTATTTCGCCACTATTCCGAAATGAAAGTTGTTTTTTTTTTCCGTTCGTATTTCCAAACGAAATATCCTGGAAAGGATCACACCTCAATTCACATAACCCAGTGTTAATTAAGAGGAAAATGTTTGTTTTGTTTTGTTGTCAATGAACTGTGAAAACTGAGTCAATGAAGGGGTGATAATAGGAAAGGTCCGTAAACACCTATTGCTAGAAATTTCTAGAAATACCTAATGAGACGCTATTGCATTTTTTTTTGAAACCACAAAAAATTATTAATAGGGCTATTATTGCAATTTAACTTTAATGTTGCAATTAATATTGCATTCATAAATGATTTTCTGAAATTGTCTTTGGAACTTTCTCCATCCAGTCCTCCCCGTCCCAATTTTTTTAGGAATGAGAAAAACCACGAGTAGAATTTTTCCGAAATATAATGAAACACATAGGAGGGGGAAAGATTGAAACTTTTTTGAAACGCCTTTAAAAAAAATAATATATTAACTTTGGACAAAAAAAACAAAGTTATTTTTTTTATTTTCATTACGTTTTCTGTTACTACTATTTGAAAAATGTCGTTAATGTTTTTCTTTTTATTAATCCAAAATCATTTCGTTATTTCGTTACGTTTTCCAACACTAACTAACACGTTTTCCTTTTTAAGCTTAATTGCGCCAAGCATTCAGTAAAGTTTTTAGATTCGCATACAAACAAAAATCTATAATTCCCATTTTAAACAAGGATTAAATTTGATTTGTTTGATTGAAATAAACAAATTCTCTAACATTTCAAATTCTTTACTTTTACAAAAAATACCAACAATATAAAACTGAACGGATTTCTAATAGATTGTTCTTTAAAAAGATTAGCAATGGTGAAATATTATAAATGAAGAAGTAGTAAACGATTTGAAATGTTAGTATAAAGTGTTAATGATTTAAATTCCATAACATATACTTCAAAATCCTTATACGATATGTCGAATGCATCTTCTCGAACATTCTTCATCAGGTAAAATTAATATAAAGGGGAAAACTTCTCAAGTCATTCCTCCTGTATATAATGAAAAACTTAATTCTAGTAAACAAAATAAGCATATTATAAAATGAAACAACTGATGAACATCACATAAGATAATAAATTATCATCTATAAACCAATTGTTATAATAAAAGTTGCTATTCATTGTTTCCTTTTGTTTTGATATTTCATGAAAATGCCAAGTGAATGTTTTGATACTCTCAGGTGTTTATCTTTGTTCATACAGTCGATTGTATTAATATACCATGATTCAAGGAAAAGATGCATTCGAAATATCGTATATGGATTTTAGAGTTTGTTATGGAATTTATATCGATAGTTAAGTATTTTTGAATGTTAATGATTTAGTTTAATCCACTGACAATTGACTTTGCTTCCAAACGATTAAAAAATAACTTAAACAAGTTAAAGGAACATATTTGTTGGCTGTTGTTGTTTTTTAAATTATTATTATTAGGAGTTTGAGTCACGTGCTATTCTAATAATTCTTGTAGAAGAAAACTATTCAGTGAAAATAGAATTTTCGGAGCAACTGCCTCAAATATTTTAATTCAGCAATTTTTATCCTTAAACTTCCAACATTAAATTTACTAAAATTATATTAATCTAGATTTAAGTATTTAATATAGCTAAATACTTATTAACATTTTTATTATTAGAAATTAAAAAATTACCAAAGTTTCTTATTCTACGTAGCCTATACCTACAATAGGGAAGAGTAAAAAATAAAATTCACGAAAAACAGGTCATACTCTATTTTATACATAAAGGCCACAAACGGATTTTAGATTTTTTTTTTTTGCTGCGTATCTTTGCTCTTTTAGATTATCCAATTAATTTTTCCGTAAAATAAATATTTTTTATAAGTTCTTAAATCTGTTTAGTTCTGGGAATCTAACATAAACGAAGCAATACTTTTTATCTAGATTTTTCTAATTTTTTGAGAAGAATATTTCCCAAATGAAAATGAGCAGCTGGAAACGGACGATTCCTTGATAAGAATCTGAAAAATCAAAGCTCAATTCTTGTGAATATTAAAAATTATCATCATATTATAATAGATTATCTTCAGGATGGTTTATGTATCAGGTTTCCAAGAAATAACGGCAGGTGTTTGAAGCGCCATAAGATGATAAATATTAGGTGCATCAATCTCAAACTTTGGATTGTAGGCTTATGGATCATGGGGAGTGCAAATTATATGAAAATGTTTCTAGTTCACGTAATCACCACCAGGGGGCAAGTGGCGCTGCTGTGGCTATGTAGTATCTTCATAGCCTGGTTTTCGTTGCTCGTTGGAATTCGTAATGATTCATGGTGTGCTAGACTTTTCAAGGAGAGCTCTATTTGCATAGCCGACAAATATCCTCTAGTGGTGACTAAGTGAACTAGGAACTTTTTTCTCATGATTTCACTCTCCATAACCCATCAGCCTACAATCCAAAATTTGAGATCGATGCGCCTAATATTTATCAATTTACGGCGCTTCAAGTTATTTCTTGGGCGCCTGGTAGAATTGTTGAAATTTTATTTCCTTTATAACAATCCTAAAATGTTATTCGTTCCTTTGCTGTTGTTTTGTTATTTATTTGTTTCTACCAGAAAATAAAATAAATGAGGAACTTAAATTAAACTGACATAAAGAAAATGTACAATAAGTTGAATTTTTGTGTAAAAATACTTAAATTTATTTAGAATATCTTACTGTAAGTAGAATTTAAAAAAATACATTAGAATTGGAAATAATTCGATTTATTTTCAAAATATTAATAAAATATTATTTCCAAAACTGATTTATAGTTTAAATAAACTATTTTTATAGACCGTAACATTTAAAATGGGTGATTGGGACTAATTAATCCACTGAAAGGATTAATAAAGGAATCTTCATAAATTCATAGAAAATCTTCAGAAAATTTTGTAACGGGATCCTCAATACAGCAAACCCAAAAACAAATAAAATGAGAACACACAATCTTACTAATTAATTTTTGAGCTCATGTTTATAATTTACAACTGAATTCCAGAAGGGTTCTGGCTAAAGGACCTTCTTCCTTATTTCTATTGACTTGTAACAGAAAAAAATATGAATCCAGGGTCGATTGTTTCCTGGAATTTATTTGTAAATTTAGAATTGTTTTTTTTTAGCAAGTTAACAAATTCTTAAATCCATCCTTAAATTTTCTGGATCACTATTAATAAAATAATTTAGCTAAATTAAATAATTAATAAGAAATAAGAAAGAAATTGATAGGAAAAAAAAACACCCCAAAACAACAGGACCGATATTGGCAAATGAAAAGTGAAAATGGCAGACGCATGCGCATTCACATGAGCGTCAATGTCGTAGATCACGTGGTGATATAAAAGTTCACTAAACAGCAGAAATACTGCAATTTTAAGGTGTTCAACAATTAGTAGATCATATAATTTTCGGGGACGCTGTAATGTGCATTCCTTAAACATGGATAAATAATTATCCAGAGAATGATTTAATTTTAATAATTTTAATTTTATAAAACGAATTTAATAGGTTTTTCTCTGGTATTCAATCGAAATTAAATTGGATGAATAAGTTGAAAAGAATGGGTTAATATTTCTCTTCTAATTTTTTGCTGAATAGGAACTGATTCTTTTGTTTTCAGTAACCTTATTGGTTCCATTTCTAATTCATAAAGTTTTTTTAGCGATCCATTTAGGAGCTATTGTGATAGCGACCAAGATCGGTAGCCATTGCATTTGTCCTGTCCGTCCGTGTCTGTCCACCCCTAACAACTCCCGAAGGGAAGATCGGATCGACAAACGTACTTTACCATCGTGCTCAGAGATCCAAACAACATAGGAATAGGGTATTTTCAAGGGCCAGCGTCCCCCCATGTACGAGATATTTGACATTGTTTTCATTGGATTTCCGGTATTAGCTTAAATATTAGAAATGCAATTATCTCGTTTTAGTTATCAGCTATAGCTTGAGGCTTAAGGTCTCGGAGTTATATACTGAGGGTTGTCGGTTTAAATCTACAGGGTTTTTTTTCTTCTTTTCTTCTCAATGTCCACGTGGATTTTTTTTTTCTTATTTTTCTACCTTTTTTTTATATTTTTTTTCCTAACTTTTTTGAATTTTTCCTTAGGTTGCCATTAAATTATGGGTCGCCATTAAATTAAAACTTTAATTATAATAAGCAGTTGACTCCTGTTATACTGAATTCATGATTATTCGATCCTTACTATAACAATTCATTATTTTCATATTCTTTATTTTGTTTTGTTAGTTTTTGCTTTCCAATTACCTCATTAGATTATTGCATTATTAATTATTATATATATTATTGCATTATCTTGTGGTATTTTATCATTGGAAAATGTCTTTGTAGTTTCTAATGTTTATTTTTATCAAACCAAATATTGTTTTTCTTGAAACTATTCATGATCAAGATGATATTTTTCTCATAAAGTATTAGAACATTTACAAATGAAATGGAATCAAAGAAATAGATGAATATTTCAATATACAGAATTTGAATGTTTTTATTTATAATTAATTTTATTATTACAAAAATGTTTCCTTCATTTATAAAATTCCCAAAATGGGAAAAAATACATTAAAGTTAATATTCGAAAGGTAAACAAATAAATAGATTCGTATGTAATAAAGCAAAAACAAGGAGATCTAAATAGATAACAAATCTACAAAAATATTAGAGAATAGGAAAATCTGAAAATACTGATTTAATACAAATAATGAGTTATGTAATAATATCCGGCTTATTTATAACAATGCTTTCTATGTAACTAAAATGTCCATCACTTAGGAAACACTTATTTTATTTTATGGATGCGCTCATTGCCTACTCTAATGTTAAGCTTTTTACAACTAGAATCCATTAATTTCATTCCACGTTTTAGTGTTTCCGAATATCTGTTTTCCAAATAAGTAAAAATTTGTAATGCATCTCCGATTTAGAACGACAAAAATATTCATTGGAAATAAACAGAGTTTTAAAGAGAATTTCATTTTGAAACAAACCCTATTGAGTGATTTCATTTTGCTCAAAAAATGTTTCTCTGACCTTCAATTACTTTTGAGCTTCAATATAAGTGAGCAATGATGTTAGGTTATTTTCAGGAAAAATAATAAGTAATTAAATGCTCTTTTCCTATTTTATGTTATTTTTTTTTTTTTTGGTATTCACAGGCAAAGATCTTACAAAAGTCAAATATCAAATTAAAGGACTTTTACAAAAAGTGAATATTCCAAAACCTGAGGTTTAACACCATCCTCTGCATTTGCAAAAACTAATAAAAAAAAAAAGTGTCTCTGTTCATTTTTATCTTCTCTTAGTGATCCCCTCCCCCCTCCAAAAAAAAATCTAAAATTGAAATATATATAGAAAATAAACCTAAAACTGTCCGAAGGTTATTTCCAAATATTCAGCATTTTTGGGTTCATTGAAGAAATACGTATTTTTATTGTTAAAGAGAAGTGACACAGTTTGTCTAACAAATGTATCTTTTTAATCAAAGACTACATCTTAATTAACTAAGAACTAAAGTTGAAATTTTCTTTATCGAAAATTTTTCTGCATAAAAGAACTCAATAAATTTTTTTCTATCCAATTCACAAGGTCCTATTTTTTTTGGTCCTAGTTCTGATCAGGACCTTTCACTGACGCTATGATCGAGTAATTTTCATCAATTTCATCAACAGACCTATCACTGAAGTCGCTTTAAAACGTGCTCTAGAACTTACGGAATTTCGATCAGCAGTGTTTAGTGAACGAACTTGTGACATCACAAAGGAACTGCGCATAGAATCAGTGACGTCTGTTTGGCCACGGCGTCGATTGAATCTAAAGTTATGACTTAAGTATCACAGTTGGGAGATTATCGTTCAAAAATAATAAATATTTTTAAATAAATATAAATGAAATAAATTTATTCTATCGTCAGAATGTGCAGATGTCAATTTTCAAAGAGATTTTTCATTCTTATTGAAGTTTATGGTGTTCGCAAAGAACTATGGGAGTATTTGTCGCTGTTCGAAAACTTATAACTCTGCAATCAGAATGTTCTGTGCTTCCTCTTAAGAGATGCTAAAATACAAATAGATTACAACAGACTGAAAACTTGTTAAACCCGTTTAATATGCTATGGAAATTGCGTTGCCGAAAAGCATTTTAAGCACAAAACAAAAGTTGAAAGTCGAAAAATTTAGATCTCATCGCTGATTGGTTCATGTAAAAGGCTTTAACAACCAGCACCAATCAAATGACCATTTGATTGGGAGAATAAGATAAAACTTATCATGGAAAACAATGATTATTTCATGAATCATAAAAAAAAAAATTACTGAAACCTCTCAAACCGTGTATGTAAATAGATATCTCACTAGTTCTCCTTGGACTTCACTTAGGTGCATGATAATGTTTTCAAAATAACTTTGATGATGTTTGAAAAATAATACCAAATTACTCGCTGACTAAATCCCAATCCGGGATAATCACAAAAAAAAAAAATTCGTTGTTTTTTTTATTTCAGTCTCCAAATTCGATCTTCCAGCAACTAAATGATCATATCCATGAAAATTTATATTTTTGTAAGACTTACCATTGTCATTGTTTAAGGAAAAAAAAGAGACTTGACTATTCCTTCACGCTTGGAGATGTAGTGATCATCAGCTTCTGAAATCGCGATCCAGATCTTTTTTCGATCCCGGCTGTAGGCGGTAATAAAAATGTGGTTTTTGCGTCTAAAATTTGTAGATGCCACGTTCAATTTTATTTTATTTTCGACTTTTCATTTCATGTAAAATTCATCATGATATTGCTAATATGACATACATACAAAATTTTTTGAAATCAAAAGCTTCTGCAAAGAGCCCGTCCACTTCCTTCCTTTTTAATTAAATTGACGTAATTAATGACAGATTTTACAAGAAAATACACAAAAAGATAAAAAAATACAACATATGCAAGAAGTTCTGCTGTTGTAACGAAATGTAAGGAAGTAGTAAATGCATGTAAATCATTAGCTTTGTTGACAGATCTAAAAGATTCGAGAGAAAGCAGGAATGGAACACAGGTAAAGGTAATTGTTCTAAATAGCTAAATATAGTCTTAAGCAGACGTCGACAACTGTTCCAAAATGGACTTTGAGCGTAGAAGAATCTTCGGCCTTAAATAAGAAGTTGGTGTGTTTTAGAGATGTAGCCTTCAACCCCAGCACCATCATATGCTTATGGTACAAATGGATTCAGGAAACAAAAAGAATCAGGAAAACCAAGAATGACTAAGAGGGACAGAGCCGCCATTTGCGATTCACGGGACGGCGTCTCAGATTCGCGACAGCAACAGTATCTGAAAAAAATACAACAGGTTGCACCTCGAACACTTACCTATGCGTTCGGTAAACAACAGCTTTTATAGTTTGCATTGTGAGCACTGCATTTACACCTGACATCTGATCACAAGCAAGCATGTCTTCAATGCTTGCTTAGATAAAATTGGAATGAAGGTGTTTCATGATATGTAATGACGAATCTTTCGTTTTTGGTCAACACATGATTGGCCGACAGCTCCAACAGCACGGAGAAGGTGAGTCAACACTCTGAACGCTCAACCGAAACAGCGATTTGGCTCTACTTGGCGTTCTATCATTCAGATTGTCCTTCGCTACGTATTCATACATGCATTGTTATTTGTAGCAGTTCAATCTTACTAAGTATAAACCATGTCATCGGGTTGATACAGTAATAATTTTTCATATTTGTTCTTGCTAATACCATATCATAAGGTATGCTACCAGCTGCCCGAATTCAATTAACGACACCAATCCTTCAATGTGATGTATTATTTTTGCTTTTTTTTAACTGCAACATATTCTTAATAATTAAAAGTGTAATAAAAAGTCGTCGTACATTACAATAGTTTGATCTGAACTACGTGAATTAATTAGGTTAAATCTTAAAAATTGCTAATAATAATTAATTAAATGTAACCTACTTATTCATTTTGAAAGAAAATATTGATAATTTTTATACCAATTAGAAGAAATTCCATTATTTAAATTTACGTAAAACAAAGTATTTTTAAGAAAGCTCCACATCTGATTTACGATTAAAAAAATAGTTCTTTACAATAAAAATTAATCATCATTTAATGCCTCGATTTTGATTCTTTCATACGTCTTGAAAGCCAATATCTTCTTATCAGTGTGAGAATGAAAACCTAAAAAAAAAAAAAATACATTAAATATATCGTTACAGTAAAATTACAAGAATGAAATAATTCATCTAATCACAATTCACTTCAAGCAAAAAAAGATAATCAATTCTAAGTATAGGTTGACCACCACTAATCCGGCAATCAATAATCCGTTTCCATCATTAATCCGGTACTTATTTCGGCTAGTGTAAATTCAAATTTCCCACCAACCTGCTGCTACTGTTTGGTGGCGCTACTTGGTGCTTAAACACAGGCAAGCCATTGCAATTTGTTTTTCTCCAGTTATTGTTATAATCTGCTAACTTTTAGTCGCAGCCATGGTTCCAATGAATAACGAAAATGCTTCTTCACTTTGGAAGCGGCAGTAGTGAACTTTCTTGTGTAAGTCAGCAGAATTAACTTACCTGTACCCTTTATTTTACCTGTGCTTCATTAAAATTTCACAGGTTTTGATTTTTATTTAATGTTTCTTTTTTCTTTTTAACCAACTTGTACTAATTAATAAAGTATTTTGAAGATAGGATGAGGTTGGGTTAAAGGTGTATTCTAACCTAACCTTCAGTGATCCGGCAAAATCATTAATCGGCATCCTATCGGTCCCAATGTTGCCGGATTAGTGATGGTCGACCTGTATTACATCTTAAGATTTTTTATGTTTAAAAATATTTACAACAACAACAACAGTATGTATTGAGTATAATTTTGACAGCACAGTTTCCTTAAGTGGATCCCGTTGAGAAGAACAAAAGGGCGTCAGCATTGAGGCATAAAAGAGGAAATGAAAATAAAACATAAAAGTTTTAGATGAAAAAAAGTAAGAAAAAAAATTAAGAAACTGGGGTTTTTTTTTTTAATAATTTTTTTACAAAGCTATTTAAATTTGAAAGGAAAACAAAAACATTCATTTCTGTATATTTTGAGGAAATTATATGTCGATATAATATAAAATGAGAATCTGATAACACCTGCCTAGATAGAAGAAAGACAAAAGAAAAAATGGAATGGGTAGGAGAAAGAGGAAAAACCAATGATTGGATCCTGTAAAAGCGGGATTATGTACCTAATAAGGACTGAGTTGAGTAGGTAGGTGTTGTTTAAGTTTTCTTTTAAATTGGGCAAGAAAAGAGCAATCACGAATTCCCTTTGGAATTTTATTCAAATTATCGAGGAGCTGGTTAACTGATAGTTTGAATTTATTTGATAATTTGATCTTGTTTTTGTTAGTAAAGAATAGGATTGAGTCTAGTTTTATAGGAATGGGAATGGGGTTTAGTATTTAAAGTAAATAAAGGACACAGTTTTTAGTTGACTGTTTTATAAGTGAAAAGGCCCAACTGAAGGTTGTAGATGTGATTGAAAGGATTTATTTCATATTCTGCTCAGAGGGATTGAGTAGAATAGTAACGAGGATTTTTTAGCAAGGAAATGCTTTTGAACATTAAGAATCATATTTTCTTGAAATTTGAAAGCGCTACCTCAAGTAATTATACCATAGCACAAATTTGTATGATTTAGTGACCAATATAGACTTATGAGGGAGGTGCGTGAACCGGGAATGCTCGATTTTAATAGAAATTGGTTGGTAATGTCTAATTATGGTGGTAATGATCTCCCGTTGCGCAAATCATCCATTTCGCCGATATACTCCTTTAAAACTATCGTGAGACAAAGGAATGTTATTGCAGGAAAGCAGAAGTTAGCAAGAGAAAACTCTATCAGTAGCATATAAAATCACACATTATTTTGGATTTAACGAATTTTCTAAGCTGCTTATCTTTCTCGGCATTATCTATGATAATGAGGTTCTATGACGAAGTGATCCGGGCACAGGGACTTGGAGCAATATATACATTTGACAAAAGTCATTTCCTAACATTTTTCTTGAACACAGTCCATGTGCTTGACATGTAAGAGAATCTCCAAAAACATTACTAAAAATATTCACTTGTTTTCGGTAATGTACCCATATGCTTGCCGTGCATACAAAAACATATTTTATAATACCGATGAACAAAACTGGTTGTAAACAAAAGATTACGGATAAATTACTGTACCAATGAGAATAAAGAACCCAGTTTTAGTGAAGACTAATAAGACACATGAAATTCAAAAAGAAACAGATAAGAAATTATTGAATGATCAACTAATTGGTCTTAAAAGTGTTATTTTTTAGTTATTGAAAGACGATGAATTGACCAACAAGAGACTAAAAAACAAGTTAGAGTTTATTGGTTACACTTTGATAATGAAATGGAATCATTTGAGAGATATAAAAGAAAAATGCAGAAGAAACAAATGAAAAAATTGCATAAATTCAAAAATAAGAAATTGAATGAGAATAATAAATATGCTACAAATTTAAGCAAGAGAAAATTTAATGATAAAGAATTAGAACTCTTGAATAAAGGTTGGGGATTTGTATATGACAAAGATGAATGTACAGACATCAAAACCGGTGTATATCGGTGAGGCTACCGATAGTGTATATTTTAACCACAATAACAAAATTTTAAAAGGAATTTGAAAATTTTTTAAAGAAATAAATATGATTCATAAGAATATACAATTAAAAATGGAAAAAAATTGGATAATAAATTAGCATTTTTAGATGTGATTTTGAAAAAGAATAATAATAATTTAATACTGTGCCACTATAAAAAGGAGTATCAGAGTAACCATTTATTAAATTTTCATTCTGGACACAGAAAAAATATAAAAAGAAACATTGTAGAAATTTATTTAAAGTAGAGATATCTACCAGTAAAGAAGAGGATTTTAACCAAGAGTTAATGATAATGCAAGAAATTTTCTTTAAAAATGATTATGACAATAAATTTGTAAAACAAGTTATAAACAAATATAATACTTTAAACATTAAGGGAATAAAAAATAAAAAACAGATTTTAGTAATACCATTTTTAAACACATATAGTTACAAGCTGAAAGTATATGTAAAAGATTAGGTTATGATGTGATATTTGTATTTAATTAATAAATTAAGAAAATATTACATTCGAAGATGAATAAAAGTGATTTGATATATGAAATCGGTGTTGTATATAAGATTGAATGCATGAATTGTAATAATTTTTATCTAGGAGAGAGTAAAAGAACCTTTAAATAACGTATATTGGAACATTAAGAAAAGAACATTAACTATATTAAGAAAAAGAAAGTTGATATATCTGAAATATCAGACCATTGCTATAAATTTGGATACAAACCTAACATAAAAAATACAAATATTAGAAATAGAAAAAGAAAACTAAACAAGGAAATTAATTGAAAGTTTATTAATAAGAAATTCTAGAACGAATAATTTATATAGATGTGACAGTGTTGAAATTGATGACAGGTTAGTAAATTTCGATATTGGTTTAATAAATTAAATTTAAATAAATTAATTTATAAACATCTAAATTCTTATAAAATAGTATAATTTAAAAACTTGATTATTGAATGTATTTTGTAACATCACTTATTTGTAAAATTCAATTATAAAGATTTTGTTTTAGTTATTGTTGTTATTGTGGACTGTTGTATGAATCTGATATTAATATCATGTTCTTGCATTTTGTTATGAAACTAATTGTTTTGTCTTCAATGTTAAAAAAGCTTGAGGAAGGAAAAGCGAATTCTTATCCGAAAATTTGCAACATTAAATTTTATTTGCAATTCGAGTGATGATGTTTTTTTTTAATGTAATCTTCATAATTAACACCGGCGACATAGGTATCTGAGAAGTATAAGAATGAATGACCGATGCCATGGACTGGACAATAGCTAGAATCTGCTTCCCACCTATTTCTGAAAGAGTCCTACCTCAACTACTAGAAATTTCTCCGATTTCTACTATTTCTACCATTTCCAATTTCTACTATTAGAAATTACAGAAAATAATTAATGCGGTGATATACTTCAAATCAAACACTAGATATCGGAAGTCACTCTGAAAACGATTCTGAAGATAAAAATGAAACAGAAGCTAATGATCAATGAGCGAATGTGAGATGTCATCCACAGTAAAAGTTCCGGCGTTGACTCCAGACACTGTAATTAATTACAACAGAATTAAAAATCACATCGATAAAATAGAGGCAAGGAGGGAAATAGAGGGAAGGACCACTGAAAACCATTGAAAACTATCTGGTATCGACTGCCAGGAGGTTTAAATGCACTACAAATTATGTGAACAAAGCAATACAGTTTTTAAGAAACCTCCACGTTCTCACACTTTAAAAACATGTTAGACACATTCAAACCTTCACGGAAAAGGGGTCTGATCATCCACGATTACAATTTGAAAACCTAGACAGTAATAGCAGCAAACAAGTTAAACTCTTTCCTTCTTACTTCAAAGTCATTCATTAATGTGTGTAAAACAGAGAATCTTATCAGCTCTAAAAAAATCACTAAATTTGTATCAAAGAAAGAAATTGAAGACGAAGGAGAATTAATTGAAGACAATTGTTAATGATATAATAACACAGAAACCACATAGTTCTGACTGATCTATAATACTGATCAGTCACGATTGAATATGAAATGATTTCAGATAGGATTCTTTCAGAAATAGGTGCGAAGCAGACTCTAGCTGTTGTCCAGTCCTTCGCATCGGTCATTCATTCTTATACCGTCCAGATAGGTCACCATTGCACCTAGGGACTCATCTTTATACATGGTTCCAGGAACCTAAAGGCAAATTCGGCCCTAATGTAAAGCTATCAATAGAAAGAGAAACTCCTTTCAACAGTTCAAAAAAAGCACATAAATATATATTATATCATAATTTACTGATGAGTAAGTTTACATTTTCAATCTATATTAAAAATATTACAATGATTACTTATTTTTATTTATAACCAATCTTGCAATGTGCGAGATGTAGAAGATAAATCTATCATTGAACAGTAAAATTATCCGAAATTTTGGTTACTAAATTGATTAAGAAACTTAATATAAAGATCAGTAAAGTTTTAACTGTAATAATAAAATGCTATTTACTCACAAGCATCTGATGTAGATAGTTTCAATCAAATATTTGTTGTAATATTTGATTGAAGTTAATTTGTTATATTTATTTTTAATTAATACTAGCTTCCTTTTATTCTATTTAAGACAATGCTAAAATTTTCATTTGAATTTTCCTTTTCAAGTTTTCGTAAGTCTGAGAATATTTCTTTTTCAAAAACACTGTAGCTTCAGTAATTCTAAAACAAATAATATATTCATTAACAATAAAATAAAATAGTATTACTCACCGAATAATCATCATCTTTTGTTTTAGTAGATGCTGCTGAGTTTGAATCCATTGCAATCTCTACGTTAGTTATCTAGTAGCAAAATTTAAGCAGTTAGATTGATAAATGGATTGATTTTTTATATTGGAACAAAAGTGAATAAAAAGTGCTAATAACAATAATCCAGTTTTTACTGTTTATAAATTATGGATTAAGTAAAAAAAATCATCAATAAAACATCTTAATTTCGGATTGGCAAAGAACTTGTAAGATAATAATTAGCGAAAAAAAATTTTTTTTTTAATTGATAGATCACTCACGTTTGTATTTGATGAGGAATTTGGCATATTTTTCCACCTAAGGGTGCTTCTCTGTAACACAAAAGAGGAAATTAGAAATATGTCAGGAAAATAGCAACAAAATTAAAGTGTATATTTATTTATTTATTGTCCGGTTGGCGATTTCTCTCCATTTATGAATGATTACGGACGTTAAATTTGCTTTCTATTGAATTTTTCAATTTGCCTCTTTGTGATTAATTTCCTTAGTGCCTTTCAGTGAGAGGACAAAGGGTTAATATTGTGGATGTTTCAGGATCATTTTTTATTTGATTGTTGTTTATCCCGGCGGGCCATTCGCGGGATCGCATTTGCTTTTGGGTAGAGCTTTCGCGCGGCGAGCCAAACATCAACGAGTAGATTCTGCTGATGATTCCCCAATAAGGATGAAACAATTGTACAGAATTCTCGTTGATGTTGGCTCTATGGGCGAAGGCATATTTATTGTCCGGTTGGCGATTTCTCTCCATTTATGAATGATTACGGACGTTAAACTTGCTTTCTATTAAAATTAAAGTGTAGTAGAGAAAATTAACGTGCTGTGAAAAATGGTTAAAGAAAGGAAAACAAGCGAAACTACATAAATGTATGTAAATTGATTAAGAAACTTAATCAATTTTATTTTATTCAGGATCTGTTCTTGTTCTCCTTTCTTTAAAAATTAAAAATTATACTTTGAACTCACAGTAACATGTTCTTATTTGATAATTTTCAAGTCATTTCAAAAGATATAATCTTTTAATTAGCTACGTTTAAGACAACGTAACTCTCAAATTCAAATTAACTCCCCAGAGTCACTACAAGAATATCAGAGTTTTGATAAAATACGTTCATGTGAATTCTCGATAGAATAAAACTAACATAAAAAGGGAAATGGACTTTTGAGTATATTTTACTATTCATTTGCATACTTTGTTCAGACAATAGATATCTCAAATCGCATTTGAATAGGAGATTTGAACTTCAGTAAATTCTGAATTGGCAATATCTCGATTGATAATTAGAACGTGCTTACTGTGTAGTTTCTAGATGCTATTCAATATTTTGCAGCTGTAAGTGAGATTCTTTAGACTTTCAGAAGTTATTGTATATTTAGATATATATTATACTGTTTTCTCTAGTATGATACCACACAGAGACAAAATCCTTGAGTGATTTTCTTTTTGTTTTCGAGTTTTTAATTATTATCTTACAATAATTAATAATTGTCGTATGTATTAATTATTTATTCTGTGGCTTCCTAAGCTTTGTTTATTGCAATTCTAATTTTTATGTTCTGATAACAATTTATGTGTAAATATGCCAGTTTAGATATTACTGTTAGTCTGATCAAAAAGTATATACATCTACTATTAAACTATTAAACAGTCGTCACAACCAACTGGCCAAAAGATTCAACAGAATCTCTTCCAATTCATAGATCTTAGACTTTTTGGAAGGTAGTAAACACAATTTAACTTGCCATCTTATTGCCAAGTTATATATTTGATCAAGTCCAAATAGTTCTTAGAATAAGTTTACTTTATTCGACGGAAGCCTTGATAAGTCAGAAAGAGCATTGTCATCGATAAAACAAATTTTGCTTTTGCTGCATCTCGAAAAAGTGCACGAAGTTTGATATTTTGATGATAGTTCCAGTATAAGAGACAAATATAGAAGTGCAAACATCAATCATGAAACCATATCATTTTCTTTATCACCTGTGAAACTCTTCACTTCCTTGATATTTCTAATCTCGTAATCTGCTGAATTCGAGATTAGTTTTTTATTTAAAACTCTTCCCTCATCTATGAAGCGTTTTTGGTAAATAACTGCCATTAGGGAATTCTTCAAGGAAGTGAATGTCACCAAAGATAAAGATTTTAGAATAGTAAAGTTACCTATAGGATTAAAGATCAACAGGAACATTAAAGAAGTATGTAAGAATAATAATGTTAATTTGGTTTTTTACAAAGACAACATTTTATTTAAGAAAAGATTGGTTGAAAAGGAGATGTTAAATAAAATGGGTGTTGTTTACCTATTGCGATGTAGAGACTGTAAGGATAATGATATAGGGGATTATATTGCAATGACAGGTCGGACTCTTCAAGAGAGACTTAAAGAACACGTTAAAGCGTACGAGCAGAACTACCAAATGTTTCCGACTGGGCTGATCACTCTTCAAATCTTAACCACAACCCAGATCCGTTAGTGTACGTTATTTTTGAAACAACAGATAGATACACGAGAGGAATATTGGAATCTTGTATCATAAATTGATGCAAATGTTTCAATAAAAACAAATCACTTAAAGTTAATGAAATTTCATTGAATTTTTTTCGAAAATTTTTAAAAGGAAATAAGAGATTAAGTGAAATTTTAAAATGTAATTATTGATCTGTTTTTCACAATAATGGTCTATTGTTTTAATTGTTAATTATGTTTATTATTTTGAAACAAAGACACGATGTAGTGTAAGGACTGTTTGTTATATTTTGTAATGGTTAGAGAGAGGAAAAGATTCTTTTCTTTCTCCTCTCTTATTTATTTTAATGTTTTTAGTTTCTTTACGTCGAGACCTAGAAAAAGTCTTTCGATGGGATAGACGAAATATTGATAATTTCTGGTGTATTTATATTTGTTTGGAATGAAGTAAAGTATTTAAACAATTGTTTGTTATCTTTATCGAAACAGATAAGTATATATTTAAGTAATGATGATGTTGCAAATGTCTCTTTGATATCGAATTTATAATGTAAAGTCTTAGCAAATGCGAGATGGCAAACCGTATTACAACTCTATCTATTACAATCTTGTTTAATCTACAAAATGAAAATTCTTTATTCATCTCATTCTTCTTACTATCCAGTCTAAAATATTATCTAAATTCCGCGACATCAAAGGAATGCTTAGCGTCGCGAAGTTACACTGGATAGCAACAAGAATGAGATAGTTTTAACTCTGTAGGGTTTGGGTTTAAATGCGTTTGACGGTACTGCCTGCTTTGTTTCGGTTTCGGACTATGATTTTCGCGTATGAATACATTAAAAAATGAACTTTTTTTCTGTTCATAACGGTGATTATTAGAGTATGAACTTTTTTTTTTGCATGGATGCAATGGCGGTTCAAGATTCTGTCAATGTGAAATTGTCGCCTCATTACGAAATATCTGCTGATTTCGATGACTTTATTTTGGCTTTTAAAGTGACAGAATGATCCTAGAAGACATTTCACGATCCAGGATACCAGCATTTATCGTTCTAATGAAGGGAAACGTATCTTATTCACAACAGATAAAGGTTAGGCCTAATTGGTTTTTCATTTCATTCTCTAAAACATTCACTTCTAATGAATCTGATGGTTCTTAAATATTTGGGGATATTTATGTGTAATGTTGAGAATTACGCCCTTTTAGTAAGCACGCGCTTCTCGTACATATTAAGGTTTTTTTTTAAACGCTTAATGATTACGGCAACTTTCAGCAACAACTGAGCTTTTCGTAAATATGCATGAATTTTTATTAATTTAATGGTTATGGCTCACAACAGCAACAAGTGGCTTTCCGGTAATATTGAGGATTGTTTTCGGGAATTAGTATTTATGGCTCCTTGCACCAAAACATCCCTTTTCTGTATTCGCTTACATTCGTTTTCTTATTAATTTGCAAAATCATACACCAACTTCCGGTTCCGATTCCTGAAAATAGTCCGGAAGCAATCGACTGCGCAACTCGGAAAAAACAAAACAAAAAAAACGCCAGTACCGTGAACGGCATTTTTAGCCTCTGTATATAGAGATAGGAAGAAATAAGTATATTTTCTTATGATGATTTTCTACTTACCTGTCTTCCTACTTGTTTTAGTCGCTTGTTGCATGATTCCGAACTTTTCATACATATAATAAAATTCTTAAGGAATATAAAGAAATTGAGAGGAGGAGGAAGTGCATTGTTATCTTCAAAATAGGACATCCAGAACTGGGTTCTTGCAAACTTCCATTCCACATCACAGTTATCCTAGAAAAAATAAGTAATGTTCCACCTGGTTCAGCAAGATTTCTCTGTTATATATTATCAAGAAGGGACTAAAAATCGTTCAAATTTCATGAAATATTCTACAATTAAAATTCATACTTATTCAAGAATAAGTTGAAAAACAACAAGATCTTCATTTAAAAAGAAATCAATAAATCTTCATTGTAATATTCTTAAATTATTTGTAATTGAAAATCTCATCGGAGGTTATCATACTTGAAGAATATCTTATTTCAGTTACACAGGATTGATTGATTTATTAGACTGAACGCTTTCATTTGAAATAAAAAAAATATTATGGAAATTTAATAAATATTATTTAAATTTTAATTAAGGCATGGCCAGGACAAGAATTTTCAATTAATTGTAACACTTGAAATAATTCCCTTACCTGTATTTTTTGGAAAGTATTGGTCATCACAGCAATAAGGAGGTTCACAAGAATTATAATAGTTGCAACGTGAAACAGACCCCAGAGCCCAATGCCCAAATCATCAGTGAACATGTTTTTAGGTTCCTTCTCTAATTTAATAGATTTCAATGAGCCGCTGCTGTAACCAAACAGGGTCCAGTAAAAACTTCCTACGGTGGACTCCAAGCTGCAGAAAGAAAAGAACATTATGTAGAACATAAGTTTTCATTTTCCGTACAATTTTAATTGCAACATATACTGACTTACGAATGCAATTATACCTAACTAGAATATATTTTTCTTTTGACCAAATATCCCAAATTACAACATGTGTACTTGTCAAGAGTACTACATACTCTGAACCCAAAACATCAGCCTTCCAATACTGCTCAAAACAGCAACTCAATGAACCAACCAAACAAAAAAACAGTCTTTGAAAAAATACAAAATCTCCTTTAATTGGATAGAGATAAAATAGATGAGATTAAAGAGCTACTAAGTTCGCTTTAACAGCCTTCAGATAAATTACGAAAAGTTTAAAAAAATAATCTGTTTAGACAATTAGCCAATCTTTGTCTTTTCTGCAGCAATTTAAATTCCTAGAAGAAGAAAAAATAATTTCTGAGTGATTTCAAATAAGCTAAGCTGGATAATAATAATAAAAAATGAAAGGCAAAAGAATGTTTAAATTTCAGATTAAAGGATACTATTGGTCATTAAAACTGCAACACTCCGAAAGGCAAGAGATATCAAAGCCGTATTTATATTACAGATAACTTATGCTACAAGGGTGAAATGATTACAATTACAGCTCAGTGCGACTTGCGGAAAGTAAAAAAAAATCAGTATATCGTGTAGACACCATGGCAGGCAATAACTTCCGGACACTACGGCCCGCCGTAGAGAGGAAGAGATATTGGATGTGCGTTTGGAGTTTGTCAGTCCATGCGATTTCGACACGATGCAGCAGATGCCAAAATTCATCTGCTGCAGCCTCGGGTGGTCTGTGGTGTGACAGCCGTTGTGGACCAGAAGTGTTTAATAGGCGACAGATCATTTTGGTCACCCAGGAATTATTGGACATTGCATGCCACCTGCGTTCGCGCGTTGTCCACTTATTGAGCAACCCTGGCAGGTTCTGAAGATAAGGGACAACAACAGGCTCAAGCACCTAGAGATGTAACGATTGCTACTCATTGATATAGGGAATGCTTACTAGTCGCGAGCGGGACTGGAATCCAATAGCTCCCCATACCATAATACCAAGTGCCGGACCTGTATGGCGATGCACAAAGCAGGACTCACTAAGTCTTTCGCCGGGGTGCCGCCAGACGTGAATGCTACCATCAGGCGCTATAGACAGAAGCGGGATTCGTCGGAAAAAAAACCAAGTCATGCCATTCGTCCCTGCATGCGCGACGTTCATTGCGCAGCATTGCACCCGCAGAAGCATGTGGTGTACAATAAAAGGTAGCCGAAGTCATGGGAGCCTTCAAAAAATTCTCTGTTGTTGCAGACGACGTCAAACCGTACAGTTAGAGACTGGTTGCTGTGCAACACACCCTCATTAATGTATGTTCCGTAATAGCATCCGTGCAAGACATCTGCCCTCTCGTTCGATGGTGTGACGGGGCAATTGGGATCCTTCACGTCGATAAGTTCGTCCCTCCTCGATCCACTGATTCCATATTCGCATCACTGTGGCCGCGTTTAGTCCAATAAGAGCAGCAATTTCTCGGAAGGATAATCCGCAGGCTCGATATGCCACAATTATCCCGCGATCAAACTCGGAAACCTGCTGGTATGGCTGCCATATTCTTTGACGAGGCATACCAAAAGCGTCTGTGCATAAGAATGGAGAGCAAACACAATTCCAATGCTGCAAAGTGGCTCTCTATTCTCCTCTCTTATACTGCCTCCACGGAAGGACACTAGCTTACATTATTTGCATGTGTGCTGCGCTGATAATCATTTGCGTATGCTCCCATGATCTTCTCATCATACAAATTTCGGGTCGATCGGATGCGTTCTTTCTGGTCTTGCACTTTTAATGGTTAGCATTTTATCAAAATAAACAAACAAAACCTATTGGTTTTAGAGTGAAGCACAACTGTCAGAACAAGCATATAAGATGTCAAATTAAAACTTCCCTTCAAAAATTAAGGGAATAATTTAATAAACAAAGAATGAAATAGATAAATCAAAAACAAAAATATGGTATCACCTTTCTCCAATCCTGGACGAAAATAGAATCGCCTTAAACAATTCAATGACTAATGACAATAAAAATAATCCTCTACGTTTGACAAAAAATGCTTTAAATGATAATAGTCTTGCTTTGATTGTCTTAGGAAGAGAGGCTAAAAAAATTGATGTTATTCACTTTTTTTACTCTTAAATTTCAATTTTATTTGAGTTCTGAAGGTCACCGCTCAGTTGGAGATCCACTACCAGTCCAAAGAAAGCTTAAGTGAACTCAAATTAATAAGGAGATTTGAGCGAAAATCCTTTCGCGAATTCTACGTTATTCTATGGATGCTTTATCTAAATAGTTTTGGTCATTCACAGGTAAATCGACCAGCGATGGGCCAAAGAATCAAAGGTGTTAGGTTAGCAGGGGGCTGGTGAACACCAATTGAGCATTGTCCAAAAAAGAACATTGATATGAGTGGAATTAAACTATACGACACCAGAGCGATTAGTGGACATCGCAATGAAGTGAAAATTATTTACTGTAAGATATTTGAATCATGATATGCTCATTAGATTCACACATAGTCAAATGAGCTGCGTCCAACCTATGTCTACCTACAGTGAACTGGAAGATGCTGGGATTGTAGTTAAACCTATGGTAGTTAGTTCATCTTTACTTTTAATCCCACTTGAATTAGCAAGAAATAAGAGAACTAGCAACGCTTGAGGGTAGGGACCATTGTATTAGCCCACTTGGGAAACTGATGTAAATAAGTCTGAGTCACAATCATTCGGTGACTAGTAAGTCATTTAATGAAATTTCACAAGCATATGGATATAGTCTTTCTCTTTCGCCTAAATTGATACAACAAAAGAAATAATAATTAGATTAACAAAACAAATGAGTTATAGAAAGAGAATAACTAATGCAATTAATAAGTTTATCGAAAAAGAATTCTTCTCTATCGGAATATACATCTTTCAATAACCGAATCTTTTCATCACTATTTAAGTATCTGGCTTCGAAGTTTTACACTAGAGCTCGAAATAAAGTATAATTTGATCTCTCCAATATTTTTACAGGTTTTTATCATAAAAATACACATCGAATATCAATTGGTAAATACATGAATAACCTAGGATTAAAAATTCAAAGAAACTCAAGTGACATTTTTGAAGATTTTTACTTGATTACCATTGGTGGAGAGAAGTGCGAAGTATGAACGGGATAATAGTATAAGGATGACTCAATACAAATATGTAAAGGAGCTGTTCTACCATTACATCGATGTATTAGTAAAAGTAATTCGATTTAATAACTAATTCGATGTAATATTAAATGTCTTAAACTCTATTAAAACAATGTAATTGAATATAATAAGTCTATTAGGATATATACAAGATGAAGTCAAAATAATGACCACACAAAATTTGAGCTGAAAAGGTCGGGCGTTTAACGGAAAAAAAAAATAACTAATCAAATAGAAAGGCTATGTATAGGCAGAATGATAGAGACTATTTAGTTTATTTGCCCTGGGATTTTATTTCAAAAAGTAGTAATATTGTTTTGTAGCCAAATACAGTCATGTGATTGGATCTGTTTACATCACTACTACTTTTACTGAAAATAGTAACTTTCTCAAATCATTTGTCAAAGTTATTTTTTTTTAAATCAAGTTACTTTTCACAGAAATTTAATTTCAAATATAATTGCTTCTGTCATTTAAATCCTGCTTATATTATTTAGATAGGATCAAAATCCACTTATATTTTAAAATTAACTTTTTAATCTTAAATAAAAAAAGAAAAATTTTATTGAGAAATTTATACAGTATTTCTTCTTTGCTTTTCTCATTCAATTTCAGCCGTAGTTTCATCAGTATTATGAGTGTTACAAGAATAATTCTTCTGATAAGAATTTATATTACTAAATATCTAAATGAACTATAAGACTTTTCCGAGTGGATTTTGGAACGATTTACTGTGAGCCTTTTTAAGAGCTTCCGATTATATTCTCCCATTCAATGGTTATCTTTGCCAGAAATGTTTTGAATTGAAAAGTATGAAGTTATCAGTTAAGCTTCTTTGAAAAATATCTTAATTACATCAAATTTCAAGATTTATGAGAAAGCAGTACGGTAGCTAATAAGAAGAAAAGCAAAGCTCACTCTGAGAAATCGGGACCGTCCTCTGAATTTAAAGTCTTCCCACTGTACAATGAGTAGAGACCCAATATGAAGCCAATATATAAAATGATGAAGATTATAAGGAGTTGTGCTACCACGAGCAGAACTTTACGAAGGCAGACAATGAAGGGACCTAGTGTTCGATGCATGTGAAACCACTGCAATACTCTTAGAAAGGCTAGGATTACTCCAATAGAAAACAGCCCTTCATCAAACACACGTAGATCGGAAATATCTGTAATAATATGTACAGCTGATGACATAACAAAAATGAATGCCATTAACAGATCGTAGAAAGTCCAGAAATTCCAGAATTGCATAGTTTGAGTTTGAAAGTCCGTAAATATCAGTTTTATCAGGTGAGTTAACATCCATATGAGGGTGACGTGAACAATCCATTCGTTTTCATTTTTGCCTTGGAGAATTGCAAGTGATAGACAACCAAGAAAAAAACAGTAGCAGATCACTGAATAAATAAAACGATTCAATGGAACACGCACAGGAGCAGCCAGCTTGGAATCAGGACCTAAAGTGATAAAGAGAAAAAAAAAATAATGTAAATTTTATATATAATAGAAACAAGTTTCTTGAAGATTAAATTTTTACATTGAAATGTGTGTTGGGAATTTTATTTACGCTCTTATTTAACTGTAATGACTGGAAAAGAAGCCGGTTCAACTGATCTTGAATTATTCTGAAACTATTATGTTTTTATTCGTTGATCTGTTTCTGTATCGAAAATGAATAAGAACAATTTCAAGGGATTACTTAAATGTTTATTATTTGTTAATGACTTTTCATGTAGTTAAAGCAAAAACATTAATAAAAAATAAAAATCAAAGACTGCATTTAAATAAACATTCACGCATTTGAGTTTATCATCAGAGGGAACGACCGTTTCGTCCTTATTTGGGACTCATCACCCCGATCCACCCTCCTTGATGATAAAGGCGTGAATGTTTATTTATGTGCACTCCTAGGTTTTTATTTTTAATGATTCTCTCGACGTTTAATTTGATTTTTCAAAAACATTAATACTTAAATTTTTTTGAGTTGTCAATGTTTCGCAATTCTTGGATAAGAATCTGAATGCTTTTGATTTTCGCAATCTACGTTGATACCATTTGAACAAAAACAAAAATAAAACTTCTGTTGCGATAAAAGGTTAAATGTCAATTATTCAGTGTAGATAATCTCAAATGCTTCTTCTCTTTAAAATTAGAAATAAAATAAAATAAATTATCTGAATATCTAAATATGGTTCGAGACAATTCCGTCTTCACTTATTTCATATTTTTTTAAACCCAAACTTACATTAAATATTCCTCTGCTGTATTTAGCTAAAATCTTACATAGCTAATGCCCAAGAAGCTAAAAAAAACAAGAAATCTTTCTGTTTAGGGTTTCTTAAACAGAAGAAATAAAGAATGACGTA
The DNA here is from genome assembly GCA_023159025.1 of Thereuonema tuberculata. NCBI lineage: Eukaryota > Metazoa > Arthropoda > Chilopoda > Scutigeromorpha > Scutigeridae > Thereuonema > Thereuonema tuberculata. The sequence continues at coordinate 151,076,492 of JAFIDM010000001.1, read as the reverse complement.
ATAGAAAGAATCACTACAATGATGACTTAATAGAAAGACATTACGTGAGTGTCATTAACTGTATAAATGAATCGGATTATAAGAAGATCATCCATATCTCTTGATTAACAAAGATCATAAATACGTGGATTTTAACTCACATAGCCAAATTCAATAAAAATAGTAATAAAGAGAATTTATCTAAAATCCTGCAATAAATTATTAAAATACAAACTTACTTAAGATGTATGGAATGAAGAGAAAAATCATAAGGAATGAGTGTTTGATAACATGAATCGTCTTCTGAGAAGAACCCCATTGATTCCATTCTGAAAGACCACGCAACCACTCAGCAGAAACCACATGCTGACAGCTAGGATGGGCAATAAACTAAAAGGAAAGTTCATTATTAATTACATGTAGTAACAACGAAAAGATTGAGTGAAATTCACAAGACAGCGGATTATACAGAAAAATATTATCTTTATCGTTATGCACAGAAGTTGTGTTAGTACCTTTCTTTGTCCATTTTGTACAGCAAAATGGAGGCGTCCAAACTTCACTGTTGAAAAGCCGGGGATGAAGTCTCTGTCTTGACACAAAAGTTTCTTCACTTCAGTTGCAGATTCACATTCGTTCAAAAGATCCACAGCAAAATCAGAACAATAGACAGAAAGCTCTTGAAAAGCCTCCTACAACCGAAAAAGATAAAATATTTAAACGAAACTCTTCTAAAAGTCAGGAGTTCTGTTTAATAACGAGCTTTATAAAGTTTATAATATTGTATAGTCCAGAAACATTTTTTTTTTAAATTATCCACTAAATTCACAATTTAGTTTACTTTGCAAATAATTAATTTTAATCTTTAATAGTATCTAAAAAAATTAAAAAAAAAGAAATATTTAGTTTGATTAATTTTATTTTTTTAATAAGAAATTTTAAAAATGTCCAAGGTGTATCAGTTGAACCCAGTCAATCTTGTATACAATAGCAGCAATCAAATGAAATCAGAAAGAATATAACGATCTATTTATCTGTTGTTACATATAGCATAGGAATGGAATTTTGCCTCATCTGTTCACAAAATTTGATCAGCGTCTCGTCCTGTTGCGATTCAATGCTTTATGTCAGGATCGTCCTCAGAAAGTGTATGAAATCTCTGTGGACGAAATGGCTTTAAGCTGAGACACTGTATAAGACTCTTTACTGATGTATGTGCAATGTTTTTTTCACCAGACAACTTTCTTATCGACTTTTTCGGATTTTTCACAGCGTTTCGGCGATGAGGTGTTGGTTCTATTTGGTAATGATTGTGATGCTTCTTTTGCAGCGTGTTTTGTCCATAAATTTCTATAAATTGCAGTCATTGTTTTACCGTTTCGGAGAAAAACGTCCAAGTAAACAGCTTCCTGTCCTTCGATACATAAATAAACTTAATGGAAAAACATACGTTGCTTTAACCTCAACCAGAAAGCAACATTTTCCCTGCCTGCCATTGGCAATTATCCAACAGTCACTAACGAGCGTACTATATCACAAGGTGCTCGTACTGACTTCAGGTGCATGCCCACCGTTGTATGCATTCTGGTGCCCGCTTTCTATTAGGATACTGTTATTCTTGTGGCAACGTAGAAACTGCTCTCGAAAATGGCTTCCAGGAAAAATCTTCCGGATTGACAGGGTCCGACTGATACACCTGCAAATTAAGCATATTAAATTTTAAGCATTTAATAGAAATAATAATTACCGTATTAAAATTAGCAAAGTTAAAAACAGATCTACATATTTACCTTATTCTCAGGATATTTATTACCTAATTTCTGAAATTTTTCGCTACTCTCAAATGACATTCGAACAGGATCCTCTGCTAATAAAGACATGTAAGTTGCACTGGACAAAGCACGATAATTCTCAATTCTCTCATTAGTATCTTGCAAAGAATCAACTGACTGTATTCTTGATTCGTTCTCTGAAAAAAATTAAGTAGTATTTAATGATGTGATTCACTATTACATTTGATTACAATCCCAATTACAATCCCTACAATAGGAAAAGACATTAGATAATTGAGAAACAATTTTTTTTTTAATTTATAATTAAAATCTTCTTTATTTTGATTTACATGGATCCGGTTGTCAAAATCTCTAATCAGAGAACTAAGTTGTAATTTCAATCCAACTAACTTAAAAGAGTTCGGTAGTGGAAGCTAAGCCTAAATACTTGAGTAGTTAATCTCGTTATTCCGGCAAAAATACTTTTAAATAGAATTATATTAAATTAAACATCTTGGCAGTCTAAGCTAAATATGTAACAAGTTAGCTATTAAAACTCATGTAATAAGTAAAACATAGTGAAATAGAATCAACATTTATTAGATCACAACAATATCCAAAACTTCGTAACTGTCTGAATTAATTTTTAAAAAAAAACTAACCTCTTCTTTAATATACATCCAAAATATTTCCAGATATAAATATCAGATACCAGGTATAAATGCAAAGGTTCGATCAATTTGATTAACTTAGGACTTAAAATAAAGGCTTAATTAAATAGCGAATCTTATTTTAAGGAATATTCCATTAAATGTTACTAGATATCTAATCCCTTCAAAATCCAAAATATCCCTTAGCCTGAGATAAAATTATCACCTGAATAAACCTTGAATTAATAATTACATTAAATCATTACATTTTAAACTTTAGTTAAAGATCATTCTACAATAATTTTATATCAGTTGAATCGGAGATATTAAGTGAGTATCTTATTTATAAATTCTTTATAATTTTTGTTTACAAATTTTAATTCTGGCCCAGGGTTCAAGTTGGCAGTCTTAACACAACAAGCAAGCTAAAGTCATAGTTTTTTTTTACTCTTAAGAAAGAGTATCAAAACAAAAGAAAAATTGGGCGTAACATTGCTATCTTTTGCTAACTTTCAATAAATGATATCAGCTTTTTTTACGGTTTGTTGTTCTCGGAGTATCGAAGATTGGATCCCAATTTCGGAGCACAACATTAAATTGAAGCACTAAAACTGAACCTTTCATTACAAATGAATCCGTTGTAATCTTAAGTTAGTGATTACGCTTTCACCAGGAACGGCGCACGTGAATCAGATTGCAACGGTTCTTTTCTTACCAGCAAAAGGCATTGAAGGCAGGAGAGCGTTGGGCGACACATGTAAACACGGGCACCTGCCTTAAGCTATTTCCTTCCTGGTAAAGGAAGCTTTGAAGACGGCCAACTCGTCGCAATGGACGGTACTTCGACCCTTCAGTGACTGCTCTCTCGGCAAGCTAAGCTACGACCACGGCAGAATTTCTTTGCGTCGTCCTTGATTTGCTGGATCTGCGCGCAAAGCAGGAACACTTAGCAATTGGTGAATAACTTTCGGTTCAGCATCCTATTTTGCTGTTCATCTCAGGAAAACTTTATTAAGTTCAATTGCTTTTTTCGAAACAAATAACATTTATGTCAGTAATTTTGCGTTAGTTTTGTTCACAAAATAGCACAAGAACAAGATGACATTTCCGAATCAAGGCAAGAGACTGGAGATGAAAAATAAGTTTCACTAATCTCACTTATATCCCGAGAACCATGAAAAAAAAATTAAAGTCGTGATTTCTAAAGTAATTCACACTTGTTCCAGATTAATCCATCGTGTTAGCCCAGACGACGGGCTACAACACTAGGTTGGTGTTTCGTTACAAGCATCTAACATCTTACTCTCATTCTTTTTTTCTGAGATCAAATTCCAACAACAACGTAGATATATATACAGGGTGTACCTGAAATGCACTGCCAAACTTAAAGGTGGTAATAAATCATGCAAAACAACCAATAAATGTCATAAACATGGGTCTGGAAATGCATTATTTCCAAGATATGAACTATGAAACGATAGAGAGGTATCGTAGAGTCAAATTGCTCCTCAGAAATCGTGACATGTAATGTTCAATACCACCCATCAAATGTGGACCCCCTCCCCCCGAAACAAAAGTGGAGCAGTCTGGTTGAATGCATTCCAGACATCAAAATTGCCGCAGCTTGTTCTAGAAAACATATGACTTCGAGGTAGAGCAATGCAGAGATGGCCGATATCCATTTCACTTACGGAAGAGCAAATGGAAATTCCAGAGATGATGCACTACTGTACCAGGAAGCTTTTCCTTAACCAGTGTCCACCTCATTTCGACGAC
>JAFIDM010000001.1:151059815-151072305 GCA_023159025.1 Thereuonema tuberculata | reverse complement strand
ATTTTTATTGTACATCACAACGGTTCCTGAAGCCCACGCACTGCATGGTCGCATAGTGGATGGGTGCAATACAATTTGACGTGCACGGCAGTCAATGGAACGACGTTGTGTTGCGTGTACTGCGGCCGGTGGAGGACATTTCGAGCACTTTCTATGAAACTGTACGGCCAACTATGAAACTGTACCTCTGTATTGTTGCGTCGTTCATATCTTCGAAATAAAGCATTTCCAGATCTAGTTTATATTACATTTATTTGTTGTTTTGCATGATCGAATACAACCTTTAAGTTTGGCAGCACATTACACCCTGTATATTAGCCTACATTTCTGACAGATATAAGGGTAATGACGAAAGGGTAAAGGTAATAAGTAGGGTACTGGAGAAAGCACATGTGATAAAAATAAACCAACAATAATAACAGAGACATAACATGATGGGAAAGAATTAAAAGAAGAAATTAAAGGAGATTTAAGCATGGGAAGTGATAAAACAGAAATTCCTATGAGAACGCAAATGATAGAAGAAGGGTTAAACTAAAGACTAACTAACTGAATAATACAAGAAAGAAACTCACAAAAATGAAAAATAGTAAAACAATAAAAAACAATGGCGGAATCAAAAGTTACGAGAAAAATAATAAACACAAAGTCCAAAATTAACCGCGACATTAAACAACTACTTACGCTTGTGTTTTAAATATTAAATAATTCATTAAATTTTCACTTTTTCTCACGTTTTCTATTTTGTAGATGTAAGTCACTTTGTAAGAAAGCTTTTCATGTTACGAAAATAACGAATTAACTCTTATGAATGACTCTCGATCATAAATAAGTAAATAATCTTTCGTATGGGAAAAAGACCTAGGGGTTTTACGCGACTAGTCTCCGCTGATGATCGGCAGATTACCGTGAAACAGCTGTTCGGAGATGTCGCTTTGCACTGATAAACACTAGGTCCTTTTTTAATGCGTTTAATAATTTTTAGGTGTTTTTTTAATCTGATGCCTAAAGAAAATTCATTGGAGGCGGTGGAGACTGGCACATGAATTTCTTTTTCTTTACTTTTAATGTGTTTCCTTGTTTCTTAATTTATTCTTGGAGGTTCCATTCTTTTTCCTACCTCAACTAATACCCGTCTCCGTAACAGGACCTAGTGTAGTAAATAGTAAATGGTGTAACAATATGAAGTTCGAGAGACAGTTAATTGAATTGTCTGGCAAGAAACAATAGCAACGCTGGTATTGTTTAGTGGAAGAGCAGCAGCTCTTGTTAAAGACTGATTGTTGTAAGGAACTTGGTTCCATTGAACTCTGGGGTTTTAATTAATATCAGATTTAAAACCTTGAAGATAAAAAGAAATATACGTAAAAGAACTTTGAAGTTTTAAGAGGTTATCGCCAAAGAAAAAAGGTCTAATGGAATACATTCCAAGGGAAATACATGCGTGTATAGATATATGTTATTAATCTCGTGTATCACAAATTAACTTTTAATCAGAGGAACTATTAAGAAGTTAATTTTGGAGATCAAATATTATATATAAAGCCTTAATATTTCATACAAGGTGATAAAGCTTATTGACTGTGATTAACGTTGATGATTTAGAACATTTAAAGGGTTAAAGTTTAACCTATGTGAACTGTATGGAACTTAACTGTATTTTTACATTAATAGAAAAGAAGATAATATTCTTAATTTAACCATATTCCTCTATTTAAGAAAATGTGTAATATATAATTGACGATTATTTTTTTTTTTTAGATAAACTTTATATTTTGAACAGTTGAAGATTAGTGTTGAGTCTCGTTGATTTTGACAACATTTAGTTTAGCTTTGCCATATCTTACTACAACTAAATAATTATCATTAATTGCAATATCTCTGTTAAACCCACATATATATATTTCCACTACACCTAGGGGTTTTATGTGATTAGTCTCCGCTGATGACCGGCAGATTACCGTGAAACAGCTGTTCGGAGATGTCTCTTTGCACTGATACACTAGGTCCTTTTTTAATGACACTAGGTCTCTTTCATATGTTTCTACAATGTGTGATATTATGTTAAGACTCAAACTCAAACTTTAGTAATAAAGACACAAAGTAGAGTTTCAGTTTGAGGTTTAATATAATATCACATTATGTTAATGAATAATTATTTATATAATACAAAAATATCTCTGTATATCGAAACTATTATCATAAATCTTCCACATTCAACATGAAAATATTGCTTTTCACCAATATTTCATTCTTTTAAACAACGAACTTTTTCAAGGATTCTTTAAAAACACATAAAGAAAAGAAAAAACTTTTTTTCTTATATAAATATACAAATGTATTAATATATACGTATATAAATATACGTTCATTTAATATGTTTTATTTATTCAGGTATGATTTTGTATTTGTTTGAGAAAAGAAGATTTTTCTTTTCTTTGTGTGTGTTTTTAAAGAAGCCTTGAAATAGTTCTTTGTTCAAAAGAATGAAATATTGGTGGAAACCAATATTTTTATATTGAATTTGGAAGATTTATTTATATAATATTTACTATTTGGATATTTATATGAAATTAATAATGCAATAAGGAAACAAAGTAATTTCATATTTCCATTCAGTTATTAGCTGAATGATCAATTTTATAGTTATCCCAGAAACAAACTGTTCATGAAACTTATCATGAAAGTTATCCATTGAAGAAAAAGTAAAAATATTGTTTAGTTTAAATCAAAAATCTTAATGTTGTCAAAGATATTTATTATTAATAAAACCAAGAATCTACAATTTTCATTAACGGATTCCTTGTAGGGGAATTTAAAATATCAATTTACCTAATGGCTCAGAAATTTGAACTCCTGAATTGACGAGCATCTGAGCAACGACGAAATTCTCTGCAATGGCTGCTTTACGCAAAACAGAAGTAGGATCCTTCAAACAGACCAGAGCCTTAGCCAGAGAGCTCTCGCTTTCTTCGAACTTTTTAAAATACAGAGAATTCTTTCTTCGAATGGAATTACTCAAAATATCTACGCTTCCCTCAGGAGTGGATAGAGAACGGTGAAAGGTTGCTCGGTTGGATGCATGACTTGAAATACTGTGAAATCCATCAGAAGGTCTTCTGCAATCGTCAGTGAATTTTGCCAGACAACTGAAAAGAAAAACAATAGCAGAAAATACGTTATTATTGCGTAGTTAAATATTATATCCTTAAATTAACTATTTTTGAGAATAGGTATTATTAATATGACTTATGGGAAGACGATGCACGACACCATATTTATTATCACTAACAACTTATGTTTGTAGATGCTGCAGCCAAGTGGGAAGGATGACTGGAGAGCTGGTTTCAACCCCGGCGAAGATCAGGAATTTTTACCACTCTGAATTCTCGTCCTAGGGTCCATCCAGCCCTCCTTAAAGGAGGAAGGTCTGTGACGGACAGCCTCTTGTCATTTTCATTTTCTTAAACTCATGTGTTTACCTATTGTTGATTTTAGTGGATTTATAATGTTAGATGGAACAATCAAGTCCCGGTGTTCAAGCGTTTTGGAGAGAGGACAGAGAAGGAATTTTGCACTTATTATCATTATCTTGAGATTTCTACCTTCAAAGAAAGGGGAAAAATAAAGGGAGGCTCTTTTTAAATAGAAGTACTCCTTTGAAAAGCAGCAGAATTTTAATCATCTCGCTAAATGTTTAATGTTATTTATTTAGAAAATCTTTTTTTAATGTTAAATCTAAAACAAAATTAAACAATTTAGCGATAACGATTAGTAAACCAATCACAATGCTTCGCAACGTCTTCTGATAGGTCTATGAAAATATAATTGTTATTGCTTTAATTTTCTTATTATTATAAATGTGATTGTTGCGATTGTTGTTGCGATTATTGTCATTGTTGCTAATAACAATTGTTGCGATTATTGACATAATTGCTAATGATATTTTAATGATACTTGTCTCCGACAAAACGGGAATATAAGTCATCTGATACATTTTAGTCTTCTGATTCGAGTAACAGTTTCTGTTTAATAATAATAATAATAATGTCATCTTGATAATGACTCTGTGCTTCTCTTATGCTAGGCACACACGATACAACTTTAATTGTACAACTAGTGCCAACTAGTTGGCCAAATGAAGGTTCGATGCGACAGTCACGGGCGCACACGATACGACACTGAATGCGCCACCGTGCGGACAACCAACGAAGCACAGCACTTATTTGAAATATTGTTTTAATATTATTAGGCGGTATGGAGTCGCAGTTGATGGCAATAATGCGATACAAGAATAATGAACCACCAACAGCCAATTCCAATCAATCCTTCCTTGGCAGCAATGATGGTGCCGTCGTTAATTCTTCACTAAGAGCGAGCGGCTATCCCATAGTTCCATGCGATTAGTGCTTTAGCTGTGCAAAATTCGAAAAAAATCGAGGTTTTACAAACGCTCTGATACATTCTGCCGCATTAAAATACTGCATTTACGTATAAACTTTATTTATGCGTGAAAGAAACTAGCAATAATCTGATATTCATTGTGTACTCGCTCTCCGCCGATCTGAAGCGAGAGAAATTTGTTTAGACGCCATGTTTTCCCATGGTCGTGACGTCACGACTGACGGGTTCCAACGCTGCACTGTGATTGCGTAATTTCCATCTAACTTTCGGAGTTGCACCGGCACCAAAACCTTGCGTTTCCAACTTTCAGTTGGTGTGACTCCGATAACAACTGTGCTCAAAAGCGCTCTACCAACTAGTTGGACATACACCTCGGCCCAAAGTTGGATCGTGTGCGCCCTGCTTAATTATAGAGAATAGAATCGAGAGCTAAAAGTTTTAAAAACAAATAAAAAATTAACCATGGGGTTTTAAATTAGATGAATAGATCTATGTGGTCGTCCTCAGGCACGCAATTAAATTAAACTGTAACAACATTAAAAAGAAAGCAAACTTACCGATTTCATCACCAATCTTTTATCTTTCTCAAATACAAAAGCTAAAAATATTTTGGTTCCAATTTATACATTGCCAATAAGAAATATGCAAAACATAAGAAACGTAATTAGAACAGTAATTAATCAGGACATCAGTCTTCTTCTCCATCGGGAGTTCACTGTCCAATATTATAAATCGATTAAAATAAACAATATGCAAGCATGTGGTTGAGGGAAAAGAAAACTGTCAGGAGGTCGACCGTCACAGATCTTCCGATGGTGTGTTTCTGTTTGAAGCAGGTACCGGGTATCTTCCCGAGGGTTAAAGACGGGTGGGCGTCAGCTGACGTCACTTTTGTCCGGTTGGTCACAAAAGGCCAGGAGCCTTATCTCTTGTGACACTAAGGGCCTCCTTAGGTCTATAGTGGGATACTTTAATTTTACAGTATATGATATTATAAATACAGTAAAACCCCGTTATTACGCTCCCGCTTATAGCACTATTCCGTTCTTTACGCTCCTTTCATACGGTCCCTGGAATTTTCTATGTAACTCTGTATACTTTTACCCTCTTATAACGCTTCAAATCCCGCTTGTAGCGCTTTTTTTGTATATTGGAAATTTTGTATCGAAAAGAAATGTAACACTGTAAAGACTCTTTTCTTTCCCTGGTAGGAGGGAATCTTTGAACTCTTTGAAATGTGGGTCTGTGATACAGTAAGTTAGTGCAAAATTTCGAAGCGGAAATCCCTTTCTATAAGTGAAAAATTGGAAATTCTCCGTAAGTACGACGAGAATTATACACTAAGTCAGAAGGATTTCGCAGAATCTCTAGGAATTCTCTCATCCAGTCTGAGAACAATAATAAAAAATAAGAATGGAATTATCAATGCATCGAAGGGTGGTTGCAAACGTAAAAAAGTAAAGTGTGGAAAATATTAAGATGCCGAGGAAATTCTAATTGAATGGATTCATCAGTCCCGTGATGCATCAGTGCCATTAAGTGGCCCAATCATTCAAGAAAAGGCGCGTGAAATAGCGGGCAGTGCACTAAATCTGCTCCGAAAATATATTAGTGTTGCTCCTAGTAGTGTATCAATTGATTTTAATAGTTATTTGACCCGCATTGAAAATGTCATAATTCCTAACAGTAGCGCACACACACGGCAAACCACAATCAAAGATTTTTTTAATAGGAAATAAGCTCACATTTGCACTATATCTATTGCAAAATCAAGTATCTTTTATGTAAAATGGTGTCTAAATGTTTCCCCATCTCATAAATCATTTCCCGTCTATAGCGCTATCCCGCTTATTACGCTTGTAGTTCGTGGTCCCTTGACGAGCGTAATAACGGGGTTTTACTGTATTTTTATTTCAGCTTCTGGAATTCTTATGATAAATTTCGATAAAAATCCTTTCGAATTAATGAAAGCAAAAGGTTGAAAAAACCAAAGCTGAAATGAAAATAAGTTCCAAGTTAAAATAGAAATTTTTTCTTGAAGAGCACATTTTCATTTTTAAAATTGGAATTAAAAATAGCCTATAATTTAGTAGTATGAAACGAAATATCAACAAAAAGATGATGGCTAACATTTCCACGAGAAAAAGCTGCTCCCATATAGGCCTACTGTGTTTATTTGTATAAAGCTCATGTATACATAAAATTATAAAATTCTAATTATTGTTGAGAAATATAATAGCGTTATTCGCATTTTATAAGATCGCTAAGGTTTACGTATGAATCAACATTTCTGTTTAACTAATATAATAGCGAACATTACTTCAATTGGTGAATAGACGTAATATGAAAGGAGTGGAATGGTTTAATAGTAGTGATACTGAAAGTCATTGCACAGATAAATGGTGAAAGTTCTATAGAAATATTTATGTATCTCCTAAATCTAATTAATTAATGTTTTAATTAAAACAATGAAGCATAATTAACTATCAAGTTAATAAAGAAAAGTAGAAAAGCTGTATAAAATAACTATTGAAAAATAAAAGCCTTCAACTTGAATCCTTTTTTAAACCAATCTGTGATAGATTAATTATAGCGCTAATAGATTAATAAGAAAAAACAAAGATCCTATTAAATGGAACAAGATGGGGGTTATTTACAAACTTAAATGTATGGACTGTGATATGAACTATTACGGCAGTACGGGTAGAACATTTAAAGAACGAGTACTGAAAGAACACGTACGCTTTCAGGAATGATAAAGTCAAAATCTCGGATTGGGCGGATCATTGTAGAGAATTTACACGTAATCCGGACCCAAAAGTTGAAATTTTATATCCTATACAAGAGGAAAGAGAAGACTAATGGTCGAATCGTATAGACTAAATACATATATACTAGAGTAAAATATGATTTAATGTTAGAAATAGTTTCTAAATTTCCTCATTCTATCTTGTTCCTTTCCTTTTTATTGATAAACTTATTTAATTATATTTTAAGGATAATTAAGTCAGTATTAAGAAACAAAGGGGAAATAATCCCCTCCCCCTACCCGCTCATTATTTATAGAGCGTACCTTTTAAAAAAACGATAGAAACATGAAACAACAAAAATAACAATATGAAATTAAGAAAATAATTAATATTGAAATGAGATTTTGAAAAATGCTTACAATTATGAAACAATTCCTTGAAACACTGCTACATTACAGTGCTTTTGATGACCTTAAAGTTATCTAAGCATTTTTCTTAACTCTCACGAACAAAAGTAACAGTGCTAAAAGATGAATAGGAATATTTTTAGATAGTTGTGATCACTTTCTTTCAGGTCTGTGATCGTTATACTTGAAATCTAGCAATGCAGTAAATATATTTCCTGCCTATGTTCCCTGATTTTTATAAACTTTTTCTCAGATACTTTTATCAGTTTCATTTGATGACTGCTCTAACTTTGCTGTAGCAACATTTCATGACATTTTCTATTTCGTAATTAAAGAATTACTGAAGTTGTAATGTGGCCCAGAAGTAATCAAAAGAACATACATTAGCAGTACGAATAGTATGTAATTTCCTTTTACACTTCGAACAAAACATAAAAGAAAAAAAACACATTATTTCAGTGTTTGTGGGCCTTTGTAAATCTATCATTTTAAATATGTAAAGTTTCTTATGAATTTAAATGAAACTTAATTACAGATTGTACATAAATATCAAAGAATATAATATATATCTCCTTTAATACAAAACATATATGTTAATTAAAATTCTAATTCTAATAAAAGTTAGAAATACCTGTCCATAACCAGATCATAATCTTCGTAGACCTCTTCTTCAAATTTAATATCATCCTGACTGACATTCTGAACTGAAGCCTGATTTTCAGGAATTGGTGTGTGGCTTCCATTAGTTGCTCTATCATCACTGTCTTGGACCTTCACACTTCCTCCTGAATGACGTTTTATGAAGAATCGCAATCTGAAAAAGATAATTCATTGAAATAAAAAGTAATTGAAGCATTCTCTATTAGCATCAAGAAAAAAATGTTAGAAAACTTGTTCAGCTTTTGAAGATAACTTGTAACAAGCATGCTTTTGATGATGATTTGCAATGAAATTACATTATCACCAATCTACAAACATATTAAATAATAATAATAAAGACAGTCTCAACAGCGAGATTAACTACATCCTATTCGTCGTTTTATGAAGATGAAATTAAGAAGTCGAAGAAATAATATTGCGAAAGGTTTGACAGAGAATAAAGTTATCCGCATTTTGATCTTCAGCAGTGCGATCAGTTCGAAAAATGAGTTATATACTCCATTTATGAACAGCAAAACATCACAGAAAACAATTACAATCTATTACAAACGTGTCCAAAACTTAAGGACAGGCGACCTTTCTGAATGTATAGAGAGAACTGTACGTGAATGCAATCAAATTTGACAAGATATTTATTGGACGTCATCTAATATAGGTAGGCTAATATACAACTACTTTTTGGAAATTACAAATCAAAGCTATAATAAGCAAGTCATTTGCAGATCATAGGTGGAGAATGGATGGAAAGTCCGTTCAATACCAAGCATTAAACTTCTCAGTAGGGAATATGTCCTCGTCGAATTGCGATACAACAATCACAACGTCATGGTAGTTTCATCACCAAGTGATTCACTGAGGCAGAAACGGACTGAAACGGAAGTACACGATACTTTGAACAAAGTAAGAAATTCTCCAAGTAAACGTAGACAATACATTCCAAAATCATCGCTCGAGAAGATGGCGATTCCTGAAAATAAGAAGAAGAGGCTTGTACAACTATACAAAAATTAAATTAAGAATCTTACACATCATTTCCTAGAAACTCAGCTATACTGAGCGATAGGTTGTGCTGATAACTAATGTAGTTCACTGAATCTCAACAAGGAGACTTGGGCCCTAAAAATATTGTATGGAAAACACTTCAATGATCTTGAACAGCCATACAAAGACAAGAAAGTTTCAAATGCTTGGTTAACTGAAGCAGCCCTCTTTCCCGAATAGTAGGATTTATTATCATATAAGATCAGGTAATCAATACCAGGAACAAAAGAAAATATAGAACATTGCAGTAATGATCTATATTTTCTTTGTACTTTGTACTAAATGATTATGTACTGTAAATATATGTACAGTATTAAACAATCAAAAATTGCAAGTGATTCACGTAGAAAGTGCAAGAAGCCTCAGAAACAATACAACATATGTATTGTTTCATGAAAAGTTGGTTTCATGTAAAGAATGAAGTAACGTTAGAAAACCGCGAACAACATAATTCCGGCATTCTACTTATTTAATTATGAATTTAGAATATTATTGTTGACATTTACGTTTTACAGAAAATGTAACTGTTCAAATTATTAGATTTGTTTATTTTCGATCACACAACAAGGGAACATTCGATTGGTTAATGTTGTTGAGGGGTTCATTTCAACATGACAGCCTCTAAGTGCGTGGCCCATAATTATCTCTTTTTAAATTATTCAAAAGTAATTGTAAAGATACAATTAATCGATAATCGATACATACAGTGCAAAACAAAGAATTTTAATTGTTAAGAGAACTGGAGAAGCATGACTGTTGATAAGTCATTCAGAAAACAACACTTTTGATAGAAATATCAGTGACATTTTTTTATGCCAGTAAGAAAGAATTTCTAAAGAATGGAACGCAGCACCACGCAAGAAAGACCTCGAAAAGCAAACCACATTGTGATAAAACTTATGAATTTCTTTGTGGAACGTTGGAGGACTTTGTAGCACACGCCCCAAGTAAATATACCGACTTGTATCGCAGGCGTATACCAATTCCAGAAGTAGTAGAGGCAGGACCGAGTTCATGTTGTATCCATCATCCTGTCCGTCTCTGATCTGGTGCCTCACATTCTGCAGCACAGCCTCTGCACACTAGGACTTCATAAAAAGACAACTCCAGAAGGCTGTGATACTCAGCACAGCACATTCAAAATAGGAAATTCAAGGACACACTACACATCTCTGACATCCCTTGCACACTTTTTTACACTTGATAACATGTGCTTTATGTTGTCCCTCCATGTTGTCTTAGCTGAGGAAACCCAAGCATAGGAACATTTATATCTCATATAATTTTCCAGATCTGTCTGTGACGCACTTCCTCTGTGTTTGGAAAATAATTTTTATTTCCTGGGAAAATAGAAATAATTCTACAATGAAACGTCCACGTCAGGAATCTAACCTGCAACCTTTTGATCGGAAATCTTATCCATTAGACCATGGGGATTACATTATTGTTGTTAAATATCTCTTATTACTCCCTCTGTGTGTGTGATGCAATGGCAGAAGAGCCAGATTCCCCGACCAGCCATAAAGAATAATAATATTATTTATTTATTTCATTTAATAATTTTATTATTTTTCTTTAAAAGAAATATGACCTTACGCCTTCATCGAAATAGCTAACAAATGAAAAATTCTAGAAAAAATACAATAATTTGTTTTTTTAGGAATGATTACATATCATGATTCATAAACAGTCTTTACGAAATATAATTAAGAAAATGAAAACTGTATAGCTAATATAAATTTTAAAATTTTAGTAGAGCACTAATTTTGATTGTCTTATATGGGACTAAACCCTTAACATATTAATTATTTAATTAAGTAAAAAAATTAATTAAGCATTAATGGGTTTGCTGTTCCGGCAGTACCTAGTGGTCTAGGTCTCCCACTAGGCAGATATGTTGGAACCTAGATTCGAAAGTAAATAAATCATAGGATTCAATAGATACTGATTTAATGATATTGCGTAAAACAAACAATAGGAAGAAGAAATCAGGAGTTAAAGCAGTAAATGCAATTAATATCAGTTATCTAATATAGGAATACCCTAACTTAGCATTATTCATCCAAGATGTTACAATAGGAATCGACTGATTCAAATCCTAATACCAGTTATTATCTAGTTTGTGTTCAAACAGATCTTGACGTTCGGTCACACCCTATTATCGAGTGGGGAACTAGAATGTCTCACTACTGTTTGTTTTGCCCAATCCTGTATTATCTCGTATATGAGAATGAGATGAGTTAGAAATTTCATTGAATAAATGTATGTATCTCTATTTAGTAAAATATGATTCAATAGCAACAGTCTGATAATTCAAATCCTATCTGAATTATGAATAGAGGGATTATTATTCTGTAAATACTTTCAATGAATGATGAGTCGCATTGGATATAATAGAAAATGTAGAGAATATTTTGATACCAATAAAAGAAAAATTGAAAAGTAAATGAGAAGTGAACTGAAAAGTGAACTAGAACAGGTATTTTTTTTTTTTTTTTTTTTATTTACAATTGGTATTTACAATCGGTTGAATTTATCAACCTGAAAATAGGACGAATAAATAAACAGGTAAGTCTTTTAAATTAAATATCTCAACACTTGATTATAAGACTAGTAATTCTTATACATTGTTCGAATGGTACGATGAAACACATCTACTTGAAGTTTCCGTCTCGTATGTACCCTGGGATTCAGCAATGTTGTGACTACTTCGTATTCCACGTGAGAGTTCCGTTTTTCACGTAATGTTCCTTTCTCAACTGCTGATAAACTGCAATAAACACTTTCAACAACAATGTATTAATTTACACTGAATTATTAATATCGAATATATCACTGCATTAATAACGTTACACTAAAGCTTAATAATAATTGCTTAGTCAATATATCATTGTAGCACTAATATAATTATGCATTTAATTTCGCTGTTGCATAATAATTAATTATTTTTCTTTTTCCGTGATTTGCAATAGATATTATTTTTCTACTTCACTTGTATGAACGTTAAGCTTTAATATTCTTCTTTGTTATGTTTTATTATTCTTTAGCACTTAACGATTAATGGCTTTTCTAACGAAATAATAAACAGAAATATTACCTTCTGTTCCTTGTGTGATTTCGAGCTGTAGTTGCGACGTTCATAAATTCCCGTTGAATCTTGCGCTCCTGGCTTTAATTCTACTACTTGTGGAATGGATTCCTTTGAATGCGTGGATTTCTCTAAACGAT
>JAFIDM010000001.1:151031566-151059805 GCA_023159025.1 Thereuonema tuberculata | reverse complement strand
AAGCTTTTTAAAATCACTTATTAATTATTTCAAGAATAATCACTTCAAAAAGCAATAGAAATTGTTGGCACCAATTTGAACAGATCAGATTTTTTCTACCCGCTACATAATTTTGAAAATCTTTGGGGTTTTTCAAAATCTCAAATACATGTTAATGGAACACAAATGATAAATTCAAAATCTACAGGAAAAGATACAGTCATTTGAAGGAAAAGCACAAACATTGTAACTGTCTGAATTATGGCATGAGACGAGAATTCCAAATCTACTTCATTAATAAAGAATTCCTAAATCCGGTTTCTCCACTTTTTTTAGCTTCATCTTTCCGCTTTAAAGTTCCACGAAGGTCAAGACTACGATGGATTAACCAAGGAGATAGTAAAATTTTGTTACATAAAGAACATTATTTCTTTCAACATTTTTAGGATATTATATAAAAAACCTAAAACCAAAAAAAAAACATGGTTTTCGAAAAAAAGAAATATATTTATTTATGATGTTTTTGTTTATTCGTTTTTAGTAATTTTCTTATTTTTTAGTGTTTATTAATTTACATGAATACAATACATTTATGAAATAATTTATAAAATAAATAAATAATTAAGTAAATAAATAAATAAATAAATAAATAAATAATAAATTCAAATTCCAAATAAAGTTAAAAACAAAACGAAGTTTGTTCAATTTAATTTGTTAAATTGCAATATTTTCTAAATTAAAAAAAAAAAAAAAAAAAAGGAAGTGTCTGTGAATGTTTGATTGGCGCCTGTGTCCTTCAATTCCATGAGTTGTAGCCGAGTGAAGTTATTGTCTAAGATTAATAAGAAGGAACTAAAAGCACTGGCTAGGGAGGGGAAGGAAGGAGATTGTCACCCCCTCCGCATCTGAAAATGAAAGATTCGAGGATTTTGCAGAATTTGTTTTGGTTGGAAATTCCATCGTTTTGTCCAATTGTAAAAAAGATTTTTATTTTTTATTTTGTTTGTTTTCAAGGGCTTGAAAACAAAGAACTCTTCGTATTTATAAAGAGCTACCGAATACAAACACTATCTTGAATTTGTTTTTCTGAAAATTAACTAATTGTACATTAATTACTTTGTGTGTCTCAATTGAATTAATTTTAATCATGGCAAAGCACTCGAAAGTTATGGATTAGAAAACTATTAATAAGGATATCATAAAAAATCCTGTTCCATTACTAATGTTTTTGTTTTTGTGGTCTTCATGGTCCTATTCCTCAACAGAGACTCCGTTCGCAAACATTTTTAAATACAAAATTAGATCGTCTTTTGTTTACGTGTAAGGGAGATCTGGTCAGAAAGAGTTATTAGGGAAAGACACAAACACAGACTGACTGCTTTTGTAATCCTAAGAAAGTGAGTTAAAAAAAAGTTGCTTTTCTGAGTTGCATATCACGAACTTGGTGTTATTAATCTCGATTCTTTACGAAACTTATTCATCTACTTTCTTGTAATGAAAGTCCAATGGTTTAGGCGCTGGACTGCGGACAGGAGGTGTCCCGGTTCAATTCCAGGTAATTTCTCCTCCTGACGGACTCTGAGATTCACCCAGCCCTCTGTCAAATGGGTAACAGATTTTTTTACTCTGGGACTAAAGGCGAGCGGGATTTCCACTAGTTCGGTTGGTAGAGAATCGCTGGAGCCTAAACCTCTTGCGCACTCAAAGGCTGTAGTGGTACAGCTTTTAACTTTGTTATAACAGTTAATAAATAAAAAGAAATATTTAAACAACTTTACAATGAATCGATTAAAATCAATAAGCAATATATAAGAAAAACTGAGTTAATACAAAGAGAATCCAAAAATGTAGATAGATTTCTTGATACAAAGACAGCGGCTGCTACATCAAAACGTGATTGAGGTAAAGAACCCAATCATCAGTTTATTCTTAATCCTAATTTGCACAATTTCTTTTCATCTAATGCCTAAATCTTAAGTAATTATCAAAAGAAAGTAGCTTGAATAGTTAGATGTTTTTATTCAGATTTCTAATATATAATAACAATATTACTTGGAATAGGTTTACATAGGAATAGGTTTTACCTGGGTTTTGCTAGGTGTTGCAGAATAACATTGACTCCAGTTTCATATCCATATTCTGTGGCAAAGCAAAGGATTTCGTCCAATGGCATGAATTGACCTGTAGATAAGAGCAGGGAAATAATGCCTCCATTTTGATTCTTCACTGCAAGTTCTAGAGCTGTATTTCCTTGTTCGTTTCGTTTGCCAAAATCTATCTCTGTTATATTTAGCTTAAAAAAAAAGAATAAAGAAAACGATTACCCTACATGAAGCAACTATTCTAATTTACACATTAGACAAGTCAGTAATATAAAAGATAACATGTACTGTAAATGTAAAATAGATAATTACAAATGAGAAACAACTTGATATATGTAATTAAAAACAAATCCATGAGATTAAAGAAAAACTTTATTTCATTTTTAATGACCACATTGGATCTTATCTTGGGTTGCACAAAAGTGTAAGGGCTGAGCGCACTATCACGTTTATGTTTCCGTCTATGTAAGTTAATTGCTTCAGTGACGTAGTTACTTCACGGCACAAACATTGAGTCTCCTAAGTTTCTAAGTTCACCGAAGGCATAAGATTTAACTAACGAAGTTTAAATACTTAATCAAGTATTACCTTCATCAATAGACGAAAATAATAATGGATCGATTCAAGAAGTGGAATTTTAGATGCATGATTCAGAATTTTTATAACCTTTGTAATCGTATGCTTCATCTTTTCTTAATATCGCATCGGCAACATGATTTATAGAATCAACTATTCGAATTTAATGCTTTTTTTTCTTAGAAATTTGTCGAATTAAAAAGCTTTTAGACAGCCTTGGAATTATGTATCCCATGTAAAAAAACTAAGTTAAAAATAAAATTAAAGTTAGCTGAAAAGAAACTTTTAATTAGGATTGATTCACTTTCTTTGATTATCGAAGGGAAATTGTGATTGATAGAATAAAAGTACAGCCTACGCACATACTAAAATAAAATAAAATAAAATGGAAAAAAAATGTGATCTTTGTAGATTCGTTTGATATAAAGTAAGGAAAAAAATATTGTTTTAAGTTACTTGAATCTAAAAGACAATTTATTGTATTGTTTCCACTGTCAATCCATGCTGTCAATTCCATATCTTTTTTTATTTCTAATGAGTTATTTTTAATTTAGCTTTTCGGCTAAAATTTGAAAAAATAAATTATTATTATTGCTAATTTTAGTGAATCTTATTGTATCCTTTGATGAAATGTGAATGTAATCTGCTATTGTTTCCAAAATGATCTGTTGTCGGTAAAAAAAAAATTACTAGAGTTCTCTTTCAATGTCGTTCAAATGAAGTTTAGTTAGTTAAAGAATAGAAAATATGGAAGTGGTTCAACTGAAATGATTTGGTTTCTTTTAATGAATCATTGTTTGACTGAAAATAATTGATTCCTGCTGTAAAACAAATCCTGATTTTCATTATTTTGTTGGTTTTTTTCTTTGTTTTATTTAAATATAATCTTTTTTGCTTATTTGTGAAGAATTTTTAATAGCTACGGTAAGATATAGAATAGAATGATATTTTTGATTCCAATTTTAATAATAGCAAAGTTTAAATAAATTTATTAGCCGGAAAATACTGATAAACGTCAACAAAATTGTTTTCTATCGAACTCCTATTAAAATTGGTAGAATAGGGACCCTGAATTAACGGAACCAAAACGTTGAAGAGAGCGTTGCTCGATGGAGATGTCAATGCAAACGGAACGTTACGAAAACGTAAAACATTGTCGTGATAGTGCGCTCAGCCGTTCATAACAGACAAAGAAATCAACATAGTAATTAAAGTAATAGAATTTTAAATAACAGCTCCTTTAAAATAATAACCTATTAAGTTCAGAAAAATTATAATTATTCAGATCATTCAGGTCAAAAGAAAAAAAAAATCATTAAATTCAATAATTTTTTTTTTCATTTTTTTCGTGGTAGTATTTTTAATTTCTTTTTAATGATCTTTTTTTTATATCATAACAAAATAGTACGTTAGTTTTGCAATAGAACTTGAAAATGGTAGCGAAGGATATTAACTAAAAGTATCGGGTTTTTTTCGCAAGTCTTCAGAATTACAAGTGTATTTGTTGCACCCAGTCAACCCGGCAACTTCTTCCTGGGAGCCATTTTCGAGAGCAGTTATATATTTTCACAAGAATAACAGTAACACATGGCGGGCACCGGAATGCTTCACCTACATACAACCTGAAGTCAGTACGAGCACCTCGTGTCATTGAACACGCGTTTGTGGCCGTGCGATATTTCACAATGGCCGGAAGGGAATGTGGTGCGTTCCATTTGACGTTAAAGGTAACTTTTTTATGTATTTTTGAAAAAAAAGGGAAAAAAAACTAATAGAGGAAATTGACAAGATTAATTTTAAAATAAAAAAATAAATAAATGATTTTCCCTTAAGTTTTTTAATAAACAAGAAATTGCGTTTTATATCAATATGTTGAAGTATTTTCTTTAATTTTTAATTTAAACATGGGCCCAGTACAATTTTCGTTGGTTCTTTAGTATTTAATCTTCCCTGCGCAACCACTGCCAGTAACTTTTTTTTCTTTTTTTTGGGGTGGGGCTGTACAATACATTGAAATTCTTGAGCTGAATTCATTTATCAGAGAAACTTTAGAAACACATATCTTCTTTCGGACTCTTCATAATCGATAGCTTTCGGTTTTGAAACGTAAATAAAGCTTGAATTGGTTTCCCCCTGCGTTGAATCTGTCTTCAGTTTCATTGGACCACAAAGAGGAAAAGCTCGTTTCTCTATCGTCCCACGGTCGTCAGAAAACGGAGTTTGTTTTTGTTTTTTTGTTTTGTTTTTTTTGTTTTGCCTAGGATCTGAGAACTTTCGTCTCTTGGCCTCGTCAAGGGACGATAGTTGTGAGCTATTTCGCCGAAGAATCGTTGTCCAGGATACATCATAGGAAGCGGCTAATACTGTATCCGTAGAAACAGACGAAACATAGAAGAAGAAAGTAGAAATATCCAAGCCCGCACCGGGATTCGAACCCAGATTCCGAAGCAAAGACTATTCGCCATAAGGAAAAGGAAATGTAGATACGCGCTAATTTGTAAAGAATATCAAATTTATAAAGATGTATTTTAATAATTTTTACGAACTTCTACATTTTAAAATCTTAATATTTCATGATCAATTCTCTGAATTTTACATCATTACTTTGATCAAGATTTTTAATTGCCAAAGGAATATTTCAATTTTCATGAAAA
The DNA here is from genome assembly GCA_023159025.1 of Thereuonema tuberculata. Taxonomy (NCBI): domain Eukaryota; kingdom Metazoa; phylum Arthropoda; class Chilopoda; order Scutigeromorpha; family Scutigeridae; genus Thereuonema; species Thereuonema tuberculata. The sequence goes on along the minus strand of JAFIDM010000001.1, from coordinate 151,054,494 downwards.
ACTGAAAATTTATTCATTATTTAATTGAAAAAATGGAGTATAGTAATAAATAGCAGTAAATTACTTTTTTTGATTTTGTTAGTTACGATGTTGTTAGTCAAGATTTCAATACTTCAAAACTTGTACAATTACGATTATTTGACCAACCAGCAATTAACAGAGATGGCAGTTTTTGTTTAGTTTAGAGAAGTTTTCTATTTATGAAAATGATGATTTTAACGTGAGTAGTAGACATGAGAAAGTAAATTTGGCCAACACACATTAAAAAGTTTTGAAAAATATTTAACACTAAAACTTTACATGCAGTCACAACAGGTTTCGTTCATCTTTAATATAGGACTTTAATGACTGACAAAGATAATACAATAATAATGGGGTACAAATACGTTTTTGCAACCAATAAAATTCTGAATGCGTTACGTCAAAGTTATCAGCGCCTCCCAACGGTCATCTCCAAAAGTCCTGTATTAAAGATGGACGAAACCGGTCGTGCATACATATAAATTTTGAATGTGTTAAATATTTTTTAAACTTTTTAATATGTGTTTTGGCCAAAATTATTTTCTCTTTCCAATTTATCTTCACGAATTAAGTTGCTACAGATCTTATAAATATAACGACAAATGATTCATCAAATCATTTGTCAGTTTTAGGAAAACCCAAGGAGCTGATGACATCACCTACACACCTAATGAATATAAAATCTTTCTAAATCACTTGACTGAGGAGTCCTTCACAATTTTCCTACAGAAAACTAGTTCCGTATTAACTGCGTGGCACTTATAAGGCTGACGAGATTTCACCTATAAGAGGGTTTCTATGAATTCTTACGTGTCTTTAATTCTCATACACTACGTGAAAAGTTATAAAGGCCGAAATAATTATATAGATTATTTTAAACAACTTCTTTATAATACTTTTAGAGCACTTTAAGTGTTTCAAGGTCAAGTTAAAAAAACCACTTACTTTCAGAATAGAAACATGTATTTAAAGTATAATTTTGTTATGGATATTATAAGTATCGTATTTCTCAGTTCTTGAAACCACTCAGGAATTAATTCCTAAACTTTCTCAAGCACCTCCTACATAATAATCAGTTCTGTATAATTACAGATTGATAGAAGATTTTCTATATATCGAACTCTAATTATAATAACAATATAAATACAAAAAAGAAAACTAAAACTAGAAAATTAATACAGTATAATATCTGAATTGAGTTAATTACTCATCAATTTTTTGATCTCATTTGAAAATGAGATACCTTTTTCTTTATCTTTGAAGTATTTTCATAAAAAACAAATTGCTCGACTTGTAAGTAATTATTCCACAGTTTTTGAGTCATTAGGCTAGTAAAAGGAATTAACGAAATAAATTCCGAAAATTCGCCATTCTACATGAATATCGTATTTATTTCTTTTGAGTTGAGGAGGTGAGTGTAAGTTTAATAAATTGCTCGACCTCATTTCTTTCGACTGTTTTCATCTTTTCTGTTTGTGTGGTTTTTTTTTGTTACCCCAACCTATTTCACTAGTTGATGTTGAGACATGAGGAGAATTTAATTACAAATTGGTTTCAGAAACGTCATTGTTTAAGAAATAACTTATTATTTTTCATTCTAACATCACTAGAATATAAAGCTGCTTCAAGACAGTTTTTAAAAGTTTAAAATATAAGAAAAAAGGTAATAAATTACCCAGATTAAATGGAATTTTAATTAGATTTAATTCGATTTTGCTTAAATAACTAACCCTTGTTTTCTCTAATCATTTACCAAAAAACTTTACTATAACAGTTTAATAGATAAAAATAGATGATAATAACTTTCATGGTTTTTCTAACGAAGTACGTAGAAAGGTAAGCTAATCTAGCAATTGGAAGGAAAGCTCACAATCAAAGAAAACAAAAATGAAATATACCGATTTCTAGGCTGGTTCATCAATTCAAAGAGTTTACTAACTTTCTTTCTCCTTCTTCTTTCCAACAGCAATATTTCAAATCATTCAAGTAATAATAAATATCTACAGAAGTGACTTTCATTTTGAATTATGTTAACAGTCAATAATAATAATAATAGTAATAATAATATCCGGATAGGAAGGGAAAAGAATGGAACCTCCAAATTTAAACTAAAAAACAAGAAATGCACAATAAAAATAAAAGAATAGAAATTCGTGCTAGTCTCCGCTGGCCGCAATGAATTTTCTATTCGCTTCAGTTAAATAAAAACCACCTAAAAAATGCTTAAACACATTAAAAGGTGGACTTAGTGTTTATAAGTGTAGGAGTGACATCTCCAAACAGCTGTTTCTCGGTCTGTTGCCGATCATCAGTGGAGAGTAGTCACTATAAAATCCCTATTTATGGAGGTTAATATAAGGATAGAAAGGGAAAAGAAAAGAACCTCCAAATATAAACTAAAAAACAAGAAATACACAATAAAAATAAAAGAATAGAAATTCATGTCCCTAATCATTCTTCCACCTTTTTTTTTTTTTTTTTTTACACTTGACAATAGGGGAAGACCGCCAAAGAGTATGCATTTTTTGTTTAGTACTACATTTCATGGAGAAGAATTTAAATTTTTGCAGTGAAATCAGCTTGAACTGTGCCCTTATGTTTTAATCAAAGAATAAAGAAGTTTCGGGTCAATTGAAACAAAAGTCTGCACAGTAACTTTATTTCATTAGTAAAGTGCAAATGCGTACTCTTGGGACAAGTGGCTTCCTAAAAGTACGCACTTGAATGCACGAGAGTAGGCAATTTAAAAAAAGAGTAAAACAATAGTATTTATTGTAATAAATGGTTTATTGAAGAGTTACAATTAAGATATATCACAGCTCAACAAAGTTCACATATCTCTTTGTTCTCCGGTCAATCCCTGCACATTCGGCATGGGTCCAAAGTCAGCAGCTTTGACACTGGATCCAATCTTCGTACTTTGAAGTGGAATACAGGCTGTAACAGTAAATGCAGGCTGGATCATCATCATCTTCACCATCAAAGTCCTCCAACTCATCTTCATCCCTTGTTTAATTTAATTTCCACAATCTGCCTCTTTGGTTTTTTATTAACCCCATTCGCACGATCTTCTAGAGTCTTCTTGAACGGAGTCGACGTCATTACTGCTGATGCTTAGATCGGGTTCCTTTCTTTTTGCCCCTGTACCCTTTTGGACTTGGAAGAAGATCTTTTGCTATGATAGTTTGAGAATTCTCCAGGTTATCTGCATCTTCATCTTCATCTTCAATGATGCCGATATTTTATTCTATATCCGATGGGGGATTATTTTTGCTTACATTTTGGTCAGTTGTTTAACAGTGAAAAACTGCCTGTCAGTTTTTCTCTGATACTTTGATGACATAATAGCCTACCCACAACGAAAAAAATTGACCGTAAATATAAGTTCATTAGCACTGTCCCAAGAGTACGCACTAAAGAGCGACTTGCGTACTTTTAGGACGTTTCGCCATTTTTCATTGTGACTCTCACAGGATCAAATATCGATAAGAAATTAAATATTTTTATCCCTCAGAAAGAATTAGTCTCTTACGGATATTATATCAATGGCAAAGTCTCATGATTCGACAATATAAGTGTGCAAAATCGTTAATCTATTTGTGCAAAACATTTTAACAAAATGATTGTCAGACAAAAAATTAACTTATCCCTCTTCTCGGTGAAGCGAACACACCTGGCGTTTTCCTACGGTATGACCAACTCATGCATCACATTCCCTGTGTTTGGTAGCTTCTGTCACCTAGTGTGAGAGATGTGAAGGGCTATGCATACTCTTGGGCAGTGAGTACTTTTAGGCAGTCTTCTCCTATGTGTTTTGGTCCTTGACCCGCCATTTTGTCTTAGCTGTGGAAACCCAAGGTTTGAAACTTTTGCATAATAATAATGACAATGATAACAATAACACTAAAATGTATGGTTATTCCATCAATATGAATATAACGTCTGATTTTATTTAAAGATACTACATCTGTGGGAGATGACAGATGTAGGTAATGAAAATATCCCACTACAGTCCTTGGGTCAGGGCAAGTTAGGCTGTCGGCGTTTCCTGATCAGCTCCACGCTCGCCCGCATTTAACATCCTGGAAAGAATCCCTATGTCCATTTATTCATGCTAGATGGGCTAAAAGGATTCTAAGACCAATCTGGAGGAGAATTCAGCGAGGAAAGATCTCATATCTCCGCCATGGATTGAATTCGCCAGTTCACATTCAAATAAGAATGGTTAACAATAAAAGAAAATAGCCTCTGTGACAGGGTTCATTCAAGTATGGGAAGTATTGACAAAGAAATTTAATTTAAACTTAGTAATTACTGTAAAAAGTCATTATTATATTTCATTTATGTCATGAAAGTGACTGGAATAAAATAGACGGACACACAAAGCTAAAATTTAAAAAGCAATATATTTTAAACATTAAAACTTTAAAAATAGGACCGGTTTCGCTATAATTACAATAGCTTCATCAACTAATTTACAAAAAATAATCCGGAGCTTATAAATTCATGGAGCGTAAATGAAAACTTATATAAACCAATAACAATTTTATTAAGTGTAAAAGCCAATCAGAGGACGAAGAAAGATTTGCGTCATGATTCTGCTGGGCTGATGTCTCCATCATAGGAGTCCTAGGTTGAGGGTAGTTGATGTAGTTGCATTATTTAAAATGCAATTTTTCGTCTTCGAGGGAAAGTTTTTCCAACAAACTTCGGGGTTATTTATGGGCCTATCCATCTCAGTGATTCTAGCGGAATTAGTTATGATGTATGTAGAAGATAACGCGTTTATTATTTTCGACGAAGGGCAACTTAATTTACCCCTTTATTATCGGTACGTTGATGATCTCCTCTTGTACTCAGATTCCACAATTCAAGACGGCATATTAGATATTATCAATGGTATTCACCCATGTATAAAATTTACTATAGAGAAAGTAGATAATTCATTACCTTTTCTTGACGTTTTGATAACAAGGAGAGATAGGAAATTCTATACCTCGGTGTATCGTTAATCAACAAATCGAGGCATCTCATTAAATTTCTATTCTCAGAACCCTTTGTCGTTTAAGATCAATTGTATAACCATGGCGGTAAATACAGCATTTCGGCTTTCAAATACACTTGAAGCTTTTAACTTAGAAATTATGACTATTCGTAATATCTTTTTGGCTAATGATTATCCGTGGATATTTATAGATAAACAGATAAGAAAGGCATGTCAGAAATATTATCGTAATGATGTGATTGTTCCTAATATTCATACAACTTGTTTCTATTCCTTATCATCATCAGCTCTTCAACGGCCTATAGAACCTACTTGAATCCCTCCAGATTACATTAACGTCGCCATCTCATAATATAATACAGCGTATCTTCTAGGTTGAATAAATCCTCCAATATTTTAGACAGTAAGGGTGTAGTTTATGTCATTAAATGTGTTCAGAGCAATTGCCTTTATATTGGGGAGACGAGACAAAGACTGAAACAGCCTATTCAGCAGCACATTGCAGCCACAGAAAATCGGGACAAAAACTATTCTACATATTTGCATTTAATCAATAGTAATCATCAAATAGATTTTAGTAATCCTTCTGTGCTTTGACAGAGCAAGACGATTTCCGTAGAAAATGTGCAGAATCATCCTCACTACAAATGGATGTTATAACGATACTTTATCGGTCCGGGCAATAGCGGAATACGGTTTCTGTAAAAATATTTTTATTATACAGGACACTACAAAACAATGTGTATCACAGCTGCCAGTTCTTTACCTGGTGTTGGCCTTCAAACGCATCGAATTCTTCCCAAGAATCTAGGATGTCGTAATGTATCGGCGCAAAATATGTGCTGATCCAAGCAGTGCGGCTTTTTGGAGTTGACCGATGGAGATTTTGTCAATATTTAGATCTTGTAAGTGCTTACCAAGGTTTTTGGGTATAGCACCCAGTGTGCCGATAACCTCTGGAACCACCACTGCCGGCTTGTGCCATAATCGTTGAACCTCGATTTTTAGGTCTTGATAACGTGTGATTTTTTCCAGTTCTTTTTCTTCCACTCACTATCACCAGGTATGGCTATATCAATTAGCCATATCTGTTTCTTTTCTATCAAATCTGGCGTATTGTGTGCTAAGATCTTATCCGTTTGAATTCTGAAATCCCACAGTATTTTCATTTTCAATCACATTGTTTACTGTATGTTCCCACCAGTTGTTTGTTGTTGCAATGTGATAATTTTTGCAGATGTTCCAGTGAATCATCTTTGCAACTGCATTATGCCGTGTCTTACAGTCCGTCTGTGCAATTTTTCTACATGAGCTGAGAATATGATCCACTGTTTCATCAGATTCTTTGCACAATCTGCACTTTGAGTCCGTTGACGATTTTTCAACTTTTGCTTTAATTGCATTTGTTCGTAAAGCTTGTTCTTGAGCAGCTAGAATTAAGCCCTCTGTTTCTTTTTTTAATGTTCCATTCGTAAGCCAATACCAGGTCTTATCCATATCTACTTTTCCTTTGATGTTTTTAAGAAATTGGCCATGTAATTTTTTATCTTGCCAGCTTTCTATCCTTGTTTTAATTGCATTTTGTCGATAATCTTGTTTTGTTTTATTTACTTTTAGTAAATTTTGTTTTGTAACTGCAATAAGCAATTGTTCTTGACTGCTTTGTACATAATCTGCCAGTGCATGTTTTTCTTCTTCTACTGTTTGTTTAACTTGCAGTAATCCTCTACCTCCAGTTTGACGGGGTAGGTATAATCTATCAATGTCACTGCGCGGATGCAACGAATGATGAATTGTCATTAATTTTCTTGTTTTTCTGTCCAAAAGGTCCAATTCAGCTTGAGTCCAGCTTTTTATTATTATTATTATTATTTTATTCATATATTTCATCCCTGCCCTATTTCCTTCGAATCCTTTTTTTTTTATTTCTTTCATTGTAGAATTCAATTTGATGAAGCAGACGATTTCTGGACCATAAGAAAAGTCGCACCGGATGTTTTGATATGACATCAACTACCCTCAACCTAGGACTGATGGAGACAGCAGCCCAGCAGAATCACGACGCAAATCTTTCTTCGTCCTCTGATTGGCTTTTACACTTAATAAAATTCTTATTGGTTTAAATAATTTTTCATTTATGCTCCATGAATGTACGTAAGCTCCGGATTATTTTTTGTAAATTAGTTGATGAAGCTATTGTAATTATAGCGAAAGCGGTCCTATTTTTAAAGTTTTAATGTTTTAAATATATTGCTTTTTGAATTTTAGGTTATGTCCGTCTATTTTATTCCAGTTACATTCTGCGTACGTAAAATTATTTCTCTTAAAAGTGACCTTATTTGTTATTTTTTTAGCTTCTTTTTCGATAGAAAAACAGGTTTATCAGAGAGAGCGTCTAGATCAGTGAAGGAATCTTGTTGAAACGAGAGTTTTTTTCTGTTGCTTTTCATTTTTTTTTTCGGCAAATTTATTGTGAAGCTTAACGAAATGGTGGTGGACTGAGAGGAATATAAATATTCTGCAAGTTTACATCTATTCTTAATAGTTTAGTTGCGATTTATAAAATATACTTTATAAGGATTTCTTGTAAACAGACAAATTTGTAATTTCTGTTAAGTTTATAAATTCGACCAATGTACATTCTTACAGTTTTGCTTTTCTGTAGTATTTCAGAGACCTATTTTGCGTTTCAGACATTAAGAAGCATTTTAATAGAAATATTTAGGAACCAAAGAAAAAGGAATTGCAGAAGATCAACATCACCATGATCCAATTTAAAGAATTGAAGCCGTCAAAACAAGAGCGACAATTTGTTGATTTGAAACTTTAAATATAGTGGAACCCTGCCATTCGTCCGCCTCACTACTCGTACAACTCGTTATTCGTCCAACTTTTTCAACTCGCCATTCATACTTGCCCCGCGATTCGGACAGCGTGACCTTGTTACTGGCCGCGCCACGCGATCGCTTCAGCTCAGTCTCGTGCTAGCTTCCGTACGCTACACATCATCCACGCAAGCTTTGTGCTATTTTTTTATTATTTTTTGTTATTTTTATATTTTTATTAAAAATAGTGCAGCCATGGGTCCGATAAAAATTACTGATTCAATCAAGCCTAAAAGGAAAGCAGTGACAACGACAATTGAATTGAAAAAAGAACTCGTTGCGAAGTTTGAAAGTGGAACTCGTGTCTCGGACTTGGCAACTCAGAACAGCATGGCGAAATCAACCATATAGTCTATACTGAAAAAGAAAGACATAATAAGAGAGGCTGATGTGGCGAAAACAGTGACCGTTCTTGCTCTGAACAGGTCACCTATAATTGAACAAGTGGAAAAACTTTTGTTAGTTGGATTAACGAAAAGCAACTTGCTGCATTTCTGAAACAATAATCCTTCTCCCCTTCTAAAACATCAACATCCCTCTTCCTCCTCTCCACCTTCCTCTTATGCTATCAGCTCACCTCAGTACAGGTAAAGTGCAGTTAAATCTTCAGTTATTTCATGTACAGTACTGTATAGTTATTATTTTCATAGTTTTTATGTGTTTAAATAAGCAATCATCTCTGGGTTCTGGAACGGATTAATCCAATTTACATGATATCTTATGTGAAAAAATGATTCGCCATTCGTACAAATCGCCATTCGAACTGCCTCCTGGAACGGATTGTGTACGAATAGCGGGGTTCCACTGTATTAGCAAAAAAAAAAAGAAGAACGCAACAGAAAATGGGAAAATGAAATAAAATTATCTCTGCTCAAAGTGTAAAATAGGTTTTCACTGCTTATTTGATTGTACGATTAATCAATAAGCCAGCACGAAAATCAGCATAAATTATTTCAAAATAATGATGAAAAAGAAACAACATTGACGATTTTAAAACAATATCTTTGAAAATAATTCAAAAATTAAGACATACTGAGGTAAATATTCCCTTTATCAGATAAATTTCCTCTTTTACCATCGAGAAATTGTTTTTTTCTTCTTATGTTATTTTTGCTGTTCTTAGTGTAGTTTCTGATTAAACCATTCTGTTTTCCCTTTGATCTTATTAGCAAAAAAGGTTTCTTAGAAGTTAAGTAACTATTATAAATGAATTAAGGGAATAATTGCAATTGGATTCCACTGTTCTTCAAAATACATAAAGAATTATTAGTATTCTAGATCGTTCTTTCTTTTTTTCTAGTATTTGCACAAATTTTAATTCTGCTTTTGTTCAGGAGTTTGCCCACAAAGAGTAAATAAAAAAAATCCCAATTTTTCAATTTTGAACAAACCTGAAATTTTTTTTATTAAACTTGTAATATAATATTTCATTGGAAGTCAATTGGCTTTCAAACAACATTTGACTGTGATTAATTTATGAACGAATGAGGTCAAATCATTCCTAATTGTATTTCACTAAAATATACAACCACAATATACATTGGTCAATAATCCACTGATAAGAATTCGACTTTTATTTAATTTCTAATTTGCCCACCCTATTTATGAACGATATAATTTCTTTGAGTTAAAAAAGCCAAAATATCTGACTTTACACCAAGTCATGTGAATTTAGGTGGTTCTTGATAAAGCTTCCGGTATTCTTTGATTAATGACGACTTTAAGGAAACCCCGACACCAAAGGATTGTTTGAATCTTAGGATTTGTCTCAGGATAAAGAACTAAGGGGAAATCGAATCCCGTTCTGCAGCCAAGAATAAATGTCTGACTTTTCCGACAATTCTGAGAAGTAAATTGAAGATTTAAATATTGAAACAACATTCGCAATGGAAGGACATAAATAATGGTCATTCATTTGAAAGACTAACTAGATTGAACAATTGTTCTTTATATTAAATATTTGTCTATGAATACATTTGTAACATAAACTTTGTTTAATTTGTCATGAATTATTTTTATTTATTTATTTATTTACTTTACATATGTATATAAACAACAATAGGTGAGATCAAATTGTTTTTCAAGTGGCATCCTGGAACAGCTGTTTCACGATCTTTGGCGATCATCAGCCAGGAGCAGTCACCAGTAAAACAACAAGGTCTCCGTACTGAGGCTAATGAGGCCGGCGAACGGCTGGCATATGAATTTTCTCATTTATTTTTCATTAGTGAGTTTCTTATTTTGTTCATTTTTTCTTTTGAGGCATCATTGCGCTTCCGATGAACATATGTTTATACTTTTGCTAAATAAAAATTATTTTATTCACTTCTTAAGAATTTCAACGATTACATTAGAATAATTAGACCTCTATTGAATAAAAAAATACATTTGCTTAGATCATAATTGCTTGCTTGGCCTTGTTTTTTTAATTCTTTTTAAACTCTTATTTAATGGAATATAGAGATGCGGAAGACGGATGATAACGCAAACTCAGAACTCTAAAAAGTAGCATTTTTGAAAAAAGTTTGAGTGAAATAAATTGAGTGTGATTTGTTATTTGAATTGGGCTAAAAATAGGACCTTGTTAAGGAGGGGGTTTTCAGGGGTGTTAGGGCAGGTCTCAGATTTCTAAGGGCTATGTTTAGATTTCTGTAGGGCATTGGTTTTTCCTTTCTTTCTAATATTTAAGAAAGATATCAATCGCAAGGCACAAAGCTTTTTACTAATAAATTTTAATAATTATTATTCATTCTTGTGGCGATCTAAAAAAAAAAAAAATACATCAGTATCATTATTAAGCAACGAATTGTGGCTCCTGGCAATCAAATACAAAATAAAAAATACTAAAATACGGTGCTGATATTCATAATTTTAAAATAATTTGGGGATAAAGATTTTTTTTTTTTTTTTTAAATTTATAGCTTTAAACGTCCTTGGGTTATTATTATTGCTGTAGTGTTTTTCTTTTAATTAGGAATTTTATTACTATTAAGAATCGAATAATTATAAAATATTTTTTGATTTTTGCCAAATTGCCTTAATATCTATTTTCCAATTACTACACAAGTTTTAAGGATATCCTAAATTTCTTTGTTACAAATCTTTCGAATTTAATATTGGTAAAGCGAATAAAGGAATTGAAGATTAAAAAAGTCAGATTTTTCTTATTTTTATTTTAGAATTGTTATTATTTTTAGTATTTTACAATTAATAAAAACAGGATTTTAATGTTATTGAATCCTGTTAATTGAAATTTTCATTGAAAAACGTGTTCTTTAGATAATGTATTATTTCACTAAAAAACATTCAAGAAGAATAAATAAAATGATTTTTTTAATAACAAAAAAATTACAAATAATTAATTCTAGTTAATTTCTAGATGAAATTGCGCATTTATGAGAAATATAAGCTTAAATTTTTTATGTATTTATTTAATGTTAATGTTTTTGTGTTACTTTATTTCTGTCAGATGAAAACAAGACTTTAGAGTCGTCTGATAAAAAAAAAAAAAAAAAAGTCAGCAAATGGGGGTTTTTTTTAATAGTCAATCTTTCTTTTCTAATTTATATTAATTGTATTTTTTTTAATTCATTTACTTTTCATATTTTTGCTTACTTTGGTCAAAAGGAAGATTAGAGTTTTCAATTCTCTCAAAATCCAGGGAACCAGAAGAGGTCAAAACAAAGACTGATATTGAGGTCAGCGCGGCAATGGTGAGGTGACGTATTGTAATCTGTTAAGCAAGTTTTATAATAAGTCTATTACCAATATCTTAACAAAAGAAAAGTGAAATAGATTCAATTGCTTAGCTTTAAAGAAACATCTTTTTATGTATTTATAAACAAGGGCTTTATTTAATATCCTTCCCTGCCCTAAACATTCGCTTGTAATAACTTAAGGTGAAGAAAATGGATTTTGCTTTTCTAATTACCTTCAGATATTGTGTAAGTTGAGATGCATCTCCGACACTAACCAGACGGAAGAATTCTTGTTCCTTTTGGGTCAGTGAATCTCCGAGGTTCCGTACAATGGATGCGATTGAAGCCATGTTGGGACAGATGCTGTCCCCTCTCCGAAGCCAAAACACCGTTTGAGCCTCAACCGACCTGTGGGGACTACAAGGTCACCCACCGCCCAGCCTCAAGGATGGAAACGGAAAAATATTTCCACCTCTTCTACAGTTAAAAACTGTTTGATTACTCTATATAGTTCTAGTTTACACGTTGTGGAATTAGACATATAAATTAGTATTTAAATAAGACAAACAAATTTTAAAACTTTATGTTAAAATTTTTTTTTTTTTTTTTTACTTAAAAATTGTTCACAAATAAATTTAAGTATTTGTAAAACAAATGTTGTACTATTTCAAAATCCAAATTCAAAAAATAGTTCTGATTTGGAAGAATGGAATTTGATCGAATAAAGATTTCTATTTTTTATTGGTCGTAAGTAGATTTTGTTTGGCAAGGTTCTATCTGAATATGCAAATATTTTAAAAAAACAAAAGCAAACAGATTTTTGTAATAATTTTGGAAAGAATAGGGTCTGTTTTAAGATTCTAAGAATTCTTTTTTTTTTTTCATGTGAACATAAAATTTTTCAACTTTGAAATATGGTTTACAGTTTCCAAAGTCGTTCTTTGTTAATTGTTCCATAGTTGTATCATTGATTAATGTAATAATGAGATATGAAAGAACAGCGTTCGACCCCCAAGTGAGGTCGGAGATTTTTTTCCGAAATTAAATCATCTCCTCGATAGATCCTGGAATGTAGGCAGTTGTTTGTAAAATATGCAACTACGTTTTATCAAGGAACCTAATTTCTGTTTTGGTGACGTCAGTTCTTTCGATGGCGTCAATTCATTGGGTTTTTAAATAACGACTCTTTCACTTCTCAACTTCTTTTAATAAATAGTACATTTATTGCATTCGACATTTCATTTTTATTTATTTTTTTTTGTTTTTGTTTAAAAATTTAGTATTAAATATTATTAGTATTAATTTTTAATTACTTTGTTGCAACTATACATAATAACAAAATTCGTAGCAAAACAAATTTGTAAATAATGAAACAATTTTCAATTCTTTTCAATAAATATTTGTACATTTAAAATTTTATTCTTTAATGTTCGTTTTATAATATTTAACTATGTTAAATTAATACATTTAATAAATTAAAAAAAACTCTTTTAATTGAAAAATTTGAGTTTTCAATATATTATATAGATTTTTTTTAATGTTTTCTTTACAAGTTCTTATATCGAATCACTCAAGGCATTACTGATAAGGATTTATTATATTTTTTAATTTTAATTGTAGATCAATCAACGATGTAAGTAAGTTATTGAACAATAAAAAATATTTGAAAACATTGAATTAAAAGTTTGGTTCTGAAGGAGGAGTGGGACATGATGGTATACAGAAATACTATATAATAAATATAGTATATAGTATATTTTCCACTCCGGGATGAGATTATCTCATCACAGAGGGGGAAATCCCTCAAAAAAAAAAAAAGGATCTATATAGTAACATTGAATAAATTCAACTGTATAGGAATGAATGCCTATCAAAAACCGCAGTAACACTTCAACAATATCGCATACATTTAAAATCTGTTGTTTTCATCTTATAATTAAAATTGAAAAAAAAAATATAAAAACATTAACGTTCATATAATATTTAAAATACTCGTCACCCATGTTTAAAATTTGCTATCGAATACACAAATGAAAAGAAAGAAATTCCTTTTCTTGACGTCTAGTTACACTATGTAATTCTAAGTAGAAAACATCATGTTACAGGAAACCAACTGCTTCCAACAAAACCGTCCACTTTAATTGTTGCGTTCACGTCATCAAAAACCGAACGTGTTATCTATGGAACTGAGGAAGACTTTTCTTATTTCATCTTGGAATTGAGAAAAATCAAAAAATTCTTTTATGATAACCAATACCAAGAATGTATAAAGAAACAATTTACAAAATATATGACAATGAGAGAACAGAGAGACCTAAAAAAAAAAGTAATTATTATTCCTTTCATTGTAAATTTGGAGAAACGGTTAAGAAAACGTTTCACTGGTACAAATAAGCAAAGTTTAGCTTACAGGAATATTCAGGAAATTCGTTTTGATAATGATAACAAAAATGAGAGAATGGTATCAATAGTGGAGGTGCTGCCTATGTAGTCAATTATTGTTTCTATGTAGGTGAAAGTGACAAATCTTTAAGCAAAGAATTTATTAGCACGAATGTATTTGTAAAAGCTTAATACCGACTCTTCTATTTTTTTGTCTATTCCATCAATCGCCCCCCTCTTCATTGATACAAAATTTTAAAGATTTGTAATAGTGATGGAAAAAAGAGGTATCTCCCATCATGCATTACTATAAACAAAACATGCTTGATTTGGTTTTATTTAAATTGCATGATGGGAGATTTTCTTTTTTTCCAGCATTTCCTCTGCACATTAAACTGCTTTTCTTATTTGTAAGAATGACTTGAAAGTTAAGAGTTTTTGGATATACTTTTCTAGCTCTTATAATAAGCAAATAATATCCTATCAAAATGTGACTTTTTACTTTGAATCTTTAAAATTGCCGGACAAAAGAAAAGAAAAAAATGACAAGATCATCTTCACATTTTATTTAAATTTTTGTTGTGTTTTCTTGGTGGCTATTCGATGGCGCTGTATAAACATGTGCATTTCTTTTTCTGACGGATAACCAATCGTCTTCCTCTTTTTTAATTTTTGGCCAATCTTTGACAATTTTACTTCCTTCCATTTGATTTTCCTTTATATTCCTTTCCTTTCATGGCTTTTATTCAGCTGAAGATGACCTTAACGTATTCCGCAGATCGAAACCGTCATGTAATGTGTTATTATTATTTGTTTTTGCTCTTTGTACAATTTTTACTGTTTATAAATACAACAGACTTTGCTATTATTTAAGTTTCTGTTATTATGGTTTTTGAAACATTTAATATTCAATTAATTGTACATTTGTCCATGACAAATGTTTAATTAATTCAATATATCCTAAACAATTATATTTATTGCAATTTACTTTCTCTAAATTTATTAATAGTAAAAATTATGAAATAATTCATTATTAATAATTAATTATTTAACATTTTATCCCTAAGTTGAAAAATATTTAATCACTATACTTACAATGAAACTGCAAAATTGTAATATATTCCTTTCCTTTTCTTACTGGTTGACTGAATACAGTTACTTTTAATTTTTCTATAATTATTCCAAAAGATATTTAAAAAAATACCTGCATATTTTATGGTTAATTTAAATTCTGTATCTTCGGAGTTTATGAGGATATTGAAATCAAGCTCCTGAATCTTGTATATCTATTAAAAGTCTTTGATGTTTTTTGAAGTAATACATTTTCATTGTTCTCATGATTACAATGAAAAATTTTAAAACAAGCGAGAAACTTTTTTTTATTAATTGTTTCAGATCTGTTAGCCCTCCTTTGCCAATGTGTAGGAAGTACTTCCGTTCTGTTCTAATTTCCCCAGTATCAAAATTGATAGCTCTTTCTTCAAGAATGTTCATCTTTGTCAGTTGAGAATTCTAACTGAGCGAAGGGGAGGAGGTGGCCATGGTTTTATTTAGAAGAAAATCCATTGGATTGATTTAGTCTCACTGATCAAGAAACTGTTAGGAATCACCTCTCCAGCGCCTGCAGGATATACATACAATACCATAAAATAACAATGTTGTTATTATGATTATTATTACTCTATTCAATATGTACTAGAAAAAAAATAGTAGGCGTCTTATTTCCCTAATTACAAAATGCTTCAAAACACCTTCATTGAACCAGCGAGAATAATATAAAGATTAAGTAAAAATAGTTATAGAAATTCAACATAAATCTACAGTGAAAAAATATTTGTTAACAAAATTAACAAAGAAAATAAAAAAATTTTTCTGGCTTTTTTTTTAATTTTTTTATTCTGTAGTAACAGTAATTTGTAAAGTGAATTCCACAAATTTTAAAAGCAAATACTATATTACACAATTGTACAATATAGTTCAATATAAGAATGAAGAATTCTTATATCTTATTTTTGCCTTAGTTATGAAAATATATATTTCTAATGTAATGCTTTATCTATTTTAATCATATCTGAAACATTCTTGAAAAAATTTCTAGATATAAATGACAAAAATTCCAAAAAAACTGATATTAAAACAAAAAAAATGATATTAGAACAACTATCCTTCATAATTATAAAATTTATTTCGTGATTATTAGTATATTTTAATATTTTTTTAAATTATTACCGATTTATTTTTTGATTATTAAAAAAAAAAAAAAAACCCACAAAAGAAAAATAATATTTTCATTCCAAAATAAATGATTTTAAGTTTTCTTTACGAAATGAGATCTTCATTCCTTTCTGCCAAATCCATCCGATGTTTCAATGTTTATAGAAACGATGGAAAGTGACTGAGATCAATTATTGTTTGAATTCATTGGTGTGAAGCAAAAGAATATTAAGTTTCTTTGATTTCTGTCAAATAAATGAAGTGTCCACTTTTCACAGCCTATTAAGAAATGATTGAAGAAGCCATAAAAAGAACAGTTTATTTATATGAAGTATGTTAGCTTTTTTGAAAAGTGTTTACTTATCTCACTTCATTAATATCAACCAAAATATTAAAATTAAAGTAATTGTACATTATTTTCACATTTTATTTAAGAAGCATTTTATATGGATTGGCTTTCCATTTCAAGTTGTTTCCTCTACAGACAGATAACAATGGAAAATATTAATCTAGAATAGAATAGATATTAATATAGTCTGACATCTAGAATATTCTTCGGGTCTACATGAATTAAAAAACATAATGTAACGAAAAAAGTTTACCACTATTAGCATAATTTCAGGTTTTGTTGAAATGGCTAATGTTTGTTTAATCAATTAGCACAGAAATGGTTTGGCTAATTAGAATGTAATACAAAGAAAACTACTTTTAGGATATCCCCAAATTTTGCAAAACACATGAAGAGGTCATTAGGAGAAATTACCGAAGGCTTCTTTGATGTATTCGATTACATCTGACGTTCATCTATTTTCTATAAAAGGTTCAGAAAAAGTACAATCTATCATAACTGATAGTAGTTTTCTGATTACAATTAGAAAACTAAGCGTAGGACTAGAATTCTCTTTAAGAATTACTTTCTTATCAAACATAGAATTTTATTCATATTATCTTATCTCTGAAAATCTATCGTAAAATCTTATCTACAAAAGGGGTAGGCGGTATTTCACTTAGTTTCCCACTACAGGCCTTTGTGGCCCTTGGGGTCGCGGGAGGTAAGACTCCCCGCGTTCCGTGACCAACGGGACTAAGTTGGGTTTGGGTGGTCAACGGAACGTCCTCCTGCCTTTAACCCCCGGGAAAGAGACCCATTCAACAGAGGGTTGAGGAGACCTTAGGAACCATTAGGAGGAGAATGGAACGTGGAAAAATCCCTGCCCTCGCCGATGCCGGAGATCGATCACTCCCTTCAACCCACTGCCAAGAGCCCTTACCCACTCGGCTACAGGGCCCACATTTCAGGACGTAAAGCTACTATTTTGTAGTCTTAAATTGCTTATTTGTAAGTCACAATTAATTACGCATTGTGTGTATTGAAACTTAATTCAGAAAGGTGTAATTGTACAGTAAACAGACGACTCACAAGTATAATAAGTAGTTATTGAAATGAACTGGTGGTACAGGCGCAGGCTGTGAGCTGAGTGATCAACGATGAACCTCTGGAAATCGGGAACTGGGCTTTTTTTTTTCCGAGAAGTAAAGATCTTTGGACTGGCCACCCAATCTCAACTAATTTCGATGGGTCCGGTGAGAGTCTTCGACGCTCCGTGATACCAAGGCTCTTCAGATAGGGTGACCACATATCCAATATGTCCCGTTTTTTTGAGGCGTCCCATTGTCCCGATAAATTTAATACTGGACGATTAACTCTTTGTATTTTAATGACATTTCAAAATAACTATTTATCTTCATTTCTTAGTTTTATTTTCAGCCGTTGAGAACGTAAAAAATTGTGAAGAAATAAAGTTATTTATTTGTGCACTGAGCGATTCTGCACTGAGCAATATGGAATCATTCGTCGAGTGTTTTTGCACTGTAAAGTTATGAACACGTTACGTTTCCAACAATTGATATTAGAAACACTTTCTTTATGCCATTCCATAATTACAAAAATCATATTTATAAACAATTTTATAAAATTACATGAAAAAATAAATTATTCCTTTAACGTTGTAATGAGTAGTTGAATGGAACTGATGTCGGAAATTGTTACATATTTACAAGTAAACATTGGCAAATACATCCAAGTAATAGAAGTAATAAATTTCTAGTTGTTATTGAGCGTTTCATTTTTATTTTTATTTTGAAAATCTGGTACCTCTCATTAGAGAAATAAATCTGTCAATAGATCAAGATATGTGAAAAATATTGTAAGATAGCACTAGTAATGATATCCCATGAAAATAATTTTTGAACTGTGAATAAATGAACCATTTCCCATTCAAATGACCTATTTTGGAATATCAGTGGGAAGAGGTTTTAAAAGGTCAACTGATTGAAAAGGTTTTCCAGTAAATTAGTGGTTCTTTTTAATTGCACCTAGAGCTTATTACAGAACAATGGCAGTCGTAATTCTCAATAACAGATCAATAGAGTGCCTAAATATCACCCTAAAAAGGACTTCTCGGTCCACTCTTTTTAGTAGATTGGATTTTCTTTTTCTTTTAATTAATTTGGAAAACAACGAGAGACACAGTTTTACTTTAATTAGCATTCTAAAAAAGTGCTTGATTTTAAAATTAAAGGTATGTATATGAAATGAGAATGAAATGACCAAACAGATACTTCTTAATAAAAACAATGCTTTCATCGGGTCTATTTTGAAATTATGTTTTAGGTTTATAAATAATTTCAAAGACTTCTATTTCAATTCATAATATTTTAAGAAATTCCATTAAATTATATTACATCGTAATAATGACAAGCAGAGCCTAACATATTCAATAATTGATAATATATTATATTTATATTTGTAAATAGTTATATTTTTTTAATATATATGTTTTTTTTTAAAAAATTGGAATGACTTTTAAAAATTTATATTTCTTGATAAGCAAGGCTACATGATGTTGAGCTAATGATTTGAAATTATTTTTAATACATATTGAAAAAAAAAAGCAGTTTTTAATAGCTATTTAGATCTAATAATTGCAATAACTGAATCATTTTATTATTGATTCAGCAATTTTAATCAGTGAATGTTAAAGAAGCAATTTAAATCTTCAATGAGTGTTTGCCAACAGATAGGCTGCTTGTAATTACTTTGCGGCTGCGCATAAATATTCTCAGTTGAGTTCTCAGTTCCCATCACCGAACATCCACCCCCGTAGATTATGGAAGTGATGGAGAAGGAAGACAACTGATGCTAACCAGTGAAAAACCTTCAACTGTTATTATTCATGAAAACAGGTTTGGCATTTTAGAGTGAAGATTTCATTCTGAGTAATCAATTATCATTCTTTAAGTATTTCTTTTAAGAATAAAGAAAGTTTCTTTAAACGTTTTTGAATTTTTAATTTCATATGAAAACAAAAATATAAAACAGAATATATCAAGAAAATCCTCTTTCCTTAAACATTTCCTTAAAATTCATAAATGCTATTTCCTTTTTAAATATTATGTTTAATAAAAAAATGCTTCGCATTAAACATATACTTATCTGTTACGATATTAAATAAATATATCTTCATGATAACATTTCTTCATAATCTCCTTTACTCCATAATAACAATATTTCGAACAATAAATAATAAATGCAATGACGAATTGGATAGATTGCTTATTGAATCTTGTTATATTAATTCATATAAATGTTTTAATAAGGATAAATCTCAAAAAGTTTCTTATGTCTCTTAAGAATTTTTAAAAAAATATTTAAACAAAAGAAAATTGAAAAAAACCAGCAACATAGAAGAAATTATTAACAATGACATTGTAATTGTCGGATTTATAAGGGCATTTATTTGTTATTTAGTAATTAGTTGATTTTGTATATCATATTTTTAATTTTATTAATTAATAATTGAATTCTCTTATAAAGATGTATACATCAAATAGAACTTTCATCAATTGTAATTTAGATTATGATTATTCATTGTTTGTTTTATGTTCAAAGAAAGAAATAGTTTTATTTTTTCAACCTGAAGAAGAATAATCGATAAGATTGTTCGAAATATTGTTATTATGGAGTAAAGGAGATTTTAAAGAAATATTATCATGAAGAAGCTTCGCATTAGCTTAAAAAATACATGATTTTAGTTCTAAACTTATTTAAGTATTAAAAGTGACACGTTTTCCAATATAAATTGTAAGAAAAAAATGTTTTATATACATACATATTCTACATATATATTAAATAAACCAAGGATAATATTCTACGTATCTTTTTATAAATCATATTTACTTCAATAACTGCATCATAACTACCATACTTCTTCACTTCCATTTTACAAAACTTTAAAATAAAACGGTTATTACAAAGTTCTTTTTTAGCATCCTACTATTGTTAACATGCTCAAAATAATAATTCACTAACTATTCAATTATTACAGAATAATGATAAATAAGCATAATTATTGCATAATAAAAAGCACAATTTAATTATTGGAATTTAGTGAATTTTGTAATTTTTTTTTTTTAAGTTTTTATTAAAAACTTACTTACTTCCATACCTGTTTGTTTATTTATACATTCAAAATTTTGAATTACACAAGCTTCTACTATACACATAGATTTTGTATTAGTTTCCTGGAATAAATAATTAACTTCTGGATCCGGATTATGTTTATTTTTCAAACAGTGCTCTGCCCAATCGGAAATTCTCGGGTGGTTATTATGATAAGCACTTATATGCTCCTGGACCCTTTCTTGGATGGTCCTACTTGTGTTTCCGTAATACATTTTATTACAAGATTGCATTTCAATTTATATATCACCCCTATCCTAATCATTAATTCATTTACTTTGATTTTTTTTTATTAATGATCCTAGGTTTTTATTTCCGATTCTTATTATTGATATATTATTTAACTCCCATTCTAATTTAGTTTCTTTTGACAATTTACTCCGTATGGTATTTTTACTATGTTGGTATATTCTTTCTTAGGTTTTGATGTTCTCTTTATTTTAAAATAACTGTTACTTATTTTATTAATAAAATTCTTTGGGTATTTATTAATTAACAATTTATATTCTAAATCCTTAATTTTTGGAGTCCATTTGCTCTTGTCTAAAGTGTTATTTATTATTTTATCCATATAGTTCCAAATTATTCCTTTTGTTTATTTTTACTTTGTGTGCAGAAAAGAAATTGATCATTATATTACTCTGATATTTTTAGTACAATGTTCATACTCTACATGCGTTGATTTGTTATTAACAAAATGTCGAGGAAAACTAGACTACTTTTATCTTCTTTTTCATTTTTCATTTGAACTCTTTTATCAAATGAGTTTACATAATTAAAGAATATATCGAATTGTCTCTCTGATCCTGACCATATTAGTAAAACGTCATCAGCATAACGCATATATTCTTAGTTATTATTCTTTCATTTCATAATATGTTCTTGTTCTATTTTGTTAAGAAATATATTATATAAGGACCCTGATTTTGCACTTCCCATCGGGAATCCTTCAATTTTTAAGCCCATACTTTCTTCTTAAATCCTTTCTACTAACTTGCATTATTAATAAACAACAGACGTCTTCTTCTTCCCCAAAAACATTTTTAAAATATATTTATTGAAACAAATTTTTGGAAAATTCTTTTCATTCCTTTTTCAAGTTATATCAAAACAATCAATTAAATAACGAGATGTCACACATCAAAATCACATCCTGGACATAATTGAAATCAACAGTACTTACTTATTATTAAACTTACAATCTCTTACATTTAAACATTTGGACAATTGTTGAAACTCTTCAAATTTTGCCAATCTTTTATTATTTATACATGAATTTACCATATCTTTTGTTAAATTTACTAATACATTTTCAACTTCTAATCCATCATTACGATTAATATTATGATTTTTTGTATTTCTTATAATCAAACATTCTATAATTTTCCTTGTTTTAGTATCTTATTCCATATATAATAATTTTACTTCTTCACTAATATTATGCTCCAATCTACAGCAATGTTCAGCCAAATCAGACCTGTCACCTTGCTTATTCTAAATACAACATATATGTTCCAAAACCCTCTCTCGAATAGTACTTTTACTTTCTCCAACATAAAAAGTTCTACAATATAAACATTCTAATTTGTAAATTAAATTCATATTACATTTGTTTTCATTTTTATTTAATTCATAACATAATATATTTTTTAATTTATAAGTGTATTCAAAAGTTAAATTAATGTCATATTTTTTGCAAATTCTTTTTAATTCAAAACTTCTTTTATTCAAATAAGAAACTATTAATCTTTCCTTATTATATTGGTCTACTTCTTTAATTTTCAGTGTGTCATACTGTTTTAAGGTCTCATCTACGAAAACTTCTTCATAATCATTTTTCTTTAATATTACTTTCATTTCATTTACTTCATTTATGAAATCATTATCTGTTCTATTAAGATCTATCAATTCTATTAATATAGTTTTCAATTACATTCCTTTTTGATGTGTGTATCATGTCCTGATCTAAAATTAACCATATGGTCACTTTGTGACTCCTTTCTATAATGTCTTAAAAATAAATTATTATTATTATTTTTAACTAGACAAACATCTAAAAAGTTCAATTTTCCATTAGTCTCTTTTTCCATTCTAAAATTTATATTTGAATTTTTTTTCATTTATAATCTTAAAATTTTTTTGGAATAGTCTAATAGTATCATACCATATTAACAGTATGCCATCGGTATATCTGAAATAAT
>JAFIDM010000001.1:150982674-151026566 GCA_023159025.1 Thereuonema tuberculata | reverse complement strand
TTTTTTCTTTATTCCTTTTATTTTTATTTTTTTAAACATCACTTCTTTGTATTTAAATTTAAAATAAATAGTGCTGTGAAATTCTTATAAAAACCTGCAACTCTGATAGTAATTCGCTTTCTATATTCTATGTAAATTAAAAATTTTTCTATGGAACGTTATTAACTCCTAAAATTTAGATAATATTTGCTGGAGGTAATCAAGTTTTATTTCAAATTTTGTAATTAAAAAATAGGAAATTTTCTTTCTCTTAAAATAAACTAGAAACTACTGTTTAAATGAAAAGTTAAAGAATGTAAACTAATATTCTAACTTAAAAGAAAACAAATTGGAATTTATCAAAATATGTAACAACCTATTTTTCTAACCAAATTTACTAGACCATTTTTCTTCCACGTACTCAATTCATTTTTTTTTCTGTTCTATATGTTTGTCCATTTAAAAGCTTATATGGCTGATAGATTTCCCTAGATTTTGGAGCAACACATTTACCTATGGTTCAGTTTAAAACTATAGCACAGTTATTTTAGAATAGGTTCCAGCGTCGCTTGTAAATGCCTCTACCCATAACAATTACTAGTAGATGGGTAGCTCAGCGCACACCTATTGGCAGAAATCAATGATATTATGCTAAGATATAATACTACTATTACTACTACTGCTATTACTACTACTACTATTACTACTAATTACTACTACTGCTATTACTACTATTACTACTACTACTATAACTACTACTATAACTACTACTGCTAGTACTACTACTACTATTACTACAACTACTATTACTACTACTACTGCCATAATAGTATTGAAGTCATTAGTAGATAAGTAGTTTTTAGATTTAACTTTCTATTGCAGTTTTTTTTTTAAGCTAAATATTTTTAAATGTTTTCCAGAGCTCTAAAATCCTTGGAAACTATGGCAGAAGTAGAATACATAGAGGTATTTTTTTTATATTTTTTAAAAAATGTTGCAATTTAAAAGAGATCGAAGAATTATAAAATGATTCAAGAAAAACTTTCAATTTTGTTAACATTTGGTGAACATCAAGCCAAGAGACAAAAGTTGGAAACCTATCTTTGTGATTCCGTTAAAAAAAAATAAACAATATTTATTCTAAGAGGATTCATAAAGGAATCCAACCTTTTTTAGGCGGAATTAGTAAGATAAAATTAAACTTATTATTCGCTTTCAGCTCATTGATTAAAGAAATTAACTTTACAGCCAAGAAGTATAATTTATAAAGAAAATACAGTGCAACTTGGATAATTCGAAGCTGAAGGGACCACTACAAAACTTCGAATTATCCAAAACTTCGAAGATTTCGAATTAAACAAGTTACATCTTTTAACTTTAATTCAGGTCCACTGAATGCTTGAAAAGATTATTCTGTCAATAAGTAATAATTATTCAGAAAGATCATGGTATGAAAGACTTAAACACTAAGTCTAGACTTATATGTATGTAAACAAAATAAGATTTACATTAGGTAAGCTACAATACATTTTGCATTCAATACAGAAAATTGTAGTTTTTCAAAAAACTGCGCAATGTCTGATTGTTTTGTAGAATTCAGTCGCTTAAGGTTAGCAAAATCATCAAGCACGTTTAGTGAACGGAAAACAGCTTCACTTACGTTGGTTTGTCCTTCAATGTACTGACAAAATTCGACGCTATCCCGTACTCGTTGGCGATTTGGCATTTATTCTTCACACCCTTTTCCACCTCGCGAATGACGGCGACCTTTTCAGCGAACGTTAAATTCTTGTACATGCCTGTTTACTGAAAGACATGGTGACACTGACAGCAGGAAGCTCGAATGGCGTCTGAAGCGTCACGTGTCGAACGGTGGCGGGAAGGGGATTTCAGTTGTCACGTGTCGAATTTCTTAACGATGAAACGCCGAAAAGTCGTTATGATTCGAAATTTTTTATAAAAAACTTCGAATTAAGGAAGTTGAACTTCGAATTATCCACGATTTTTTAACATTGATTTAATAAGAAATTCAAGGGACTAAGAGAAATCTTCGAATTAACCACGATTTCGAATTAAATTATCGAATTATCCAAGTTGCACTGTATTTGATTCAGAGCAGCCTATTGCCTTTGATGCAGACAATATATTTATAGTTTTCGAATATTTCCAAAAATTTCTTTTTAGCCAATTGTGCCAAAAAAAGACATTAACTTTGATTAAAACTCCTTATCATTAGGAAGCTTAACATTAGTATTGCATTAGTTAAGCCTAACATTCTACTGATTATTAATTTCAGGAACAAGACCAGTCTCCTCTTACTTGTATGATTGTAAAGTTTTGGGAAAGAACATCTATACCAGGAATCTTTCATATCAGACAAAGCAAAAACAGGATTAGAAAATTAGGATGGGCCATTTTTATCCTATTTGGTTTGGGAATGGCAATTTATCAATCGAAAGATCTGATTGAAGAATATAGAAAGTAAGTGATTTTTTTAAAGAATTGTTTGTCTTTTCAACAACCATTTGCAATTAAGTCGTTCAGATGAGCAACATTGTAACAAAAACAAAAATCATGATAAAAAATAGATGATAGAATCTTATTTAATCTTAATTTTGAAACGCATTCTTTATTTACCTATTTACTTGTTGTTGTTTTACGGTTCACACCAAAGTGTGATCTTTGTGTCCGAAGGTCTGTGTTCTAAGGATCTCTAGTGTTCCCAACATTACGAAATCCTACATTGGGATGGTTTCCCGTTGCCTTCCTCAGAAAATAGTTAAGGAATGATTTCAGACCTGAAGAGAAAGATAAAAAAGCAGACAAACACAGGGCAAAGAAATTTTTCAAACAACCATGCCGACGCCGGGATTGGAACCCCGGTTCCAACACATCTGACTCATGGGAGGTCGGTGCTATGCTGGAACGGCACTTACTTATTACCAATGCCCAATTCCATACCGTTTTGTGTTAATAGTTACAGTTACAATTATTACATTCCTAGCAAAATACTCTGTGCTTCTCGCGGGTTACAACAAGAGTTGTCGTGATGTGGAGAAGGAATGAAATTGTAATTGTGAGATCACTTCGAATCTTCACTAGTTGGTAAAAAAAAATCAAGTGATAGTTACAAATGAATGTTATATTCGTATTTTGGAACCCGAAAATCCCGTAGTTATCAAATATCATCGACATCGGAGAACATAAGACTTCCTGCCCATTTCTGCCCTTTTCTACACCCTTAGGGAAAAATTTTGTCAAACTCTGAGAAAATGTTTAACCCAATTCTAAAATGAACCTTAAACTTTAATGTTTCTATGTTGAGCAGTTTCGACTGAATATTGATGATTCAGTGAGGACACCTACTTTATTATAGAAATCTACCCCTTACGTTCACCCTTTAGGATATTTTTTTTCGAAAAACAGTTCGACTTGTATTTCTGTAAGAAGTGTAGGTTTCCTGAGTTTCACGTTTCTAGCTTAAGCAGTTTCCAAGATAAGCATATCCTTCAGAAAGTTCTCCCTCCCTCTCTCTCCCCCACGTTCCCTCTCTCTGTTCACCCTTCCGGCATTTTTTTATTTGAGAAAAACCGCTGAACAAGTATTTCTTTATTTTTTAAAAGCGATTCTGAGATAATCGTTTCCCACCCCATTTCCTCTTTTGTTCACTCTTTCAGGGTTTTTTTTTTGAAAACCATTGAACATGTATTTCTTCGTATTTTTAAGAAGAAAGTTTTTCTACAGTTCCATGTTTCCAACTCAATCGCTTTCCGAGATTCGCGGAGCTTTCAAGAAAGTTACCTCCCCCCCTTCCCCATTTACATCCCTTTCGACGCCAATATCGAAAATTCGTCGAATACGTATCTTTCAATTTTGTCAAAAAATGTTTCCAATTTCAAACGGTTTCCGGGATATGCAAAGAAAGTCCCAGTTTACATTCCTTATGACGCTAACATCGAAAATTCGTCGAAAACCAATTTTTTATTTTTATATTTTGACAAAGAATACTCATTTAAATTTCGTGCTTCCAAATAAAATGGTTTCCGAGATATGCATACTTGAAGAAAGTTGCCGCCCCCCCACCAGTTTTCATCCGTTTGGAATGGGCCAAAAAATGTTTCCTAGTGAGCGCCTATATCATAAAAGGAAACCCATCCCAAGTTTCTAAGTAACCAAGCCGAAAAAGGAATTTGAGCTATTTTTGTTACTGCAGCAGTTAAAATGCATATTTCCCACTCATAATTCAGCGATTTCGGCTGTGCTTTGATGAGTGAGTGTCAGTGGGTTTTGCCTTTTATATATTAAGATTTGTGTTAAAAAGGATAGTTACAGCATTTTTAATGTTTTAATTATTCATTATAATAAAAAATGATTCATTATAATATTTTAAAATATTCGTTAAACGGGGGAATGCATTAAAGTAAATTTATTTTTATTTTGTGTTTTTAAATCCATTGAACAGTGTTGAAGGCTTACAATAAATACGATGCGAAAGTTTTGACGAGCTTTTAATATCATGAAAGTAAACGAAGATGATTCTGTTCAAGAGTAATATCACAGCAACAAAACAATTTGACGGGCGCTTGTCAACGCCAGCATCTACGTAGAGATACAAATGCAAAACCATTGGTTACTGTCGATAGTCCTAAAAAAAACTGATGCAATGAGCAAAAAATCTGGACAGCCGGAGCGAGGTTGTCATATTTCCTTATCAGGCCAAGTACATGTGTATAGGAAGTCTAAAGAAGCAACTGACCTGGAGGATTCAGTCTTCAAACTCTTTTAAAAACATGGAGATAGATCTGTTTAGAATTCATTTAGTAGGTCTACTGTCATTACTATCGTAAAAATCAGGAAAAAAAAAGGATAACGTCATCAATGTACAAAATAACCATCAACGTCATCAATGTACAAAATAACCATCAACGTCATCAATGTACAAAATAACCATCAACTTGAATATTAATCTTAAAAGAAGGATCACATCTTTCGAGGAACTGCAGTTTTCAATTGGAAGAATAATACAATACTCAGAACAGTTTGTTATTAAGAAGGTATATATGAGTCTACTGTATATGGAATTGAAGCTTATTAAAGACACATGATAGGCCAACACTATGTTAACAACATTTAGTACGATTTCACTGCTGCTTCCTTTATTTAATGAAATTGTAATACCACCTTGAGATTTGTGAATAGTAATTGATGATTCCATCTGAGTCCTTAAGGGTATCTAGCATCCGTAAGAGTTTTAGCTGAAAAGCTCAAAATTACAGCAGTTATCCACCTCTCAACTCTCTGTCAATCCAGACTTTTAAGCTCCGCACCCTAAAAAACCCGTGAACAGATGTCGACATTTTTTTACTTATCTGTACAACATTTTGTTACCAATACCCTAAAAGCTCTAAAAAGTGTGGGTATAAATACACTCACTTCCAAAAGTTAAGCACGGAGAGAAAAAAATGATTAATTTCCGTAAGAGATCTGAATTAAAGAAGCTGAAATTTGCTGCAAAGGTAGAAGGAAGTATGCAAATTATACTGTATAGGTAACAGCCAATCACGGTTTCGCGACGAGAAATATGCAAAACAGGCGGTCGTATAGGAAGCTAGAAGTGTTTCTATGGCTTCTAGAAGACGAATGGAAGATTCTGATCGCTGGCGGGCTGTCGGACGCATTGAGGCAGGACAGTCTATAAAAGATGTTGCTCGTTTCTTTGGCGTTCATCATTCCGTCATTTCACGATTATGAAATAATTCCAAACCAGTCAAACAGTTGTCCGAAGACCTGTAGCCGGTCATCCAAGGGTTATGACCCTCGTGGAGGATCGATATATTGCTGTTGTAGCCAAGCGGAATCAAAGATGGAGCTCCACACGTGTGACATCTATGGTTGTAGCGGCCATTGGTAAGACGATATCTGCCACTACTGTTCATCGAAGGATACACATGAATGGTCTGAACACGAGTTTGTGTTCCTTTATCCGTCCAATCCAGAGGGGCACCATTACAGTGGTTCCGCCAGCATGTGAATTGGACTATGTCCAATTATGTTCACAGATGAGTCCAGATTTGCCCTACAACCCGATGATAAGCGTGTAAGGGTCTGGAAGGAACAAGGCACACGCAATCCGCCCCGGAACATCACCGAACATCACCCATTCCGCGGCGGAAGCATCATGGGAAGCAGAGATTTCATCCGGATATCGCACCGATCTGCACATCTACAGGCGAGGTTCTGTGACGGCTGTACGGGTATCGAGATGAAGTCCTAACCCCATTGTGAAACTGTACGCTGCAGCAGTTGGTGCTTCTTTCGTTTTAATGGACGATAATGCGCGTCCACATAGAGCTGCCATCGTTGACGACTTTCTGGAGAGTGAGGGGATTGCACATATGGAGTGGCCAGCTTACTCGCCGGATCTTAGTCTAATTTAAAAATCTTTGGGATGCCCTCGGCTGTACGTCGACGTTTCCCGCCTCCAGCCACTCTCAGAGCTTTAGAAACTGCCCTACAGGAGGAATGGTGATTACTGGACCCTGCGGTGGTTGATCACCTCGTAACAAGCATGATCACACGCTGTAAACTTTGTATGCAGGTGAGGGTGCTCACATACCCTATTAATGTCGGTTTTTATTGTTTGTTTTGAATTTAAACATCATTTTGTTAAGGACGCAAATAGGACGTCATCTTATAATTTATGAAATTTCAATATTTTGTTTATCTCTGTATGTCATTCTTTGTTGTTTCATGAATAAACATAGAGCTACTTACTTGCAGCATTTCATGTCAATCAAAGCAATAATTGTCCATTTTTTCGCATTTTACCGCTCCGTGCTTTACTTTTGGAAAATTGCAGGGTGGATGCAACCTTTAGTGATGAAGCCACATTTCACCTTTCCGAAATCGTAAAACACCGTAACGTCCGCATATGGGGATTACAAAACTCTCATGCTACATTAGATTATGCTGGAGACTGGACCAAAGACCAATGTGTTTTGCGCCATGTCAAACAGGAAGGTGTACGATCCTTTTTCTTCGTTGAGACTCAGTTCCTGGAATGTCATTTTTGGACATGTTGCAATTTATGCCACAACTGATGACTGATAGCGGAAACTTCATCCTACATTTAGAAGGTGCACCACCACTTTTCCACAATCTAAATGAAGAATTTCCATATCGTTAGATTGGCCGTGTCTCAGCCACCGTGTCTCACATGATCAGGGACTCTCACGGTAGCCACCGAGATCACCAGACTTGACCTCATGAGAGACTTCTTCATGTGGGGTTATGTTATAGAAAATGTGTACATTCATCGCCTTATCACAGAACCTGCGGGATCTGCCATGTCTCATAACAACTGCCATTGCTACAATCATCCTGGTATGCTGTATAGGATATGGAGCGAAATGGACTATAAGATAGATGTGTGACATGTTATCAGAGGTGCACATCATTTTAGTGAATGCGTTTTCATTTGTAAGCATTTCAGCTTAAGTTTATGTACCGATTTGAAAATATAGCAATTTATAATGTTTCATGGACTTTGTAAACACACTGTAGCTTTTGTCATTCTTTCAATTTGGGAATTATTACTAAGGGAATATTACGAGACATTTCTTTATGAATTTGTAGCTGATTTTCTTATTAATTTTTTTATTAATTTATTGCAGCTATGGCTAAATCAAACATGAAATCCTTTCACAAAAGAAATTGAAAATGAGTAAAATACCCATCAAACGTAATTTTAACTCGTTGCCAAATAATTTAAAATGATGCATGAAATAAAAAATTTATTCTGTTTCCTTTTGCTTTTTGATTAAAAATTGATGTAAATTTTTATCTTCTTTTGCACTGCTTTTTCAGACACAGCACTTACATTATACGAACAGAGAAAGAAAACATTCATTTCCGATTGCCCGTCATAACATTCTGCCCAGTAATGCCAATACTGTGGGAAACAGCAAAACGAACAAATCATACAACTTATCAGTTAATAAAAGATTCGAAAAAATTTATCGAAGGAGCTGAACCAAAAAATATGGTAAGATGTATTAACTCATGTAATTCTATATGAAATTACATTTATTTATATGGAAGGGAAATAATAGGAATTCCATTGTTAATATAACTTTGTTTGCTTTTCATTTTTTCTTTTAGAATTCTTTATATAAATATTAAATGAAAATAAATCAATTAACCTTCGCAAGGAATGCAACTCCTAGAAGGATTCATTAAAATACGCTGAGATGTGTTATTTTGATTATATTAGCAAAAACAAATATGGAAAATTACCAAGTACCAATCCCGTCAAGTCATTTACTTAGTAAGATATTGAACAGTTCTCTTCCCAATAACTAATTAAACACGGTGGAAAAAGCTGTCGTACAGCTGTCCGATTGAACTACAAGTAGAGAGATCCAGCCAATCGATATTGATTAGCGCACTTTCTGTGAGCTATTGGAACTGTCGGTCTAGCATGTCGCAGACATATTCAGTTGGTGAAAGGTAGAGTAAGCGATGCCTATGAAAGTACCGAACATTTTGCTTGTGTAGATGCTGCAGACTAATGCGAGCTTTGTGACGATGTGCATTATCTCGCTGATGAAATTGTTCCATTTTGATGAAGAAATGGGACAGCCAATGTCTGCAAAGTATGGACCAGTTATTATTGATCACTTATGATGACAGGTTCTGACTTATATGTCCGATTAATGATATTCCGCACCATACTATCAGCAGAGGTATTGCACGTACCAGGTAGCTTTGCTTTCCCCTGGATGAAAGCGAACATGTTGCATGTCGATGTACTGACCAAGATAAAATATACATACTCTTATTCGTTCCAGGTGAAGGCGTGCAAAACCATGAAGACGTGTTTGCATATGGACAATCATGGAAAGAAACTCAATGCAGGACATTAAGCTAGCAATGAAAACTGCAAAAGTCGGTTGTTTATCGTATGCATGGTTAGATATTCGAATGTTACCTGTTGCCAGTCCCGTTATAGTCACAACCCTTTCACGCAATGCCATGCGACACAAGTCGTGCAATAAGCGCCGCATAAGTGTTTCACAAGTCCTTTTGTTCCGTGATTAAAGTCCTTCCCGAACCTTCTTGGCGTGTGTAGGATCCTTCTTGAACATACACGCTTAGTCTGTTAACTGTTGGAATGGCTGTCATCGTTTGCGGAAGGGTATCTTTGCGGTTTAGAAAAATGCCCACAATGTTTCCTCAACTAGGGAGCACTGGTTGACCTTATATGTTTTCCACTGCTATGCATCTGTTGTGTCAGCAGGTGCCTGTTCTACCTTCCATAGGACCGTTTTCTACCCTTCCATAGGATCGCTAACCTAATCAATTGCTTAACTTCTTACAGGTGCTGAATGTTTTTTTTTTTTCTTTTAGTGTAGTTGATCTATTACTAAATCAGACCAGGAAATTCTTATATGAGCTTTTCATGTTTATCTGTAGTTTTACTTAAGAATGTCCATTCTCGTATTTGAAATCTGAAAAGGTTCAGTTAAGTTCTCCAATACTTAAAGCGCTCCAATACATGTCAGCATTTCTGATCTGTCTCGCTAGATGGTGCAACCTGCCATCTGATAACGGATCAATTACTCCCCTACAGATAATCGATTGTCCCTCCCTTCAAATTACTATACTAATTGACTAGAGACTTTCTTTCAAGGGGTTCTAGCGTCGCCCTCTAGTGCCGGCGCAGTTTCTAGAGGAAACTTCTCAGTTAAAGTCGTAATCCTTAATGAAAAATTTTATGCTGCATTAATATTTCATGGAATTAGTAGTTTTACAAACAGACCACGAGGCTGACAACGTTACATTTAGGTACTCAAAATAATGTAAATCACTTCGCTAAGACCCCGGAACTTTAGAGGGGAAAAAACGTCATAAAAAAAAATTAGGATTTATTTTTTTCGAAAATACTTCATTATTAGGAAAAAAAAGAAAAGACAATGCATTTGTTTACATTTCAAATAAGCTTGTTTTAACTACAAAAGAATGCTAAGGCATCGAAACGAATCATTATGGTTCCTCTTCGATCACATTAGGAAATGAATTTCTATCATCAT
This sequence comes from Thereuonema tuberculata, assembly GCA_023159025.1. Classification (NCBI taxonomy): domain Eukaryota; kingdom Metazoa; phylum Arthropoda; class Chilopoda; order Scutigeromorpha; family Scutigeridae; genus Thereuonema; species Thereuonema tuberculata. The sequence goes on along the minus strand of JAFIDM010000001.1, from coordinate 151,016,496 downwards.
TTAGTAAATTTATACAGAGATTATTGAAATAAGCTATTTTTTTTATCTACATAAAATAATGCAAACATTGAATCTGCTTCTTCTCTGTAGTCATTGTAATCACACACCACTAAAACTTCGATTTCGCTTCAATTTTCTTTAGAAAACGGCTTCTGGATTACTTCCTAGAGGTATTATACTCTTCTTGGGAATCACAAATTCACAAAATATTTCAAGAAAAAAAAAAAGGATTCGATTTATAAATTCGCGATTAACAACGAAACGTATTGATTCCTGTATAGCGCATCAATTGACTGTCGAGTTTCTGATCACCTATAAGTCGTTTGTTTTTTTCGCCGCTAGAGGTCGTAGCCGATCTCTGCGGTTACTAATAAGAACCGATTTCAGATTTGTTGAAAATCTCTAATATGTTATTAAATGGAAAGCTGAATTGTTTACCCTTGCATGAATTTCAGTTAAATTTAATAACTAAATGAGTGAAAAAAAATCAAAAAGTATTACGCGATTAAATGTCATGACTCTTTTTGCACTGCTTGCATTCAAAGTCATTCACTCTTTTCTTTAATAATTTTATCGAGTTTCGGTAATTAGGAATTTTCTTATCGTCCTCATAACGTTCAGTATCCGGGAAAAATCTGTGTTCAGGTTTTAATCTCTCGTATGAAGTAACTCAAGAGATGTGAATTCACTCACTTTTATCAAATGTGACTGCTGTTAAAGTTCATGACCTAACCTGAGGAGAAAAGCTTCTTAATTAATGTCGGAAAAGGAATTCAGGGAAAAGAGTGAATTAAGAGAGATTGACTCTTTATTTTATTGATTTTAGAGTGAAGAGATGTTCATCTTTGTGGACAAGGATTGCAATGGAGGCAGTTTTCAGTGTGTCAGAAAGTGAACGAAATGATGTTTTGTTGAATTCTAGTGTATATATATCTGCTATTCTAACTGCGGATTTGTGTAAAATAAGACAGTAAGTTCATATTTCATAATGATAATTACAAACCTAACACATTATCCTAAAATATTAAGAATAGAAGCTTTTCTATTATTTTTGCTTATTGCTTATTTTTATTTCTTAAATATTTGAATTTGTCCAAAATCAGGTTAAGTTTTTTCGTGGCCTGTTTACATGAAAACAGGTTGGGCGGATTTCCACAAAATTTGATTACTAGCTGATTTAAGGTTCAACTTCAAGCACAGGTTCATTTATTTTCATCTTTTCTTCTCCCGTACCCTCGAAATGGATCCTCGCTAGAAGAATAAAAAGATTTCTTTCAAATTTGGTAGATTTCATATTTGTGGTTCAGCTTTAAATAAAAGCACGATTATTTTGGTGTCACCTTCCATCCATCATCGTCCATAAAATTGATGGCGCAGCGCTGCCCTACGGGGCCTCATTGCGTAATGATAGGTTCACTAAGCAATGATACGTAGTCTAGATCATTTTCTACTGAATAGAACATGGATTCACCCACAGGTGACAGGATTTCTTGCCTTGACTTTAATGGCAAGCTTTAGCCTGATCATCCATAAATCAGTGGAGGCTAGGATGGAAAATTGCAATTTATCTAACTCATTCTTTTTAAGCATAAAAATAAATTTATGCAAGCCTATCCATTGATACTATTTGTTTCCAAACTGAAAATTTTCAATTTGGAAACAACTAGTTTCAATGACAGGCTTATAATTTATGCTTTAAAGGAAGGAGGTAGATTAGTTGTAAGATAAATAGCTACTCAGTCCATAATTAAATCGTAAGTTGTTAGAAGCCTGTAAATATAAAATTTCTTTTTACAAGCTTGTAACACTTTACAATGAATGAGTTGCGGATTCTTTTTATTTCACTTGAACATGTTTCATCTTTGTTTCTCTGCTTCTACATGCTTCACACCAAAACGGCATTTTCATAAAATTTGGATTGTATCCTATTTTGAAATTATACTGTAGACCATAGTTCACCCTTCCTGTTTCTCAAAAATTAAGGCATCCCTCCCTTAAACTACTAATTTCTTTAAAATTTAAAGCTGATTGATGATCCAACCCAAAAAGAATGATTAGTTTGGTCTCCGTCCCTCCTATTGTTGCCTCACTATGCGATTAATCCAGTAATAATTCTGTTAAACTTACAAAAGGAATTAAAAACAAAACATTTGGATTATATTATCCAATTTAAACATCTAATAAACAGACAATGTAACTTATATGTTTCGTTATCCATTGCAAAGCAGGAGCTCAATGTTAAGGATTCGAGATTACTTTTAAAGATCCAAATAATCGCGTTATAGTTTACAATGGATCACAAATAAGCATTGTACCAAATTTTATGAAAAACCTTCCCAGCTATTTTAGCGTGAAACGCCTTTAAAAAGAAAACAAACAAATGGATAAAAGGAGAAAGAAGAAAAATTTCCAAGTGGACTAGTTAGACTTAAGATCAATCAATAAATATTCCTGGCAGTGTTTATGATGTTAAGATGAGACGACTTCTAATAACATTATTAATAAGAAGGCGTTAGTGAAACATTGGAGGAAAAATCATGATTTATACTTATATTAAGTAAGTATTATAAACTGAAAACCGTTAATAACTTCACGTAAACACAAAAAAATAATAAAAATATAGATATAACTTTAGTTATCAATCGCTTAGCAAGGTCTGAGAATGTGGCACTGGAAGGTCAGACGTGAGGATTAGTTGTAAGGAGGAAGAAGGATATGAAAACCGAAATAATCGTAATTCATATTTTAAAGTGAATCATAAATAAGCTGATTTCAAACACTTTTACACTTAAAGCCTAGCCATTAAAATGAAGGATTTTGAGGGTCAGTTTTTACAGATATGTTTTAAGTTGTTTTAAGTAATCTAAAGCATCAAATTGGTAGAAATCTGTCCAGTCGTTTTATCGTGATGTTCATAAATATAGAGAAACAGCGAAACAGACAGACGGATAAAGGGAGCGCAAAAAATGTTCAAGAAAACAAATGACACTTTGAAGGCTCAATATTTAGTGAATTGGTAAATCATTTTAAGATTATTGTAGCTAATGGAGTAAGATCATGGTGTAGATGCTCTGGAAAACTGGAAATGGATTCCCTTTAATATTCAGTCTCTTCCAATGAACAGGATTGCCAAAGTGAAATATATTTAATGACTTTCCATTGCCTGTAACAGTAAAAACCATCTCAATTCCCATTGATATTAAAGCTTTGGAAATTTTAAATTAAAAAAAAAAGTACTCTATGGATTGAAGTTCTTGAGACAATTATTCTTTTTTTTTTTGTTTTGTCGTAGTGTGGAAGAAATCTATATTCCAATTTATGGGAAATGTTTTACTATTGATTCCCTTAAAGAAAACTGTTCAGATACATCACAAAGTAAGTCGTTTATTTTTAAAACAAAATCTAAAATTTAAAAATTCTTTAATAAAATTTAAAAGTTTTTATTTTAATAACCATAAAAATCTTAAAATTTAGTGTTCTCAGAAAAAATGATGATTCATAAAAATTAATATAATGACAGCTCTATTTATCCGCAGGAGACTTCAATTTACCCGACTAACTGAAAATACTAGCTTATTTTCTAATACAGGGTGTCTACAAATGATTGGAGGGGTTTCATGATTGTATTGTGGGTGTATTATTTAACATATCATCAAAAAACCTGTACAGAGACATAGAGAAACTCTCCAAGTTTTTTTGTACCATGTTTAAAGATGCTCGATATGTGCACCGATAATGACTCTGCACACATCAACTCTGTAATCAGGTTCGTCCCACATTCGATGTACCATTTCCCTGTCAATTCCAGAAAAAGCATTGCAGATGCGAGTTTTGGCAGATCAGCCGGTAATGGTAGCACAAACACTGTATCTTTCACATATCCCCCCAAAAAGGTCAGGGCAGCGTGGATCCATGGCAGCAGTACACGATCATCATTCCCGGTACGACCAATCCATCGGTTTCGCAGTGTACAGTTCAAGAAGTCACGAACGTCATGATGGAAATGTGGCGGGGCACCATCTTGTTGGAAGATGAAGTCCATTCTGTCTGCAGCTGTGGAATGATCCAATTTTCACAATATCCAGATAAATAGGTCCTGTAAATAGGTCCTGTAGTGGACTTATCGATGAAGAAAATGGGGCTGTAAATTTAAAATTTTGAGACCGCACAGAAACCATTGATTTTCGGAGATCCCTAACATGCTACACGGTAGGATAAGGATTGTTGGTTCCCCAGATTCGCACTTTGTATCTATTCACATTGCCATTCACGAAAAATGCTGCCTCATCACTGGAAACGATTTTAACAGAAATCATCCTCTTCTGTAAGCTCTTGAAATCGAATACAAAACTCGAAGCGACGCACTTTATCATTGGGCATCAATGCTTACAACAATTGTAAACAATAAGGCTTCTCATCTTACACCAACAAAATATATTAAATAAAATACATTTATTAAATATATTTAATATCCGTAAATTTCCGGAAAGAGAAATCTTCTTTTCTTTATCAAGCCTATTTCAAACAATATATTTTTTAATATTGGTATAAGATGTGGTTATTTATAAGAATATAACAACTAGAAGAGGGGTAATAAAGAAGAAGTAAGGCTTCTGTTTCAATCCTTGCCGTAAGACTTTCAAAATGTGGACGATCGTGGAATGTTCAATTGCCTGCTCGCTCTGCGAGTTGATTTTCGTGGACTATGCACGAAAGTGGCCTGTTCGCGCTCAACTGTTTCTTCATGCACAGGAAGACGACCCGTTGATTTCCCTTTACAGAGGCATCCCGTAGTTGTAAATTGTTCATGCCATCGTCGAATGGAGTTGGCGCTGGGTGGATCTTTATGGAATAAGTGACGCTGAACAGTTGTGACAGATTGACTTGCATGAAATTTGAGGACAACGTACGTTTTTCATTGTTCGTCGCCATTTTGCAACTGCAGCGATGTCGTGGTTGGAGGCGGAAACATATGCCTGCCGGGTATTTCAAACAGAACTATAAGAGATGTTTGCCTTATAATAACAAACTCGATCAGCACAACTCAGCCAGTACAAATTCATGAAAAAACTCCAATCACTTGTAGACACCCTGTATGTCTGGTTCATTGTAACTACGATTGCCTTTGGAAAAAGAAAGATCTTTAAATCACTATAATAGTAATTATAGTAAGAGTTTCTCAAAGAATTTATAATTAGAACTAAAATTGTTAATAGAAAAATACCCTGCTATTTCAGCACTGAAGTTTTTTCTTCATCTGGATTCAAAAGAGGTCCCTCCAAATGTGTTGTGGGAGGCGGAAACCAAAGTTTTTATCCACTCCCCAAATACGTGTCCAATCCTGACATCTGAAAATTATGTAACAGTAAAACCTCAACAGCATCTACGTACGACCTTTTCTTTGGTAAGTAACTAAATACCTTTCAACTAAAATTTTAAAATTATCGCTGATAAAAATTTGCGATGGTGACTTATACAGGTGCTTCAAAATTCCCTACACAAACTTTAAAAGTAGGTCAGGAATACAAAAACAAACCGTATTCGTAGTGGTTCGCAAAAGAAAGCGCTCTCCAACATATTCGGGTGGCGTTTGTGGACATACGTTCCACTATGACTACGGTTATTGTTTTAATATTCCTGAGGTATCTTTAATATTTGTACAGGGAATTTTAAATCACCCCGTAAAATTCTTACCTTGTTTGAGTTTATACGTGATAAAAATGTGAAACTATGTTTGACTGCAAATAAATTATGTTTAAACAATAACTCTCAAGTCTTTTGTAATATCTGGGAACTAACTTTTTGATTCCTTTTTAAAGCTTTAACTTTTTAGCATTTTGTATCAATGATATGGTGATGATAGAAACGAAAATTTAATAAAATTCTTTCTCACCCAAGATTGCTTAAAACATTATTAAAAGTTATTTAAAATCATTCCTTTTTTTAGACAGAATTCAACCGTTTTGCAGCTCCTTATCCATCAGATTGCGTTGATCCTGGGGATGACGAGTGGAAAGCACGGAATCCTTTCAATACCAACCAATCAAGTTATTTATATACTAAAGAGGTAATTAAGAAAAGAAATTAAAGTAAGTTCGTTACGGATTTTAGATCTACAAGAAGATAAAATAATGTGGAGTTCTTTTTGATTTCGTCAGATGAGGATTCAAATCAAGGATAAGGTTATCTTATATCTCCTTTTTTCTGTTCATCCACATCTTAAGATTCGTGAATTTATTTGTGATCTGTTGATATCTTACTCTCTTTCCATAACAGTGTGGGAGAAAAATATTCGAGCATTATGAAGAGAAGGAGAAAACCAAGAATTAATAAAAGGAGCATATGGAGCAAAACCTTAAATAGATTAACATACTTAATTTCTCAAAAGTAGTATTAACACAATAAGCATTTTTTTTCTTTTCTTCAATATGTATTTATCGATAAGAATATTCTTCTTTGTAAAATTATTTTGTTTCAGTGAATGTTTTATTTGACTAATAATTTGGCTAATATCAATGAACATTAAAGTTTTCTTGTTATCTTGTTATTAAATAAAAGCTCCTATATTTCTTCAGCAAAGACAACATGGCGGATCAAGGACCAAAGCACATGTTGTTAAGTATAAAAAGCATGTAAGACGGGCGAAGAATATTAGGGATGTGGTTGTATCCATGACTTTCCAAACTATGTGTATTGTGTTGAGTACCAGAGCTTTTTGGATTTATGCATGATTATGTGTTTTTGTGAAGTCCTATTGAGCTGAGACTGTGTGCAATGTATGAGACGCCAGATCTGTGGTGGAGAAGAAGATTGGTACAACACGTACTCGTCCACTGCTTCTGCCTCCACTGCTTCTGGAGCTCGTGTGTGACAAGATCATTGTATTTACTAAGCTTGTCTGCGTGAATTTTCTGCATGTTCTTCTGATAGGCACTCCAAGTCAATTAGATAGGTCTTTTGTTGGCCTTATCAACAAGTGTGATGTCAGGTCTATTATGGTGTATGGTTTTGTCTATATGAATGGGCGTTCCCTGAACAACTTATGTATGGGTGACTAACATGCTTTGTGGTGTATACTTGTAGTATGGAACCGTGTTCTAAGAGAGTGTTTGTGTGCTAACTGCTGATGGACGATCGACGCTATCTAATTGTTTCGATGGGGATAGTCTATTTGAGATAGCAGATGGCAGCCTGATACTATGTTATCGATTGTCTCATGTATAGTGTGACACTTCCTGCATGTGTCGTCATACGTGTTTGCATCATATAGAATGTGTTTCTTGTAGTTGCATGTGGGGACGACTTCGTCCTGTATTACAACCATGAACCCGTTGGTCTCCGTAAACAGCTCACCACCCTAAGCCATCTGTTTGACGCTTCCACGTCGACATGAGTCTGGCTGAGTTCCTGGCGATATTTGCCGAGGAGTTCCTTACGATGCTGGTAGGAGTGTTTGTGCTGGGTGTAATTGAGGCAGATGTAAGGAATCCATAGAATTTTTTCTCATTGTATTGAAAAGTGTTGTTTTGTTGTTTGCGTAGAGGGCATTTTTTGTATCTTTGTAATCGTTTTGGAAGCGCACTCAGTTTTTGTTTTAATGTGTCGAGATATTCTTGAATCTGAGTATGATGGTTTGTATCTGAAAGGCGAATATTTAGGCTCTTGGGAAATGAGTTTCTTTGTTTGGCTTACTTCACAGTATTATGTGAGTCTTGAAATGTCTCCCCTAAGGTCGTTGATGCGGATTCGAAGCGACATCTCCGAGGGGGATTGTATTCTTGTGATCGTGCAGTGGGGGAATATGTTTTGTTGTTTGGTTGCAAGAGTTCGAATGGTTCCCTGTGCTGCGCAATACAGTGTTGTGTTTTTGTCTTCTAGAGTTTGGATACTGTCAAGGTGCTGTGAAACAGTGTGTGTGTGTGTGTGTTGAGATGGTACATGATTGTTGGGAGTTGTTTTAATGTGTTACTTTGGAGAGTGGCGGCCTGAGTGTTGGGTCTGTGCCTCTGAATTGAAAAATATCGAAAAAGAAGTATCGAAAAAAGATCAAATGATAAAGAAGTACTGTTACCTCTAAAACAAGAATTTTGAAAATAAGAACAAACATACAAAGAGAATTTCAATTTGGGAATAGTATTAAAATATAAAAATTAAGATAAATAATTTTTTCCTATAATCTTCTAACATGCTATTATGTTTTATATTAAAGTTTAGAAACATTTTTAATTCAATAATTTATGCATCGTAATATTTTTATTTATTTATTTATTTTTCTATTAAAGCAATGTGAAATGAAGACCTATGAAGAATATTATGCTGAGAATTCAAAATGCAATTTATTTTATTTACCTGTTCACAACAAACAGGAATCTCTCTGTCTTGGTGAGTATCTTAAAGTAACTTGAAATCAACATTGCAAAAGCTACTAATGATAACTTGATTTGGGTTCAAATTATTTTGCTTATTTCTTTCCTGCTAAGATCCTGTTCACATGGGCTTCTCAAAATAATTTGTGATTGCTTCCCTGTTTTCTGTTAAGAAGTTCGATTATAAAGGGCGTAATCTCTTTATAATAACTAAGCATCAGTAACTAAGATTTTGAATTTTTTTTGTGTTTTTCCAATGCCCAATGCTTTATTTCGTTTTTTTTTCTTTCAGATTTTTACGTTTTTTTGTTTACGGAAAGTAAATCAGTTTGTCCGCTTCCTTGCCAGTAAGTTATTATTATTTTGAACTCCTAATAAACCATATTCTAATCGTTTTTCATAATCAATTGAGCAGTTTTCTAATTTCTTAATATCAATCTGTGATAATAAATGTATTACAAGAACAAAAAGATATAAATCAATTATGATTTCTGGATTCTAAAGGTTCGAAATTAAAATTTTGTCACTTGTAATACCTTTCGTACATAATCGGAATTATCCACCGAGTTTAAAATATTTTGAATTCAAATAATCTGTTAAAATAGTTGTACACAATCTTTTCTTTCAGAAACGTATTAAAAGTAATAAAACTATAATCAGACGTAAAAGTAATAAACGTTATAAGGTTGGAAAACCAAAAATTTTGGTTTGGAGTAAACGAATTCAAAATTTTCTTTTGAGTGTAAGGTATAATTTTTATTATTCAAAACTATACAATATTCCCAATGCTATCTTAAGCTAAAATTCCTTTCTTGCACATATCCGTGGTTTGACGTTGAGGGAATCCTTCGAGATCACAATCTTCGCGATATCTCCTGCCCTTCAGAAAGTTGTCCATATGTCTGAATAGTGAAAATCTGTTGGCGAAAGGTCCGGCGAATAAGGAAGATGAGGCAACATATCATATCCAAGTTCGTGAGGTTCCTGCGGGTGTGTTCTGCGGACTTGCATTATCTTCTTCCTCTCAGCTTTTCCCATTTTAGGTGGGGTAGCTGTGTTTGACGAGCTTCTTACATCGTTTCCTATCCAGCGCCCACTCTCTCCGTATCCGTTTGGCTTTGAGGTCTTTCTCAACCAAGTCTAGCCATCGCTTCTTAGGCCGTCCTCTTTTTCTCTTCCCCTGTATCTCCATCTTCATTATTCTGTGCCCCAAATAATCTTCTTCTCTTCTTACTAAATGTCCAAACCATCTGAGTCTTTTCTCTTGCATTTTATTTTCAATAGTTCCCACTTTCGTAGTTCCCAGAATGTACTCATTTTCTTAATCTGTCCAAATGAAGTTCCTGTTGATATTCACGGAATCTCTCCATCAACTGTCTGAGCACAAAAATTGCATCGGTAGTTGACCGTCCTGCAAAAATCCAAACTGTTCCCTTCCAATTTCAATTTTACTTCTCAGTCTCTTATCAATTATCCTTTCAAAAATTTTCAAAGTGTGTGAAATAAGTTTTATTCCTCTATAATTTTTGCAATCTTGTATATCTCCCTTTTCCTTGTACATCGGTACAAGTATGCTGTCTCTCCAAGCTTCTGGGATCTCTTCCTGCTTATAGATCTTTTTATGAGGTCAATGAGCAAGTCAACCCCCTCGTCTCCTAAGACTCTCCAGGCCTCCGCAGGGATTTCGTCTGTTCCTGTCGCCTTATTATTCTTCATTTTCCTTAAAGAATTTCTGACCTCTTCACTTGTTATCGTCTGAGTTTCCATCTCGTTTGGTCCTCAAAATATTTCCGATTATTTTCCACATTTAGCAATTGTTCAAAATACTATTTCCACCTATTCTGTATTTCCTATTTCTCCTCAAAACCGGTTCCATCAGCCGCCTTGATTTCTTTCACATGAGTGAGATCTTTGGTTGTTTTGTTTCTATTCTTTGCAATTTTATATATTTCTTTTGTTCTTCTTTCGTTTGCATGTCCTCGTACATTTCTTGGTAAGCTCTTGCTTTTGCTTGTGCAACGATCCTCTTAGTCTTCTTTTTCTTCTCTTTATATCTTTGGAACTCCTCTGGTAAGTTCATGGTGTCCCATTTCTTCTTGACCATCTTCGTTTCCTTGACAGCTGCCTGAAGCGCCTCATTCCACCACCAGCTTTCTTTATTTATCCATTGCTTGCCCGTCATTTCACCTAGCACCTGGACTCCAACAGTTCTAATATCTGCATTTCTTGTCCACCATTGCTGGATATCTTCATAATTGCGATTTGCATTATCGTGAAGCAAAATAAGACGTTTTCGATTGACCAGTGTGGGCTTCTGGTGCATTTCAGTCAATTCTGACACTTACGCTGTAATGGTTTGTTCCCTAGAAAGAAAGTTCCAATGGAGCAGCAAAATTATTTTTCATGGCTGAAGAGACCGTTTAGGAGTTATTGCCGGTGGCTCATTCTTATCCAGCCAGGATGATAAGTGCTTCCTATTGTCGTACGTTATCCACTTTGATAAAATTGTTATGAGAGATACCTCTAGTTTCACAGCCATCTCCCGTAAACTTTGATGGGGTCAGACCTTAGCCTATATTTGGACTTTCTCCTCTATCATTTAACAATTAAATTGTGCATCGAGGTAACAAACGACACGCGAGGCACTTAGCAAAGAAAAGAAGCTAGAATTAAAGAACGAAGATTGTCTCGATAGAGTTTGGACAGTTCTTCTCAGTGAGTAGAAAACTTCGATACATATGAAGAATTCGTAATGAAGTATGAAAAGAAGAAATACAGCAAAATGCATAAAGAAGGAAGATTAACTAGAGCCTGTGAATGAGCGTTATTTCCAAATACAAGACGACATATGTAGAACATGAGTCTGCCAATTTGCGAATTTTTATTTTGAGAATAAATTAAATATAGGTGCAGAATAAGACTACAAAATGGAGCGCCAACGTCGATACGAACGATGGATAGGACATACGCTACGAAGAATGAATTTCCAGAGATGGATAAAGTCAACAAATCGTAAGACGCATATTAAGGCAGGAAGAGATTCTTTAAAGTAATTTTCTACGCGTCTAGAAAAAAACTCAAGTAATAACGTCGAGCTAAATGTTAATACAGTAGAACCCCGGTAATCCGAATCCCACAAATCCGAAATTTCGGATAATCCGAGCAGAATCTATGATGCAGGAAAAAATTTAAATCTCACTTGCAATATACAGGAAGTACAGTATTTAATCATAGCACTGTACATATTATTAAAATAACAGTTTTTAAGCTAGTACTGTATTTAGCGGAATGCAACATCACTACAGTATTTTAATTTACGTACCTGTATTTTCATGAACTGTCTAACAATACGTTTTTATTAATTATGTAGCGCTCACGTTTACATGAAACACAGTAACTTTCACTGAACTAGAAAAATCAGTAATATTCTTCTGGCGTAGCGATATTGCTCCAGCGTCGCATAAGCATCATCGGCGTGGCAGCTGTGTGTTGTTCTACTTAGCGTAATGCCAATTCAAAAGCATTTGTAGCATCTAAATGTGACACAAGGTCTTTCGGGGCGTCTTCTTCACTGTCTGTGTCTTCAGAATTTTCAGCAGCTGGACCATAGATATAATGTCTTCGTCATTGAAGTCCTGATGGCCGTTGTCGGCGACTGCTATCCACTCTTGAAAGCAATTTTCACCTATATCTTCTCATCCCGGGATTTCTTGAACAAGTTGTCTCACCTCCTTAAGGTCAAACAATCGTCATTCTTCTGTCTCACCACTACGCTACGTTGCAAGTGGGAGCTGTATAGGCTATATATACTGTATAGGCCTATCATGTCGAGTACTAACATGTTTTTTTCGGATAATCCGAACATTTCCAAATCCAAACAGCACACAGCCCTAATTAGTTCGAATTTCCGGGGTTCTACTGTGTAAAAGAACACATTGGATATTTCTAAATTCTATAAAGCTAAAGAACAAAAGATTAACGAAAGAAAGAAATTCAAAAGGCCATCAGATTCAATACTGATTTCTAGAAGAACGAATTACCTGAAACTAAAGAACTTTTAAGAACTGTGAAAAGTTCAGATATTTCAGATTAAATGAAGGAAGTGAAATCGTATTTGAATAGTGATCTTAAAAGATTGTACTGTTGTCATCATCAGTAGCAATTATACGAACTTTATGGACTATGTGTGACTTAGTGTTAAAAGAAGAACTAGAAAGAACTATTTGTGACTTAGTGCTAGCTACAAAGAAGCAGTCAAAATTACAACACGTCAAATACCGCATTAGTAATAGCATCCAAGGAACTTTAACGTTTTTGCAGTCTTACAAGATAATTATCCAGTCATTCAGTTGAATTCATGAAAAGTATTGTATATATATACATATATATATAGAACAAATGAGATTAACGATATAAGAAGATTCTTTTTTTTTTTTTAGAATTATTTAATATTTACATTTGTTTGTCTTTATTGAAAATATATTTATTAATGTAATCATTCAATTTAGCATTTCTTTATTAGGGCCAGCAAAAGTTTTATTAAAGCAACTTGAAGGAATATTCAACATTTAACTTCAGCATAATTTCGTAAAAATTCATATTGCTGGATCATACTAGAATTAATAAGAACACTCTTGCTAAATTACATCCTAATGTTTAGATTCTAACTACAGATTCAACTCACAAAACAGGACACAGAAATAACCTCGATACCAAATGCAGTAGGGGTGATCCTTCAACTGACATAAATACACACCTAAAGCATGCTTTAATTACTTCCCTAGAAGTGGTGGTATTTGCAGATCAACAACACCGACATTTTAGGGTTTCCAACCTAATATATTAAAATAAGTTTAACGTGAATTGCTAATATATATTTTCTTCCAATTATAAGCAATTAAAAAATGAAAAATTATATTCTTCCAATTATTTTCTTTTTGTGAAGAAATGCTTTAAATATTGTTCGGTATAATTTTTTTATGTTGAAAGTTGTCCAAGGTAGAAGTGTTTCCTACAAACCATTCAGATCCTTAGGTACTCGGAAGATTTAGACTGCCAGCGATTTTTGACCAACGGCACTAGGAGGTAGGATGGTCAACCCGATGCCCTCCCTACTTTAACCCCAATGAAGAAACCCGGTACCCACTTTACAGAGGGCTGGGTGAGCCTTAGGAGGAAAACAACTGTAAATATCTGATCAGCGCCGGGAATTGAAGCCAGTCCTCCGTCTAAACCACTAGTCTATCTGATTCCGCTGAAAGTTAGAAAAGTCATTTAAAAAGAAACACTAAAAAAACACTTTTATAGTGAATAATTTTATCGTATTTCAATAAATTAATTTGGTATTTATTTTTCAGTGAACTTCAATTTGATTGGAAACCAATAATAACACCATTGGAGTCAATATTGATGGAGGTAAGAATGAATTAATATAAAAATATTAATTTTACTTCTACATTAATTAAGGTTATAATAATACTTCTGTAATATCTGATTAGAAATTGTACGTAGATGGATATATATTAAAGTACTATTTTTTATTAAATACAAGATTATTACAAATTACATATCGATTCTAAATTTGTTTATTGATTTATCCTCTTTCTTAATATAGAAAAGGAATATTTTATTAACTATTGGAAAATGAATTAGATTATTAATTCCATTAATTTCATTCCTTATTAATATTAATCTTTTCAGAAAATTAGATGCTAATTCCGAGATAACTTTTAAATAACACATTAATTATTATTAAAGTATTAAAAAAACAAAGAATAGAATGAATAAAACAAACAAACATAAAATTACGAAAATGGTAACTACGGAAGGCACAACGGAACCAAAAAGATTTCGCACCTCGAGCTATCACCGAGGAGAATCTTCGTCCTCTTTAGGACTCATCAGCCAGACCAAAATGCATAATAATAGAAAAAAAAATGATTGTGTTTTGCTTTTGTGGAATCCCGCTTCCGGAAGCGAGAGTGGGATTCTGATATGTTCCCTCTTCTGAGGTGTCATCGGTGGAGTTTGTCTGGCTGATGAGTCCTAAAGAGGACGAAACGGCCGTTCCAGACTCTCCCCGGTGTGAAATCTTTGATTCCTTTGTGTCTTCCGCAGGAAGCATTTTATTTAGTCATTAGACAAGTAAAATTTGTTATTACTTAAAAATAAAATTATTTTCAGTTTTGGATAATCTAAAACAGAATAAAAATAACATTTATAACCTTTTTAATGACAAATATAGAACATGAAAACTGACTTTATCTATGGTTATAACTTTTACAAGCGCTTCAATTTAATCTTTAATTTTCAAGGTCACATGACCAGAATGAAGATTATTCCGAATGATTGAAAAAGCTAAATGTTAATGTTTTTATGTTGGCTTCAATAAACTGCTAAATTAAACTGTAATATATTAATGATAAATAGCAATTATACAAATTCTTCTAAAGAATGATTTTCTATGTTGGATTTTTTTAGCTTGACGAAACTGGAGGGCATTTAATATTGTCTCTTAATATTATAAGAGACAATATTAAATTTTATATAATATCTATAACAATATTAAAAATTCGTATCTATAAGAAAATATCATGTAAGGTATCAATTAATGATTAAAGGTAAAAATATTTACAATAACATTTTAAAAAGGAGGAAACAATGTTAAGGCAAATAAAAAAAGTAATTAGGCCTAACAGCAGAAAGGAATAACATCCATGACTCAGAACAGTGCAAGAAGAGGCATTAAATGGAAAGGGAACACAGTCTTTAGTCATATACATATAAATAAAGAAAATAAATAAACAAAAGAATCCTGTACCAACAATGCAGGTTTTAGTACTTCTTAACTATTCAACAAAGATAAACGAACATAAAACATCAAAAACAAAAAAAATAATAAAATATTAACCAACGGCTTGCGAAGCGATCGTACGGTATGAAGAAGACGGAAGGAATCCACCCCTAACAGCCCCAAGGACCACCAAAGGCCCTATTCAAGGTTCACCTCCGATACAAGCTCCGAGGTGTTAATCTCGGAGATTAAGTGGGACATCGTTGTCTTATACTAATGAGCCACTATCTACTTCAACATAGGTCAATCCCTGTCGGTGAGCATTGATTTTCGTCCACTTGTCTGTTTACCAGATGATGTCTTACATGTTTTGTGTAGGCTGTCATAACAGTGCTTCTTGCAACACACAAGGTTAGGTGTTTTCATTACTGAAGCTCTCAATAAGCTCCATGTTTGTAACTCGGTACAGGATGTATTGAACTAATTTTAGTCGCTGAAATTAAGTGAAAATGATCGTGGAACTTACAATGCGATTTTTAAAATCATAAACACATCCGTACCATTAAGTCCTTGGGATACCTGAGATAATATAGATATTTGTTCTGGGAAAAACAATCCACATATCCATTATCTTTGAAATGTAGCAGTTACTTATTTATGTGGATTATCCTGAAAAACTCTTCTAATTACGTGAAAATGTGAAACAAAATATTCATCTACTTCCTCTACTTCTATATATTCAGTTCATCTATTTCATTGCTTCAGTCCTTCATTAGGTATAAGTCGAACACGAGTTGTGTTATGAAGAAAGAAAACACAGTTCACACTTAGAATTTAATGAGACTGTCCAAAAATCTTTCTAATTAGATGGAATTATTGAATATTACTTTGAAGAAAGTCTTTATTGAAGACTTTACTAATCTACAGTATATTTCTTAGGACACTTTATTTGGAATTAGAAAAGAGAACTATAAATTAAATAGCTAAACTTTTAATTTTTTATACGCGAAGATTTATGAAACATTCTGAGACAAAATTGTATGGATATTGTATGGAAAGCAATGTAGTGAAAGCAGTTATTTACTTTCAGTTCCTAGTGATTTCTAGGCATCTAACACCTACAGCGATAAAGATTATTAAAATAAAATATCATCTTAAAAGTAATATAATAGCAATATTCTTGTTTTAAGAAGCAGACAAGTAAAACGTATCTTCTAAATGAAATACAACAAACGTAACAACTCCTATTTTTATTTTTTACTGAAAAAGTAATAAAGAGTCTTGCAAATTATGGAAGTGGTTAGTTATCTTAAGAAATTAAGAATATTTCACATAAAATAACTGATTAATTAGTTGCAGCTAAACAATGATATAATTATAAATTATTGAATAGAATAAATATGCTGTCAATAAATATAAATGATGATAAATAAAAATAAAGACATATTTAGATTTTCCATCCACAAACACTATATATATAATATATATTAATTAAAAAACTAATTCTTCACAGTAAGAGTTACTTTTCATGTAAATGCCTCAGCTTCATTAAAAGAGAATAATTACGTAAAAAATAATAGATTACTATAATCTAAGTTACGGAAATGACAGTAAATTTTAAATCACTTTTTCATTTTTTTAAGGGCTACTAATTTTGTAACGTTCTTGATTCATGAAGGCTGCGTTTGTCTTGATCGGTCTTTAAAATTCTATTGTTTTAAAATTTCCTTTCAATCAAAGGAGTTTAATATTATTACAATTTCTTTCATGTTTCAGAAAATTCATACTTTTCTTTATCTGTTTGAAGCTGAGACTCCGGAAAATATATCAAGGATTCAGTTTCTAGAAAACAAGTATAAAAATATCAAGGAGTAAGTTTATTTAAAATTATTATAATTTCAGCAATGGAATATTACTGAATATTAATAGCTACATTTTTTTACATACATTTTCAAAAAGAAAACTTTCATAAAAATTACGGCACATTTATTACGAGACTTAACTGACCAACATCTGAAAAGTTGCAGATACTGAAGTCTCAGTTTCCCTTAACAATAATACGGTGAACTTTATTGATATTATTTGAAGAAGTTCTGGAAAAAGACAGTGGGTTGGAATTCAGTTTTTCATAGCAATTTTACACAATTTCTTCATATGATTGATTGATTGATTATTTCTGCCATCAAGTGCCGCGCTGATCAGTAGAGATGAACCAAAAGATAAAATCCAGTCTCGTCGTCGAGTTTCGAATTTCCTCCAATTCTTTATAGCTATACAGATGCTCCATATTCATAGGGGGTTGGCCGCACAGAGTACATTCTTCAGATGGAAGGATGCCTATTTTATGTAGGTGAGACGCCAGATAATCATGGCCAGTTATACTGCGGAAGACTGCCACTGATGTAGATCGAGGGAGGTTCCTACCAATAGGTCCAGAAGTGATTAGTCGTTCCCATTTTTTTCCATCGGCAGCTCTTCTATATTCCATTTCTGTAAATCTATGCACCGCTAAGTTAACTCCAGCCTTGACTGATTGCAGTGATGATATTGCTTCTGGCTGTGGAAGGGATGCTCCAAGTTTAGCAAGTACATCTGCTCGGTCATTACCTTGTATACCCACTTGGTTTGGTATCCATTGCAGCATCATCGTCCATCCTTGCCTTTTTAATAAACTTAATTTTTCTCTACACCTAATAGTAAGGTATCAGTCAGTGATGTGAATTACAGGCGAGAGCCTGAATGGCGGCTTTAGAGTCTACAAATAAAACAGCTTTATTGTGTATTTTAGTTTCTGCTAATATTTCCGTTACTTTTTTCAATCGCTGCAATTTCACCATCAAAATTACTTAACGGTGCTTCTACAGCAAAATAATGTTCAAATAACTTGCAGCTGTATCCTGCTCCCGTTACGCTTGATCCTGGATAGGAGGATCCATCAGTGTAGACATGCAGCCACTTATGTTCAGGGTATCTCGTATGAATCGTTTCCAATGTTGCTTGTTTTAATTCCTCTGTTAGGGAGAGCGATTCAGATGTATTGTGCTGCACTAACTGTAACTCTGCTGTTGGTAAGGATTTATAGTCGTAAATCCTAAGAGGATTTTTGAAAATAAAGGGGGGAGGGGTTCTTCAATTCTCCGAATTGTATATTGTATTTCCGTGCGATATCTTCCGTCTTAACCAATGGAGTGTTTTGTGTTTTTAGTCTATTTTTAGCCGGGTGATATGTTTTCCAAAAAGCTGGGCGGATACTCTTCCTATTAATTTCTTCATATTAAGGATTTGAATAACGTTTTTGTCTTCACCAAAGACATTTCTTTTTTAAGAATTATTAATTTTTTTAAAATCTTTATTAAGAATCAGCTTCTGTAAAGGAAATCACCAAAACATCCTTATCACCAATATTTTATTCTTGTTATCCAAGAACTTTATCAAGGTATTTATAAACCATAAAAATATAAACATAAAGAAAAAATAAAGAAAAGAAACTTCTTTTCCTACATATTCAAAATCATTAACAAAAGAAGAATGAAACATAAATAATCAAAAGTTAAAACACGATAACATAGGAAATAAATTAACAATTAAATATATTAACAATCAATCATTCAAACAAATTAACAATCATTCAAATAATTCTTTATTAAGAAGTTATTTTCACTAAGTAAGAAGAATAGTAAAGTTTATGTAATAAAAGTTTTCACGTAACCTCATGAGATTCCTAATTAGATCAGTGTAAATCATGGAAAAAAATTAAATAATAGTGCTTTTTAAAAGCCTCTTCATGTGTAAATACTGAAAATAAATCCCATCATAGAATTTGTACAAAATAGATATTTTAATGAGAAAAATGCATATTAAATTTAACACTTACATGTTTCGTAACTATTTTTTTGTTACATTTTCAAACAGAATAATAACACATAATAATTTGTAAAATTAATAAAGGAAAAGTATAACATTTTTTTGCTGATAGTTTAAAATATCTATTATATATAAATCCAGTCTCATGATAACTCGAGATTAGATTAGCAGTGCGAATTATAGACCATGAAGAGATTGTCACATTAAAAACTGAGAAGATTTGATTAACTGGTAATTCAATGGGTCTCAGTTTTAACAGTAAAAAATATTATCCTCTTTATAATAGATGGATATCCCAAAAGATAAAAAGTTAGCCAAAATTAGTAATATAATTTATTGTCGTATTTTAAAAATAGCATCAGGGTGTTTCAACCTTATCTAAGGTTATTGCCAACTGTGCTGTTGGTTAACGTGAGAGGGGTTTAAATAATGTTTGATGACGCTGTTCGCGAGTTCTTGGTTAATGGTAGAGATTTTGATTAACCATGAACTCTCTAAATGCGTCATCAAATAATGACCTCATCGTACCCAACTACAACCTTACAAAAGATTGAAACGTCCCGATTCTTTTTTAAAAATACGACTAGGCCTATAAATTACATTAGTAATTTTGACTAACTTTTTATCTTTTAGGATACCCAGCTTTTTTAATAGAATTTATACTACATCTCCCAACTTATAGTAATGAATATCATTATAGAATAGTATTAAGGCTATTATTATAGACTGTAATATGGTCAAAAACAACATCATGAAAGACTAACACAAACAACCTTAGACATTTAATGAATAAAAGAAGTTTTATATTTATCCTCTCATGGAAAGAAACAATTGTTAGCCATTATTAGCACTTCCTACTCTTTACAAATGGGTAGTCGATGCTATTCAATTTCAACAAGTAATTAGAATATTTTCTTAATATTTACCTGGAAAATTGTCTCATTTGTTTATTAAGCTAACTTTCATAATGTAAAGATCAATAGAAGAGGAATAAAAATAGAAGAAGGTATTAATAATTGTTTTAAAGAATTAATAAAGATTTATTTCACTTAATATTACGTAATACAAGATTTTTTTAATAAATATTTAGATACTATCAAGGAATATCGTTGGTAGAACTATCTCCAGCTCCAAAAACTTATATATCCTTTTCAGAAAAGCCGAAATATAAAGTAAGAAAAACAGCATTTCTTGAAAACTTTTCAAGTGACTATAGAAATTCTAAAATTTAACTAAAATATATTTGGTCTAGTTGTGCTGTTAAAAATCAGATATTCAAAATTTTCGATAGATACGTTTCATGTAAAACTTAAGAGTTATTTTTAAATAACATTTTTTTTTTAGATTGCTGATTTTAATTATGATTTGTGATTGGAAAAGAATTATTAAAGTAACATAAATAAGATTTTCACTTAATTTTTTAGTACTTCTACACCTTGCAATTATAAATGTTTCTAAAATTTGTTACTGTCTTATTTGAATGTAGCTTGGAGATCTTCTTGGAGCCATTGGAGGAAATCTAGGATTATGGATTGGAATATCTCTCATCTCGTTCATTGAAGTTTTTGATTTTCTCCTGAATGTAATTGCTCAAAGTTTAAAGTTGCTTTGGAGGAAAATTTGGAAACAAAAGTTAAAGAGCAAAATAGGAAGAACATCCCATTTCCAAAATCAGACAGAATTTTAAAATGGGACTTTTCAAAATTTGTACATTCAATAATTTTCATTACAATTAATGAATTCCATTGACGAATCCTAGCTGGGAAGAGGTTTTTTTAAATAAACGGAGGTATGCTTGAGAATGAATCTTAATATAAGATGAAGATTCGAAACGTGCGGTGTTTTACTATTTTTACACGTAAGTGCCTTTGTTAGTGGATTACTTTTTTAAGATTTTAAACACGTTAAACATTTTGTTTTATAATTTTCATTTGAAAAAAAGTACCTCTAAGCGTGGATGAAAAGATGTAAAAAACCATTTCACTTTATTTTGAGAAAATGTTTTACAAAACGGCGTTTGACTTCATTGAAAGACGCACAGCTTCTTAGGAAGTCCTTGTTCACTGAAAAGTAAAAAGCGAGTAAAAGGCGAGTAGGAAGCTTTTAGTTTGTTTTTTTTAAGTGATCATCTGGGTCTTTTTTATTTACTTTAATTTTCTGATATAGATTCGATATTTATCTGAGACACTTCCCATTTTTTTATCATTTTGATTTTTTTCTTTTAGTGCTGCAAACTAATGTGATGATTAGTTGAGGACCAATATCTGTAATGCTACATGAATATATTAATTTTCTCCCATATCATTGGTTGTTTAAATTTTAAATCATGTATAAATATTTGTAATTCTCGTTTAATTATTGGGTTGATAAGGAGCTCCGCTTAAGGGATTCGAAAGCTTCTATGTCTGTATTTTTTATGTTTTTAAAATGTATTTGTCATTAAATCTTCTTATAATCTAATGTGTGTTTGTGGAAAATTATTTTCACTTATTAAAGAAAAAAGATGTCTGAAATAAACACGGAAAATTTGTATCAACTAGAAATCACAGTAATTGTAGATTAGCATCTTCTTAAGACTGGAACAAAGACTTGTACGACTGCTTCTACAACAAACAAAACTTTAGAGATGGAATACTAAGAAGAAAATTAAAATTTTAAATGATCGAAGTTGGAAAGTGGTTTTTTTAGGAATGGGAACAAATGAATTCAATTCTAAAATAAACAAAATTGATTTTATCAGGGAACAATTTTACAATAGTCATACACAACTATTCAATATAAAACTGAATTTGTTAAATTTTCTGAACACTGTCCCGCTTTAGAACAATCTTATTTGTTACAATTTCTTATTTAGAAAAAAAACCAGTAGCATTTTAAATGGCTTAAAATAAAACAAACAAAGGAAGTTTTCAAAGATACCTAATCACGTGACTGCATAATGAAAAAGCACTGCTTAACCGAGTGAATTATTTCATTAATATTTATGATCGATAGGGTGTGTGTTATTTTAAACTTGGAATTTTCTGATTAAAAACTATGCTGTAATTTCTTAAATAATGTCAGTATTTCAATTCACATTATATTTGCCCATCAGCCAAGATTATAGTTTATTATCACAATTATAATGTTAAACAATATTGAGATAAATGTTCTTTTCACTGACAGTTTGTTAATAATATCTTATTTGAAAAAGAACATATTTTTTCAACATAATGCAAAATGAAATTGTAATTAATTTGCTTATTTTACATTTAACTTCTGGCCGTACTGGCGTGGCTGAGCGGTCTAGACGGCGGTTTGCCATTGCGGCCAGTGTGCCGGTACACGGGTTCAAATTCCGGTCGTGGCATGGATGTTTCTTTCTTCTTCTGTTTCTCCTTCTGTCCGTTCCTGCGTCTGCCACTTGATGCTGCTTCCTAGGGAAGGGGGTTCGGAAAAAATCACGAAGTATCACAAGGGAGGGGGGGGGGGTGTAGTGAGATATCACATGTTTTTATTTTTTAGTTGAACCGCGCGATTTCTAAACCAGCGCGTAACCTTGACTTGCCGTTGCCAGATCTAAGCAATAATAGTCCAGAGATGAACAATGTTCGTCCTCAATTGATCTTCAACAAAGCACAGTGCCAACAGCTGACCTGCAAGATGCTTATCCTCTTGTTAGAGTTGAAGAAAATCTCGCTAATGCGTGGTCCGAGGACAATGTCTATTAAATATATTCATGTACCAGTACAATTATATGTTTTTCACATGATTACACCTTTCCTTTATTATTTTTATGCCGGTCAGAAACAACCTGCAACCTTAATGTCTGTCTGGACATTTTTATCACGGTGCTTAATTTTCCAGAATTAAATTAGATTATACCTGTATTTAAAGATAATATTCTAAAATTTTTTAAGATACTTTGTACCAAAAAAATACACGTGATTTTGGGTAGGGGTTATAAGGGTTAAATACACGTATCACCAGGGGGGAGGGGGGGGTAAAAAGTTGCTAAAAAACATCACGTGATTAATGGACGACCCCTTAAAGGTATCATGTCTCGCCCCTAGTTGTGGCCTAAAGAAAGCTGATCAAGATAAGATCCCGGGCACTTGAAAAAATAAAAAACAAAAAAACAAAACAAAACAACATTTCACTTCTGTTGATATATCATGTAATAAGAAGAGCGATCTACACACATAACAAACTTGAATTGCTGTAGAAGCATTCATTTCATCTTTCAGAATTTCATGAAATTACTGGAGTATTCTCATCTTGGATAGATTATATGTTATGTAAAAAAAAAATTACTTCTTATTTAATTGTTTTTGATTTAATAAAACTAATTAAAATAAAATCTAATCTGATAATACTCAAAGAAAACATCTTCTGCCGTTTTCCTTAGTTTTAGCTTAATTTTAGATGACAACTATTTATCCTACAGTGGATAATTTAAGATTTGATATTAACAATACCTGTATAGTGATGTTTATTAATAAAGAACTACTAATGGGATTTCGTCAAGATACATTTACTATTTAATAAATTTAATGTGCTTAGCACGTTAAATTTATTATTTTTATTGTTTTAAACTGTTGGAAGTTTTTGGATCTTTAATTTAATGCCTTTTGCCCTACGAGTCGTAAGCAAAGGTTTATGATGATGTCTCTCGACACATCAATTTCTTTTATTGCCTTTTTTCCTTTGGGGGGGGGGTCGCTGTCAGATTGGTCGGTGGCCTTCACATAGGATTGCGCCTTTCTGATTCTTTTATCGAGGGAAGCGGGTTTGGGCTGACGATCCCGTTGCAGGGTGAAACGGCCGTTCCCAAATCCTTCCCATAATTGAATCAGAAAAGGTGCAATTCTATTCAGGTGCTGCTGTTTTATTTTCATTTTCTACATTTACTATTATTATTGACACTTTCGCTGATTGACATTTTAGTTTTGAAAACGATAAATAAATCTTGTTGTACGATCTGTTAATTATACTGTAAATACAAATTAAATAATATCCTGGAATTTAAATATGAAATGAATGAATGGCTTTTGTTCTCGTGATTCTATTGATAAGATCAAATGTTTTATTTTACTGTTTGACCTTCTGAAGCAAGGAACAAAATGTCGCTTGTAAAGTTGAATGCAATAAAACATCTCTTTTGAACGGATGATTTAACTTACAACAAGATGTCTTCTTATAAACTTCAAATTTATTGGTTTCAGAACAGATGAACTAATGTGATGCTAAAAGTCAATTAATCTGCGCCTGCGCAAAACCATCATCCGACACCGAATGGTCATTTAACAGAACCTTTCATTAATCTGTGGAAACCAATGAAAGATACTGACACAAAGAAACCAACGAAAAGAAAAAGTGTAAGTACAGATCATTTACTGAAACAGATTCGTTTAAGATTTTATAATTTACAATTCACAATAAGAGCGAATATAAGGGAGGGGCCGAGGGGGCCCCCCCGAAATAATGAATATAAAGAAAAAAATAAGTAAATAGATTAGAAGAAAGAGGATAAAATAGGATTTTCCTTTTATTTTTATTATTTCGGAGGGCCCGGGCCCCCCCCTCCCGAAATTTTTTTGGGTTGTTAAATTAGGATTGCCGTTTTTCTTTTGGTTGTTAAAATAGGATTGCTGTTTTTTTTTTTTGTTTTTTTTTTGTTGTTAAAATTCATCTTGCCCGAGGCCCTTACATTAATCTTGGCGCCCCCCCCCAAAAAAATATATTCTATATTCGCCACTGATTCACAATATTTTATGAAACAATGTTTTTAAATATTTTTCGTCAGAAATATTAGAAATATTATATAAGTTTTCTAAACATTATAATATGAATTAGAAAATAACGTAAGCTTGAATTAGAAGTATTGAATTTAAATTGAGGAATTCTAAAGCTATACTAGTAAATTAATTAAATTTACATATTTTTTTAATTCTTAAATTTTATCTTTCTGAAATTTTACTCCTTTAAAAGTGTTTTTGGAATGTTAACATAAAATTCATAATATCAATTGTTTTAATTTTATTTAAATATAGGTTTTTGATAGTTGTGTTGATCGAAGAAAAGCTTTTACTTAAATATAGACAACGGAAATGTTTACTCCTTTCTTTTATTTTATATCATCACTGAACATCGTTGATAGAATTTAACAAAAGAATTTGTATAAAAAATACAAAAGTTTGAAACAAGCAATTGAAAATCATTCCTATCCTATGCATTTATATTCAAATTTAAAGAAACATAAACTTTAGATTAAACAATAAGCTATTCTCAATTGATTAATGAGATTTCTCTTCTTCAGAAACATTGAAAGTTTGTAATCCAATTTAATCAGTTCATTAATTCTGCTAATTATTTTTGCAAAAAAAAAAAAAAAAATCCTCAGAAATTTTATAATATTTTATGATTCCTACTCCAATATTCATAAATATTTAAATCGACATTTTAGACTCCAAATTTCTAATCTATATGAGATGCAGATAAAAAAATATTTTTGTAATCTTACGAAATATGATGAATGGATTAAAAAAATCATAAATACAATTGAGCCAATTTAATATGTAGTTATATTGACTGGATAGGTAAATGAACAAAATAAAAACAATCAAATTCATTGAATTTAACAATAAAAATATTCTTTCTAGAATTGAATATTCTCTTTCTAGATTAAACATTTTATTTTTTTATTTATTATCATTATTATTTTATGGTTCAATATCGTGTGATTGTTTATATTAACATTATTGGACGTAAAAAAATACCTAAATACAGTAGGTTATTTAAATGAAATGACGTCTAAATTTAATAAATTCCTATCAGTTCTAAAACAAAATATAAAGTAAAAACGATGAATTATTAATTTTGATGCAATATTCAATGTTGCTACTCGGAATATTGGATTTCTTCACGGAAACCTCAGAAAACAAATATCATAAATTCCTCTTTATTCTTTCTCCAATTGTGATGAGGAAACTCCTTCGTTAAATACTACTTTGGCTGGTCTGAACTATTAGTATTTTATTACTCTCAGAAAATAGCTGATGTAGTGTTTGATGTACAGGAGACAGATAAAATTGAAGTAATTATCATCAGAGTTTAGAAAAAATATCGGGAAGAAAATAAATAAATAATAATAATAATAATTCACAAAAATTGCGACGAAAAAAAAATTTGTGTATTTTTTTTTGGTATTTTTACAATATGCTGAATATCGTTTCGGATAAACCAGATTTTCAGATGAATGTGATTCGGATAAACGAGTTGTTAGTGTACTCAATTATTAGTAAGACTAACAATATCATAACTAAATCTTTGATCAATACTTGTCGTTGTAGAAATGTTTGAATTTTCACTAAATTTCTTGATGACCAATTTATTATTGATATTAGAAACCATGCTTAATTTTTTCAATAGTTAATTAATAAACTTAACTTTACTGCATTGGATTTTTCTCAGTATTGTAATTTAAAATTTAGATAAAATTTACTTTAAATAACATTATTAAGTAATTAAGTAATGACTCATCTTGAAACAGTTACACTAAAAGTTTACTTTAAATTTTCTGATGAAATTATCTGAAATATATATCTGTAAATATTAAATTCATTTACTTTCAAAATTCATATATTATATAACATATAGATCTGAAAGTACAAGTAAAAACATTACATTTGGTTAATTTTTAATGGCGTTGATGCAGGAATAATTGTTAAGTCTGTTTTTTTGTTGGCTGTTTTTCATCATTAATTGTATTAATTAGTGATCCTCATTAATATTGATCCATGAACACTCAGCCTTAATGATAGCCTCAAAGAGAAAATTACACTCCCAGGAATAACGGAAGTTCATGGGCAACAATTTCCACACTCTGAATTAGGATTTTAGGTATTTTTTTTAAATAATCTGTAAAATTCGTTTGAATTTCCAATTAACCATTCAATTCTTCACTCAAGTTTTTATTTTTTTAAGTTGAGTGAAAATTATAGAAAAATATTGAAAAAGTTATTGAAAAACTATTGAAGTTTGACATGTTTTTCTAAAAAAAAAAAAAAAAAAAAAAAAAAAATATTCTATAGAATGAACAATTTTTGAATAATTATTCATTCAGACTTATCAAATTAACACATAAAAATATGAGTAAGCAGTGGCGTAGAGGTAACCAGGAAGTGGAGGGGTTAGGAGGGTCATTGCAATCATTCAACCGAAAAAAAAAAGTTTTGTGTCCTTTCTCGGACGTGAGGAGGTTCCATTAAACTATGTATCCAAAAGGCCAGGGCCAGTTGAGTATAGAAATAATGTATCATTTGATGAAGGATTTTGTTTTCCAATCCGACTGAAATAATTTCGATATTTCGGCTCAGTTTCTTAGTAAAGATAAAATAAACACATTAGAACGTAAGAAATCAATAGATAAGTAATTTAAAAATTCATTATGAAAGGAAATTAGCAAAAACCTAAATGGATAAATAAATAAAATTGTAGAAGACACCAGAAAAAAACAAACAAGCAAAAGAAACATAACGTGTTCCAAGAATGAAGAAAGAAAGAAATTAAAGAGGAAAGCCTGCTTCCATTAAGTTAAATAGTATAATAATAAGTAAATTTGGAGTGATGTTACTGTCCAGCCTAGAACGTTGGCCTCTCGTATCAGTACTCAAATGAAAGAGAAAGGAAAAGAAAAGGAAAAAAAAATATGATAAATGAAATACGAAATTTGGTTTTTTTTAATTAGTTACCTCAAAAGTCTTATCAGACATCAACAATGAAGAAATATAATAGATAAAGAAACTAACAGATACATATTTGGACATCACTTAAAAACATAAATCTCTATTATTCTAAGATACTACTTAAATATTCCATGTGAATGCTATATGCCAATTTTCATATATCAGTTAAATAAAAGTACAATGGTTAAACTTTTAGAAAAATAACAAAAAAAAAAAATTGTATTTACTCGCCGTCTTTTAGATTGTTGTTTTCTCATTATATTATTATTATCATTTTACAACGAACTAAACTGAATTTCATAGGACTTTTTTTATTGTAACTTCTTTAATGCCTCCTCCTTTAAGTTAAATTTTTCAGAACTGTAAGAAACTTCAGAGCCATGGTAGAAGTTGAAGGAATTCAGGTAATTTTCTTAATTTTCTAAACACTACATTTTTTCAATAAAATAAAATGTAATAAGTAATGTAAAAATAGAGCTTAACGTGCATTGCAAGTATTAACAAAACAATAAGTATTAATGCACCTTATTTACTTAGGTGCATTACAAAAATTTTTTGTTTTGTTAAAATATAACAAGTTTCGAAAAATGTTTTAGTTAAATAAAAAAGATTTTGAGTTCTTAGTAAAAACTAAGATTCCATAAAACGTAAGGTTACGAAAGTTCTTTTGAAAACAACAAAATAAATCTTTCCATATTTCTTCTTCAAACCTTTTCTACTGTAATGTGTACTATTAATCATCTTCCCCTATACCAGAAAATAAATGCTAAACATTACATTTATTTCTAGAAAAAAACAGCGAATTTTCGAGGAGAAAAATAAAAGAACGTCTCCTCTTCTTCAAGCCTTTATAAATAATAATATTAATATTAAATAATAAATCACGAGATTTTGAATTTACAATATCTGTGAAATATAAACAATACAATATTAATACAATATATTATTAAGTTACGAGATTAGAAGACGATTAATTCATGAATATTACAATGAATATTATAGAACATCGTCTTCTTCACAATAATCCTCGAGTTGTGTATCCAATTTCAATTGTTTTTTATAATCTAGATCTTCAATTATTACTTTATTGTTGGGATTAAAATATTTTTCATCAATTAAATCTTTGCCTAATTTTACTATACCTTCATTAATATTAATCCCATCATTCCTATTTAAGTTGTCTCCTTTTGATGTTCTTATGCATAAGCTTTCGATTATTTTTCTAATTTTAGTGTTCTTTTCATTACAAAGAATTCTAACTTCCTTATTAATAAAATGTTTCTTTTCATTACAATGCTCCGCAATTTCAGATTTTTCTACTAAGTTTGTCCTGATATAGTAACCATGTTCTGAAGCACGTTCCTTAATCGTTCTTTTCGTTTCTCCAAGATAAAACAAATTACAGTTAAGACATTCCAATTTATGTATTACACCCATTTCATATCTTTTATCAATACTATTCAATTTTTTACACAAAATATTCTTTAATTTATTATTATATTCAAAACTTACATTGATTCCGAATTTCTTGCATATTTCTTTTAAACGCAAACTATTGCTATTCAAATATGGTATAAAACATCTCGTATTATCATAGGCTTTCAATTCTTTTATTTTAAATTTATGATAATTCCTAATTGTGCTTTCAATAAATTTGTCTGTATAATCATTCTTTTTTAGTAGTGTTTTCATATCATCAATTTTTTTATTAAAATCTTATTCGGTACTCGTATTATTATCTATTCTAAGTAAATAATTTTCAATAATATTCCGTTTTATATTTGTATTATGTCCAGAATTAAAATTTATAACATGGTCACTTTTGTACTCTTTATTGTAGTGTTTTAGGATCAATTTGTTTTCCTTTTTTATTAACTCCAAATCAAGAAATTTTAAACATTTATTGACCTCTTCTTCCATTTTGAAACGAATGTCTTTGTTTCTTTTATTGATTTCATTCAAAAAAATGTCAAATTGTCTCCTTGTCCCGAACCAGAATATTATTATATCATCTGCATAACGATAATATTCTAGTTTATATTTGGTTTCTTTTAAAAGTTTGCATTAAAATACATTCATGATCATGTTGCATAATGACCCTGATATTGGGGATCCCATTGGGAAACCCTTAATTTGTTTGTAAACCTTATCCCGATTTTTGAAATATGCATTTTCAGTTATTAACTTCCATAATTTCCATTAACTCATTACAATCTATTTTTTGTTTCAATAGTGTTTCCCTATTTTCGAATGCTAATTTATCCACTATCATTAAGGTCTCTTCCACTGGGATATTAGTATACATATTATCCACATCTAAGGAAAACATGTGAAATTTCTTATTATTATTAAAGAAATGTCCTATTTTTTGAATTAAGTCTTTTGAATTTTTTATGATTACGTCATCTCTTGGTAGTTTAAAATTTTTAACAATTTTATTTACAAATCTTGCTAAGTTGTGCACTGGAGAACCATATGCATTAATCACTGGTCTTATGGGGTTGTTATCTTTGTGAGTTTTTACTCTTCCTTCCATAGATGGAGTTCTGCAGCTATCTTTATTATCGTATTAATATTGTATTGTTTATATTTCACAGATATTGTAAATTCAAAATCTCGTGATTTATTATTTAATATTAATATTATTATTTGTAAAGGCTTGAAGAAGAGGAGACGTTCTTTTATTTTTCTCCTCGAAAATTCGCTGTTTTTTTCTAGAAATAAATGTAATGTTTAGCATTTATTTTCTGGTATAGGGGAAGATGATTAAAAATAAATCTTTCTTTTTCAATAACAACAAAACAAAACAAACAACAAAAACAAATTCTGTAAAATATAAGTGAGCCTAAAATTTACTCGGAAAAGCTAGTAATCATTGAATTTACGGTCAATTATTATTTTTATTTATTTAGATGAAAAACAGAAAAGGAATTGTCTCAGTAACTCAGTAAGATCTCTAACTTTATTCGTAAATCCAAAGTTGACCTAAGAGTAATATGTGATATGATAATAGCATTCCTGATGTTGCAGTTCAGGCTTAGCTGAGTGATATAGGCTTTCGCTAATTAATTTTGCTGATATTTAATGCTTAGACGCCTACACATACAAGGAAGGGGGGGGGGGAGGCATTTGCCCTGGAATTTTCTAAATTAATGTAATTCGTATAATTTCTATCTCGTAAGAGAACTATTAGATTTTTAGAAAATAATAAATTTATTTATTATTATTTTTTTAAACAACAAATGTATTGGAAGATAAAATAATTTAATCCTTTATGAAATAGAAGAGAAAAAAGAAAAATTCAGAAGCAGGCCTCGTAAGGGACAATAGCACCCGAAATTTCTTTAGCAATGGTTTAGGCTGATATCGGTTGTTGTAATGAGTGCCCTCACGCAACCATCGAATTCTCCTACAGAAGCAACAGACGCAATGGATTAGTACCAACTTACCATTTTCTCATCTTCATTTGAAAAGTGCAAGCTTCCATTCAATTCTTTTTTTGAAAATTAATTTCTTTAGTTAGCTATCTAGTAATTTCTTTATCATCATTTGATTTGCTAGAGTACTTTTTTATTCTCTATTTCTCATTGGAACGACGACATAAATAACAATCACTATCCTGCAAAATGAATTCAAAAATATTCGAAATACACCAACGAAAAGCATGCTAAACTATTTCCACAAAACAATCATTTTCTCTAAGTTATCTTTAATATAAACGATTCGTATCTTAAAAGTATAGTGGGTATATATATATATATATATTATTAGCTTTTTTTTAATATACTTTATATTAAAAAAAGAAAAAAAAGAAGATAATTTCGAATTTTAGAGAATTATTTATTGAACATCATTGTGGCTTTTTAAACTGTGAAAGCACAGTAGTTGGGTTGGAAGAATGGCTTTTTAAAGATTGTAATATTTTGAAACCCAGCTGAACGCAATTCCTGTACTGTCTTTAGTAATACTACTATAATGGATTGATCATTTTTAAAAAGAATGTTAAAAATCGCATTGGAGAATAATGTGTGTGTCTTCCTGACCCTTCGATCTTTCCAATGTGGATCATTAGGACTCACCACGTCTAGGTAGAGAGACATGGAGGTAGTTTTCATTTCTTATTTGGACTTTTATGTTTCATGTTAAGAAATAATGGACTAAAATAAGAAAGAAATTTCAAAAAGAAAGAAAAAGCAAACTTAAAACGAATTTTTTTGCTTATTTTTTTTCATTTAGAGAGAAACAAATCAACTAAACCAAGAAAAAAAGAAAAAGTGTAACAAAGAGGAAAGAAATCTAAAATATGCTAATATTGATGTACAGTAATACGTTGAGATAGTGGCATAATCCGTTCCAGGACCGAGCTCGTAACTCGAAGTGCTTGTATCTCAAATCATTTTTTCCTATAAGAAATAACAGAAAAAAAACTAATCCGTTCCGGCCCTCTAAAAAAACTCCCTTACTAGTGCTAATAATAATGGAAAAAACATGTTTTTAATTGCTATAAAGACATGCACCCAAAAAAAATTTATAGTACATAAGGATTCCTGTGATATAAAATAAAATGTGGTTTTAATTATGAGTTCTGACTGACAGACGATACAGTTCGGCTAATGGCGGCATGTGCGGAGGAGGAGGGAGGGTGGGAAGAGAGTTGGCCCGTACGTAGATTCCGTACCGTATCTTACACGTACACTACGTAACTTACATAAACTTAGAATTAGCTTACGGATTTTTTTTTGTCACTTTTCACATTTTTATTTATTTATTTATTTATTTGCTTTTTTCGATTTGTATTAAAAAAGTTTTCTTCCCTTTTCTTAACTTTTTTCTCCTGCCTACCCTCACTTTCACTTGGCGCAGGCTTTTTAACGAAATACCTATCGAGGGAGATTTGTTTCTGTTCCTAAATTGTTACGAAAATGAGTAAGGCACGTGTCATCAGAAAATCGCCGAAGCACAACCAGTAGATAATTTATCAGGATGTTTCTTTTCAACAGAATATCAATTAAACTGGAGACAACATGTTCTTAGAATGGAAGATGGAAGATTGCCAAACGAAGTGGCAATTTATAAGCCAAAACGAAAGAGAAGTGTGGAAGGCCAAGAGTAAGAATGATGATAGAAATTCGATGCCGGAACAGGCCAAAGGTTTAATCCAGGAATGATGAAGAATAAGAAAAAGAATAAGAAGAAGAAGTTTCTTTTCAATGAAATCAGAAACCTTCTGCCACATAGCCATCACTTCCTTAATTTCACTTGTAGAAAGTTTTCTATACTCTGTCCAAAGAACCTGAGCTCTAGACAATTAACCCACTCTCGCACCGTCACGCCCACACGTGCGCCCGTCCTACCTGAGGGCAATGGTTCTTCCCTGAGTCTCTATTGGGCCTTTGTCTTCAAAACTACGTTTTTTTAAATTGTTACTTTTACTTAATTTTTATTAAAATTATTAAATTCTACATATCATTCGTTACAAAAAGAGTCCAAACACGGTGCAATTGTGATACTTCTAAGCATTTTAATGGTCAGTGGGTTAAAAAATATAAACGACCATTAAAATGCTTAGAAGTATCAGAATTGCACGGTGTTTGGACTCTGCGTTCTATTCCTGGAACTGCCGTTACTATTTCCTGTCTTTGCTATGTTTGTCTCCTTTCTTCTCTTTCTTTGCTGCCTATTGTCTATGGCCATTGTTAATTCCTCTATATTACAACTCTGTTATCTTGTTTCATTGTAACTGTGGACATTTCAAAAAGTATCTTAATTTACTAAAGTTAATATCTTAATTTACTAAAGCTAATTCAAAAGTATCTTAATTTACTAAAGTTTCATTATAATGTAAAATCATACAAAGATTTGCTCCTTTGAGATGTGATTTTGAAACGACAACTGAACCATAATATCTCAAGTTGAATTGGAACAATGGACAATAAAAATAATCTCAATTTGATTTTAAAATCCAATTCGATAATTTTGGGGCTATTTTTCCTATGTCTTTAGGATTTAAAACTGAAAATAAAATTATATATCGGAAGCGCAGTGGTGCCTCAAAGGATAAACCAAACAATAA
>JAFIDM010000001.1:150971610-150982274 GCA_023159025.1 Thereuonema tuberculata | reverse complement strand
GTTCCAGGATGTCACTTGTAAACAATTTGGTCTCCTCGATTGTTATTGAAAATAAAATTATTACAATATATTATTTTAACAATAAATTTAGAAAGAAGATCAATCTACAATTCGATGTATATGGAGGAAATTCTGTGACAGAACATCTATACCAGGAGTTCCTCATGTCCGACAAAGTAAAAACAGATTTCGAAAATTAGGATGGGCCGTTTTTATTCTGTTCGGTTTAGGAATGGCAATTTATGAATCGAAAGATTTAATTGAAGAATATCATAAGTAAGTATTTTATTTTATAAAATAATTGCTGTTTTTATTTCTGGTATATTTAAGTTTTGTACGATTTTCTCAGTTACAGGAAGCGGTCCAAATACTGGAATAGGGACCATAATACTGAATATCGATATATTATACTTATATGAGGTGCAGGAATGTATCTGCCAATACTGTTCATCTTCCCCAGGGTTTTGTTTTTTTTCCTCTAGTGAAGATGATGGAGATATTAAGAATGACAGTGGAGCGAACGATGGATAAGATACAGTAGTTAGTATAGATGGGGTCAACTTATTAACGAATACATTACAGATTTTTATGTGTGAATTTTCCATAACTGGGTAGTTTGTAAGCTAGTATTTTGGTGAGATTCAAATAGTTAAAATCTCATTAGCATTGCGTTGGTTTATTAATGTGAATGTGTCGTCTACATATCTACACATTAATTTAATATTTGTTTTAATAATATCTTTTTCCCATATCTGCATTTTGACATAAATCATAACAATTTCTGCAATAACAGTATTTACTACAAAATCCATCGGATATTCATTGATAATTAATCTTTTTTTGAGGTACAAAATTTTTTCACTCCAAAGTTTCTTGTCTTCCTATAATCGGTAATCCTTCTTAAGTTATTAAAAATTATTGCCTTCTTCGTAGAAATCCCATGATTCGACGAAAAGTTCAATACATGGTTACTTTGGGCTTCCTTATTAAAATGTTCAAATGTCAATCCTGAAGTTTCATTCTTTATCATAACATCTAAAAAAAAGTTATTCTTCCTTCATTTTCTTTCTCATACTTGAACTTAATGTCAGGTTGAAACTCATTAATGTACTTTATAAACCTGGAGAACTGTCTCTCTGTTCCTTCCCAAATAATGAATATGTCATCTACATATCTTACATAATAAAATTTAGTCTCTTTCGATTTCAAAATGTAATTTGCCTCAACCCAATTTAAAAATATGTTGCAAATTGTCGCTAAAACTGGGCTACCCATAGGAAACCCTTTCTTCTGCTCATACATCTTCCCTTCATATTTAAAATATCTATTTCTGCAAATCATATTCAATAATTTTAAAAAATTATCATTTTGAATTTATCTTTAATCTCATTATTATACTTAGATTCTATCACCTCTAATGCTTTGTACACTGGTAAGTTGGTGTACATTGCTTCAATATCCAATGTGTACAATTTCACTTTATTCTTGTTATTTATACTCCTTTTTTATTCTATTTATCAAATCTTGAGTGTTTTTTTTTAATTATATTTGGATTATTCAATCTTACTTCTTTTAAAACTGAATTTCCGTAAGCTCTGCAGAGGTGAGCCGTAAGATTTAATTACTCGACGAATTGGGAAATTTTCTTTGTGAACCTTTATCTTAGGTTCAAAACTAGGAACATTAGTCATGCTTCTAATTAACTCTTTATTTTTATGAAAATTAATAACCTCTTGCTTTTTTAATTCTTGAATCTCCAACTTAATTTTTTGTATAACTTGAAAGTATTGCCCTCATTAATCTCAGAAAAATCATCAGAATTCAACAGTGCTGTACTTTCTGATTATAAATTTCTCTATCTATAACCACTAATAAGTTCCCTTTATCTGATTTATCTATTTTAATATCTTTATCCTTTAACAATTTATTTATACTTCTTACATCCTATCTGAAATATTCGGTCTCAAATTACCACTGTGTTCAAGATTATTGAAAACCTGAAACATGGTTTCTTTCTTATCCTTAAATAAACACATTTTCTTTTCCATTTCTGATACCACTTTGTTAATTTTAAATTCACCTTTAATATTAAAATCTAACCCTTTGTTTAAAGCAATAATCTCATGTTTCTTTAAATTCTTCTTGCTAATATTAATAACATCTTCTTCTTCTTTCCGTATATTATGCAATTTTATATTTTTCCTATCTTTAATCTCTTTTTATCCTTCTTTTACTCCAGACAATCTAATTTCATCACGTCTCTATAGTATTTACCTGGTAATGAAATCTTCAATTGTTTATTAAAAAAATAACTCTTCTTTCTGATTTTCTTTTTAATAAACTTTATCTGATTCATGGATATTTCCACTTGAAGTCTGATATAGTATGTCTTACTTCAGATTTTTCTACGCTCCTTTCACCTCAAAACGGGTCCTAGGGTCTACCCAGCCCTCTGTGGAATGGGTACCGCGAGTTAAAGGCGGGGTTTCTTTCCCGCCAGTTAAAGGCGGGCGGGCGTCGGGCTGACCACCCGACCTCAACTTTGTCCCGTTGGTCACAAAATGCTGGGAGCCTGACCTCTCGCGCCCCAAAGGCCTGTCCAGGCATGTAGAGAGACACTTGCAACACACATATAAGGAGCCATGAGGGAACATTATTTCGGGGTTAGTAACTCTAACACGAAAAAAAAAAGGGACAACACAAGATACATCAGTTTGGAACACAATGCAAGACTTAAAGGAAGCTCACTCCAATCGTAGGCAACCACAACATACGTACAGCCTGCAAATGTAAATACACACAAAGGCCATGACGAACAACCACCCACTGACAAAAAAAAGCTCGGTTTATTTACGGGATCCGATGCCTTAACACAACTGACGATACGTAGATGAGACAAAGAGAGCGCTGAGCTTGCTGATGCCGTGAAAAAGAACAACTCGCAATATCTTACAATGACGCACTGCAACAAGCATGGACATAACATTACACGTCACTAATCACCATCATCTTCGGATCCAGACATTCTTTCCTTTGAGTTGTAATCAAAAATTTTATAAAGTAAAAAATTTTTCTTCCTAAAATGCCAAACTCATTTATTGTTGGTACCTTTTTTTTTTAAACAGTTATATTTTTCCAAATAAAACATGGAATACAACCACTGTAAGACAAAATAAAATGGCAGCTCAGAATCATCAGAAAAAAATGCACTTCAAATATTAAACTCATTATCCACTCAACACTTCCAGAAGAGGGTAACATATGCTCTTTCCTTAGATAAGAAAAGCCGTTACTTATTAGAACATATGAAAATTATCAAATGTTCTTGCAATATTTGAAATTTCACTACCACACAGTAGAAAATACTGGAATGTAAAAGAAAAGGGAAGTGAATACAGGTTGTATTCTTTAATGATCTTTGCTAAGATTTTATTGGCAAAATTATTACTTCTTAATAATAAGGGATAAGGGATTTATAAGGGATAAGATTTTTAAGAATACAGATCCTTACTAAAAATTACTTTAGGAATTTTTTTAGGAATGTCTATATATACATTCATTCATCACATAGCATACAGATTTTTCATGTGAAGAGATAAAGAACTTCCCACTTATTATAGATATGAATTATTGTTTCTTTTAGTAGAAATATTGTTTTTTAGAAAATTGAAACAAAAAAGATTTTTTTTCTTCCCTCATTTTGTTTACTTTTAGACATATTACCTACACTATACGAACAGAGGAAAAAAACTCCTACTTCCGGTTGCCTGTCATCACATTCTGTCCCACAATGCCATTATTATGGGAAACAGCGAAACAAACAAAACATGTAGTCTACACAAGGATACAGAATTCAAAGGAATTTACAGATATGGCTTTACCAGAAAATCAGGTAAGATTTTTTTTTTATATTATAACATAAATAAATAAAATCCTTCTTAAGTTATTAAAAATTATTGCCTTCTTCGCATGTATTATGTTAAAGAAAAGACGTGTAATCTTTTCGAAAATTTCCTTTTTTTATATTAAATGTAGTTTTACATTTTTTTTTGGTCTGATGTTAGCAATATTTAATAGTAGAGGCTTTAGGAGAAAAGATCTACTAAAGAAATATGGGAACTTTACATATAAAGTAATAAAATTTAAAGTACAAGGAATTATAAAGAATTCAAAAACACTGCTACAGAATCCAATGGCGGCAAGCATTTCAGTACTCCATCAATTGCACCTGCCGACCTTAGCTTTGTAAGGTGCTTTAGTTACTACAGTTTAGTTACTATAAAGTAACTCAATTTCTTGAGCTTCTGATGAAGACTTGCTGACTTTTTTTACGAGACATTTCAGAACTCAGTAGCAATTGTATCAACCTCGAACAAGCAATTATTCGCACCATGTTCTTCAATAATCAGCGATCATGCCAAGAGATTTTATATGTCCTTCTAGTGATTGTTCTCCTGGACGTTTCCATTTTACAGTAGTATCGCTAAGTGTTGAGAGGGCTCCAGCATGGTAAAAATTTCCGTAACTGAGATGTTGCAAAGGTAGCATCAAAAAAAAAAAAAAAAAAAAAAAAAGCTGTTCCAAAATTAGTAAAATTATCAATATACCAATTCTATCCTTAATGAAGACACAGTGTATTTCCTTGTTCGGTTGTGCAGCCATTCCACTACTATATAAGATTCGTTTTGATCAGTTGTTATATGCCCACTTAATTACGCCTACGAACAGTAACTATTAACATTTAAATTAACTCATTGCATGACAACAAAAATAAAAGAGACGTAAGTAACTAGTTTGAAAAAGTAGAAAACTACTACACTACTATAGCACGAATTATCTTAGAACTGAAAACTATCCAAAAAACCCCAAACGATGCTGAAATTCATTATTAGAAATTTGGGATCAGGCGACTGCAGGAAATAAGAGGATAAATGTCTTCAGGCCTTTGCCAAATTCTGGAAATTTTCCTAGATCCACATTATTTAAAGTAAATAATTAACTTTAAAATGAGAAAATAAAAAGATTAATTAAAATAATAAATAAAAAATAAGTTGGATGATGTAGCTCTAAAGGTAATATTGCTACCGTGTTTTGGGGCAATGGGTCTAAAGCCCACAATACTCCGGTGGCAAGGTGGGTAAGGATTACGATAGGAGATAGAGCCTTCACCTCAGTGTAACTTTATTGAAGCAAACTAAACTAAGAGTCTTTTATTGACTAAACGTAAACTAAAAGTTCGTGGGAGCTGCATCGTCATCATCCCGTGTCCCACGGGTGTCACTGGGGCTTCGCTGAAATCTTCAAACATAGTTGCTCCTCGTAGAACCCAGGGCTTCGG
The DNA here is from genome assembly GCA_023159025.1 of Thereuonema tuberculata. NCBI lineage: Eukaryota > Metazoa > Arthropoda > Chilopoda > Scutigeromorpha > Scutigeridae > Thereuonema > Thereuonema tuberculata. The sequence goes on along the minus strand of JAFIDM010000001.1, from coordinate 150,976,936 downwards.
AACCGGCGGCAATTGCTGCGATGGAAACGGATGGAGATTGCTTCTCTCGTAGTAGTTCCCCTTGGTCTTCGAACGTCCCTGTCGTCTGCGGCGTTTGGATTAGCTGCTGCGGCCTACGGTTGCCTTCTCCCGGCCTAGTGCCTTCCAACGTAATCACCTCTGACCTCTTCGGTAAACGGAGCTTTTTCAACGGCCCAAGGAATTCTTCTCCCGGCGTTGACTTCCTAAAGCTGCGGCTGCGGCTTCCTCACTTCGTTCAGCAGACGAGTTACCTCTCCTGGACTGGGGTAGTCTTCGTCGCCGTAAGCCACTCGCTGTCTTCGCTAGGCTTACTCAAAGCTCTGGTCCCTGGCTGAGCTCCGCCGTCTTCTGTGGCCGACTGGACTCAGCTTCAATGGCTCCGGTTGGAGTCCCTACTCTCACGGCTCCAGGCCGCCTAAACGACTTCTCGAACACGGCTCCGGGGAGGGAGAGCGTGCCCTTGCGGCTGCTGCCGCCCAAACGATCTGCTTGAATACGGCTCTGCAGCTCCATAAATAGCCAAAGGCTGCCTCGCACTCAGTCCTGGAACGGTCAACTTCTTCCAGGGATGACAGGTTGATCGAGTCGATTCACCCGATGGGAGGGTGACCAAATCCACTGGTAACAATATCAAGAAAGCAGGTTTGTTTTTTTAATTTAGAAACTCAAATTTTTTTATATAGAATGAAAATTGGATATAACTAAATAAATTAGTTGAATGCATCTTTTTTTATGTGGCTTGACTTAAAGTTCAAAGCAATTTGCTGACATTTTATTAGTATTAATGTTATGAATTAAATTTTTAAGTTACGAGTAAATTCAGAATAATTGAATAAGTTTTTGTAATTACTACTAGATTAATATTAGTCTATTGATAAGTAAAATTAAAGATTTTAGATTCTAATAAAAATAAAACTCCTTTTCATTTTAGAGTTACGAAATTAATCGTTATGGGCTAAATTCTGAGATTGTTATGACAGAAGTTTTCAATCTCACAGAAGCTGAACGCAACGAGGTTCTATTGAATTCTAGTCAGTATATGAAGGCAATCACAAATTCAAACTTCAATTTAGAAAATCTAAGGTCGGTTAAGGTTTCTCTTAATCTTAAAAATTCGTATATTTGGGCCCATATATCTGTATTTAGATTGTTAAAATATAAATCTAGGTTATTTTATATTATTGATATTATTGTATTTGTATTTTAAAAACCTGAAATACACTTACCCCTAAAATTAAGATTAGTAAATCTTGGAAAATGTAGCATTTGCAGAGTGAATTGTCGAGAATAGTTCTAAATTCCAGAATGAACAAAGACAATTTATTTCCCTTAGCAGACAGATGATGATGCAGTCAGAATTGTCAATAATCTTAAATCATCAGAAAGGTTATACTTAGACGGATGAGAATATGTTGTTCTGCTCTTACTCGACATTGATTTGCAGTACTTGAATTTTGCTCAGCGAATCCCTATTCATAAATTTTGCGCTCAGCGAATCTATATTCATAAATTTTGCGCTCAGCGAATCTATATTCATAAATGTTACGAGGGGCAGAATATAGGAATATTTGAGACTGGTCAAACCTCAATTGTGTATTCAAGGAGCTGTTTCAAGAGTCTGGGAGAGGTTTCAACAAAGTGAAATGTTAGTGGGCGCTTCAACACAGGACGTCCCAGAATTATTAAAACAGAAGAAGACTATTATTTGTCATTAACCAACAGATGACGCAGGCGGAGTACAAAGCCCTTGCTAGGACTGTTAGCAGGGACAGAAAGATCCAATTCCAGGCATGCGATCTACAAAGGATTATATGAGCACCGGTTGTATACCCGGAGGTCAGTCCATATAAGAGTCACTAGCCCACTGAGAAGTCAGGCACCTGAACGGAAAACCAGTGGCACTGTGACCAGTCCTGTTTCAGTCTGCAAAGTGATTCCAATCGTGTCTTCATTGGAGAGAATCCCAGATTCGGTGCAATGGTCTCCAATAATCTTAAACAAAGTCATTATGGAGGAGGTGTTATAGTGGTTGGAAGATATCATGTTGGGTTCCTATACTGCTCTTTAAGTGTTCCAAAAGGGAGCCAAATGAGGTCAGATAGTCTGTAAAGCCTTGCTATAATAATATGTCAGGGTATTCAGGGGTGCCATGAAATCTGACTTCCTGTTTATGGATGATAAGGCACGCCTTCATAGAGCTTCTCGTATGGAAATAGAAACTACGTGGACTGTTAAGCTCGACCTTCCGATTAAAATCTGATTGAATATGTGTGGGACTCACTCTGGAAACATGTTAACTGATGTCGTCAATCATCTAGAATTTTTCAGGCGCTAATAACAATATTGCTGCAGGAGTGAGACTCCATTCCTAGCTTGATATTCTTATCCACGGAATGTCAATACTTTGCACTGAGACAGGCCACAGTATAACATAATGAACATTTTCTAAGTGATTTTCCTTTCCTGACTTATAGTTTGTTCGATTTGCTGCACATCTAGTACAATTTGATGGCTGTTCTTCTGCTGATAGGGTCCAAAATGACGTTCTCTTAATGTTTTTGAGCATTAAGTTAAAACTCCTATGTTTAATGAGAGTTAACATAATCAATCTCTTAAAAATTGAAATTTACATTAACTAACGACATAAGAATCAATTTTATGCAAAAACATTAATACAAATACTTTTCTTTCATTGACTAATTGAAATCAACTCATACATTTAGAAAATAGTGGAAGTCCGTCCACTTCAATGCATATCTACATCCATCAGCTACTTCGAACTGAAAGAATTCACATCCAACTATGTTTCTTACAACAAGATACCAGTATCATCTAAGCAGTTGGAAAATAAATTTTCAAAAAATTGTGATTAGTGAGTCCTAAGAAGAAAATAATGTTGTTGGTTGTCATTAGAGTTCATTCATGAATATTATAACTATATTGAAAAAGAAAAAAAAATGCTTACAAAATTTCCTTTTATTTCCTTTTATTATTTTTATTCTTCTTTTATTTCCTCAATAAAATTTGAGGCAAACTTTCAAAGTTTGGAATGGGTAGAAATTCATAAACGAACTTTGAATTTGTTTAAGAGTTCTCAAAAATGCCTAATTCGGCGTCCTAAGGTAAAAGGAAGTACCTACAAATTTTCTGATTTTGCGTTTTCTGCATTTTCTACGTAAGGAAGTATCTACACATCATCATCTTAAGTACCTACACATCTTAACAGTAGAGATCTGCTGTTAAGTTTGACCCCTATTTCGATGATCAAAGGTAGCAACTGACTCACAATATGTTTATATCTACTGTCAAAGGCAGCAAATAATCAGTTTCCAAATTGCTAGTTGCTTCCTTTTACCTTAGGACGGCCGAATTGTACATTTCTGTAAAACGTTTCCTTGTGATAGATCGATTTAGAATGCAATTGCTTAACAATATAAACGAAATTGAAGGCTATGCAAAAGCAATAAATAGACAAAAATGGATGGAATAAGAGACGAAGAAAAAAGTTATTTCAAATTATTTATAAGGAGATTAGTGGTAGTAGTGATTTAAAACGTTTAAGCTTTCTAAAAGATATTAATGGGATAAATATTTGTATTTTCAAAATATTGAATCGATACATAATGCTTACATTAATAATAATAATAATAATAATAATAAAATTACAGGAAATACATCATCCAAGATGAAACGATTGATGATTCGTGCAGACGATGTGGACAGTCAAGTGAAACAATTGACATATTGTCGGAAGTTGTAAGACTGTCTAGTGTGGATTACACACACAGACATAACAATGTGGCAAATATCGTGCATCAGCCACTCGCCAAGAGATATGGCTTAGAAAATTTGCTTAGAGTTTACTATAAATATAAATATAATCCTGATGCAGTTATTGAAAGTCAAGCTTGATCGATCTATTACCATCCATCAGACAGTTACGGCCAATAGGTCAGAAATTGTAATGCTAGATAAAATGCAAAAAACTGCCGAGCTCATCGAGGTTGTGAATAATCTTCATAAGACTACGCTGATAAAATAACAAATATGTTGCTTTAGCACAAGAATTAAAAATTATGTAGGGGTTTATGAAAAATCGTTCTACAGGAGATGTGTCTAAAAAAATCTGGTTCAACAACACCTTGGCATCTGCCATCAATTGCCATTAATTCAAAGGGCAGTTTTGGTAGATTACTGTCACTTTGTGAGAAAATTTTTATCGCAATAGTGAAAGTATAATGTTTTGAATTTTCCCGCATTGTACGTAAATTGAAAAAAGAAAAACTGAGAAAAGTTCTAAATAATAATATAATAATAATATTAATCTGGGGGCACGGCAGTCCCCCCGCCAAGACGAGCCGAAGACAGGAAGGGCACTACGTATCTTTTCTGGAAGTGTTTCGTCGTATTTTCGAACCCTCATAGCTTCGGCCTGGATAATACTCAAAGAGAGCTCAAATTTTCAGGATAAGATACAGTTAGCAGACTAATGAAATTCGCTAAGTTTCATTTATTTAGCTTTTATACTTTGGATTTTATTAATACCTAAAATACGTCGATTCCGTCACTCACTCACTCACTCACTAACTGACTCATGATCATCAAATCCTGTAGGGTACGTCCTGAAGTCCTAGAAAGCTGAAATTTGGTATGCAGGCTAGGATTAGCACACAAACAACAACAAAATTAAGAAATCCGTAACTTTCACCCTCCAACCCCTCATAAAGGGGGGGTCTGGTTATGTATTATCGAACCCTCATAGCTTCGGCCTGGATAATACTAGAGAGCTCAAATTTTCAGGATACGATGCACTTACCATACTAATGAAATACGCTAAGTTTCATTTACCTAGCTTTTATACTTTGGATTTTATTAAGATCTGAAATACGTCGTACCCTCAATGCTTCGGCCTAAATAATACTGTGTAATAATGTGATTTCTTACAAAAGTGCAAACAGCTTGTATATACAAGTTGACCAATAGAAAAACAGAAAAGTAGGGTATTTAAAAAAAATCCATTTTCTATATAATCTTAAAACTAAATTTAGTTGTAATAGATAATCCCACCCAAAACATTTCATGTAAAATAAGTTGCCAAGACTCACATACTCATAACGCTTTCACTGTTAAAAAGTTATCAGATCTCTTCCTACAAAAAGAAATGAAATCCCACCCAAAACATTTCATGTAAAATAAGTTGCCAAGACTCACACGCTCATAATGCTTTCACTGTTAAAAAGATATGAGATCTCATGTAGAGCCAAGCCCCTAACTCTACAAGGCCTAACTCTACAAGCCCTAACTC
>JAFIDM010000001.1:150948807-150971600 GCA_023159025.1 Thereuonema tuberculata | reverse complement strand
GAGTTAGGGCTTGTAGAGTTAGGCCTTGTAGAGTTAGGGGCTTGGCTCTACATGAGATCTCATATCTTTTTAACAGTGAAAGCATTATGAGCGTGTGAGTCTTGGCAACTTATTTTACATGAAATGTTTTGGGTGGGATTTTTATTTTATTTATTCATTTATGTATTCATTTATTAAATTTATACAATTCAGTCCCGTTAGGAATTCAAATTCCTATCAACAGGTGCTGTTATTTTATTATAATACATGATAATTACATTGAAAATTACATTTAAATAAATTTTACAAATTTTACAAAATCAACTTATCATCCTCAAGCATACTGAAACAAATATATTAGCAAAAACATATTAACGCAAACATAAAATTAACAAATTATTAATCAATTATCCAATATCCAATTTTTTACCTTATTTTTTACAATTGAAATTCTTTTATAATCTTTAAATATATTCCAGTTTATATCATTAAAGGTTTTCTCAATTATATAATTTAAATTTCTTTTACCATATTCATTATGGATATAAGGATAATCATGTTTTATTCTATTTTTATTTCTCAAATTATAATTTTCTTTTTTACTTTCATCTTTTAATTTAATTACACTATACAAATTATTTATGAATATATTATATATAAATTTTTGTTTTGGATATAATATATTATATTTTAATAATATTTGTTTCCTTTTATTAATATTATTCCATAAGTTTTTAGGAAATATCAACTTTAAAACTTTGGTTTGTAATTTTTTTAAATTTTCCAAATGTAGGGGAAGGTGTTGTACCTTTGACCAGTTTTCACTAAATGAATTTTCTAATTTTTTGTACTCAAGTAAATCCTTACCTGAACGGATTTATGTGATCTTCACTCATCTTGCCATCAACTGCATGTGTATTATATGTTATATTTTGAGTATAAGTATTTTATTTTTATTTTACAAAAAAACTATACCTTGTGGTCAAAGGTACAACTACGTATTATTAGGGTATTGTACCTTTGACCAGGTGATAGTAGAAACTGACAGTTAGATACAAGTTATTTAATTAATATTTTTATTCAGAAATGTATACATTTGACAAATATATGCAATTCAAAGTAGAATAATAAAACATGAAATCAATTCTAATGGCTTAAGTAGCCAACTTCTGCCCGTTTACTCTACATAAACAATGAAAAATCAACTCCAAAAGATAAGACATTCTTTTAGTCGAGCTGACTGTGCCGCCAGCTGTGGTTGGATTTGGTAGCCTGGCCACAATATCTTGAAAGATCTACGTCGTAGAGCTGGTTATTTTCTTGGATGAATTTTGCCATCTTCGGTAGTTTTTTCAAATATTTAACTTAAAATAATCACATGCTGCTTCCTTTATTTGGGCCACAAAGTATTTCTTGCAGTGCCGTAGCTAGAGGACTGGGGGCCCCGGGGCAAAGCCGGAGGGTGAGGGGCCCTTGACAATCTTTCAACAACCAAAAAAAAACAAAAACAAAAAAAAGGACAATCCTAATTCAAAAAAAAAAAAAAAAAATCCAATTGTTCGGGGGCCCCTTTGCTCGGGGGCCCCGGGGCATTGCCCCGGCTGCCCCGATGGTAGCTACGGCCCTGATTTCTTGGTTGTTTTTTTTGTCAGCTTGACAAGGACGTAACTTTCTTCAACGACATCTTCTTTTTCAAAGTTTAATTCCTTCTCCAACTCGTGACATTCATCTGAAAGATCGAAAACACTTTCCCCTGATGAATATTCAACATCAGACTCAAAGTCGTGGACAAACAATCGATTGTTTACTATCTTTGGATAAGATTTGGTAAAAAAATAAAAATTTGGCAAAAAATATTTAAATTTCCATCTTACACAATGCTAAAATGACTGTAAGTAAAAACATTTACATATTATTAAGTAATGTTGTACTATTGACCTGGTCAGAGGAACAACACCCTGCTGTGGTCAAAGGTACAACATCAGTCGAACTTATGTTTCACGCCATGCTACAATTTTTAGGTTAATCCAGTCATATTAAAAGACCTAACAATGAATCTACAGGCATAGATGTTTTACTCATTCTTGTTACAATAATAATAATAAAAAAAACCAATGTTATTTAATAAACATTCACTTGCAAAATACTTACTTTTCGGTGATGGAATTATAAAAACATTTTTCACTCCTTGCAAGTTAAAGATCTAACTGCTACTGAAGGTTTAAAATCGCAAATAGTGGGAATATTACACATTAAACAGAAAAGCTTTTAAAGTATGCTCATAGATGACATCACAATCAAGGGTGGTCAAAGGTACAGCATCTTCCCCCATATTTCCTACATTTGCCCATATATTAACTCCATAATTTAGTAAAGAATCAAAAATTGCAAAATAAATTAAAATTTTTATCTTAAGTGGAAGAATATTTTTTATATAATAAAATATATATATATATATATGGTTACATTTAATTTTTTATATGAAATATTTATATAGTTATCCCATGTAAAAAAATAATTTATAATTATACCTAAATATCTAAAATTATTTATTATATCAGTACAAGAAATACATTTTGTACTATTTCCATGTGAACAATCATGCGAATGTATTATGAATTTAATTTTTTTATCTACTATTTTCTTTTTGGGTTTAATTAATATTCCTTTTGTTTTTTCATTATTAAGAACAAGTTTATTATCATGTAGCCATTTTTGTAAAATATAGAAATTATCCTGTAAAGTTTTATTCACAATCTCCGTAAAGTTTGTAATTCACAATTAATAATAATAATAAAGTTAAAGTTAACTTTAAAATAAGCTTTCTGAATATAGGTGAAGAAAAGGAACTAAACAAATGTAACAAACACAAGAATGAAAAAAAAATTGTTATTATGTTGCCCCTATTATGAGTAACTTGCAAACTACAAGTAGAAATAATGTTGAATATACAGAACATTCTTAATGAAATATTGAAGAAAATTGAGATTTCATTTCATACATGACATAAGCTAGATCTTATCGAGACCACTTCTGTTTTGGATGAAAATGTAGGTTTTGAAGCTTCTATTCGTCTGTCGGAATTAAGAGAAGATCAGATGGCCAGACTGTGACTCGACCGCTTTTAACTTCTGTGAATCTATCCTTGTTTCCATTTACGGAGCATTGAACTACATCGCCCATCAGAAAAGAAATAAAGTTGAAAATGAGTTGGATCCCGTCAATTTTGCGCTTAGTAGCAACAATAATTGATCTGGTCAATTTTGATTCGGTCAATTTTCTTTCTCTTACAAAGTAATTATGGTTTGTGACCCTTTCGCAGCATTTTTATTGCAGTTTTCAAATTTCGTCTTGATTTCAGTCATTGTTAGATGTTTCGGCGAAAAACCAAATTCCTCTTGAAATAAACGTCTTTCTTCAGAGATGTTGCCCTTCGAAATAAATAAACCCAAGGATAGACAAACATCGCTTCAACGTTACCCGGAACGCACCACTTTCTCTGCCTGCCATTGTGAATTATCGCATGATTATTAAGCCGATTCATTGTCACGAGGTGCTCATTAGGTATCATTGGAGGTAAAATTCATGAATAACATATTTAGAACGAGTTTTACTTAAAAATTTTGCAAATTTTTGACCCACTGAAGCATATATTTGTGAACTCAATCCTTCTCGAAATTACAACATATGAAAAAGAAAAGAAAAGAAACAAATCGGAAGTTGTACTTAAGGATTTCACGGAATTTTCTTTTTTGGGTTTTTTACACATTGAGACGTGAAGCATTCGTAGGCAATGAAGTATTGCTACCACTGCTAGATGTGGTCAATTTAGAGTAACTCTTTAAAAATCATTAATAATGTAATGTTAGAATCGAAGCTTTCGATCTCACTTCTATTAACTAAAATATGAGATTTAAAACAAAAGGTGTCTAAAATTGCGGAAGCTTTGACCACGTTGGGAAAAACTCTTCGAGAATCTGAAACCTTCATCTTCTTCATCCCACACAGATCGGGCACAAGTTCTTCCGTAGTGTCATGTGCGGTCTGAACTGTGCGATTGCCCTTGTATCTCTTCTCGTTGGCAATACTTTCGTCTTGTGCGTCGGTCCTCTTCCGAATGTCCGCACGGTGTTTTAGTCCAAACGTCGGCTTCTTACGACTACTATCCGTCACTTCTCCTAGTTTGGAACTTCGATATGTCCGAAATGCAGGGTCTATAAAGTCAGTTCGGTCATTAAAAGCTTCTCTGTTGCCTCCACTGGCACTGTTTCTTTCTCTTAAACTTGACGGGCTTTCATCCGCATGGAAGTCGAGCCACCACCGCTTCTTCGACTGACTTAGAATAACTAGTTACTGCTGTTGACAGGATAACTATTTTTGTCAATTATCCAAACTACGTAAATGTCAGTCAACATTTGTGTTTTGCAAAATTACCAACAAACAATTTTTCTGACTTTTCTTTGCAAAAGATTTTAAATTTCCAATTTTTTTAACTATCCAGATTTCTTAAATTATAGCTTTAAATGATCATTATAATTATCGTTATCTAAAATTGTTCAGAATATCACTCACATTTTCAATTCTCATCTAACTTATTAAATTTAAAATTCAGGAATTAAATTATTGAATTAATGAATGAGTTTATAATTTTCTGATTGACTTACGTAGGATAGAAGAAATCTATATTCCAAATTTTGGAAAATGTTTTACAGTTGATGTGTATAAACAAAACATTTCATTTAGGCCACAGAGTAAGTGTTTTTTTTTAATTTTTTATTTTTTACTCTTATAATTTATAAAACGTTTTTGGCTTTCCGTAATGTATTTTTAAACATTTATATTATAAAAACTTTTTAACAATTTTTGGTGTGTTTGGGGATTTCTTATTCTATTAAATGCAATTTTAACACATTTTAAGCTTTTATCTAATAATTTCAATACAGGGTTGTATTGACCTCTACCTGATAGAACGCCAAGTTGTTCTGTTGCTTCAAATTTTGCAATCATTTTGTGGACAGCAGACATTGCTCCAACCTTACCTGCTTCTGATGCCGGAATTCTCTAACAGCCGCATTGCTATTGTTCTGATAGAACAACTTCACCAATAGCGCTTTTTCCTGCAACGCTGGCATTTTTCGTGAAGTACCGGTAAGCATCTAATGCTTTTGAAGAGCTTTCTTTCCTTTTATAGAGCTGCGAGTCAACATCATACACGATCCTGATACGACCTCCAATCAGAGAGCGATGTGTGGCCAGTGACGAAACTATTCTCTCCATCCTCGGCACGAGCGAAACTGTAAATTAGTCAAATTTGACGGAATTGCTTCTAGTCTTTCGTTAGTTGAATGGCCTAAAATACAGGATGATCACTAAGAAGTGGGATCTCCATTTTTTGGCGATACATTGCTCCACATCAATTCAATGTGTCCGACTAATGTCCTTGGATATCGTAGACCATGTGTTGATGCGAGTCCATAGTTCATCTTCATTCCGTGGGGGTGGGAGGGTATTCAACCGACGTTGAATTGTGTCACACAGATTTCGATTCGCCAGAGATCAGAAGATAGGGCTGGCCAAGGAAGTATCTGCACACCTTGCAATGCTTGTAGGCTGATCCGTGTTATATATGGCCAGTGCTATCCATGGCTGAAACATTGGGTTTGGGACGCCCTGCAGATATGGTAGTGCCACGAGCCGCAGCGCTTCATTAACATGTGGGAATATTCTGGACTACAGGAAAGATCACAATTTATTCCTACTGTTTCCGAAGCTTTCTAACTTTACATTACCAACTATTCTACCAATTCTTACGTCTTAATATAATCACTGCTACTAACATTAACATCACGGAATTTGAATTTTTAAGAAGATATGACTCTATGCATTGTCTTGTATAGGAAGTTTCAAAAGTGCCCTACAGTATACAAACTCAGTGTAACTTACAAAGAAGTACCCTACTTTACAGCGAAGCATTGTTAAGGTCATTACAAGTCAAACGTCATACATCAAAATATTCTAAAATAGATTTAGAGAAGCTTTAAAATGGAAGTTTTGATTTGCTTTACGTTGACGTTAAGGCAGTTCTTTATAAATCACCTTGTATTTGTGAAATCTATAAACGTAGTTAAATCAGATTGAATTGTTTCTTAAAAAACTTTAGTACAAATAAAACTAAATTAAATTTATGCAAAAGAAATTCATTTTGTCTTTTCAGCACTGCTGTTTTTCGTTCATTTGGATACTAAAGAAATCCCACCAAATGTACTTTGGGAAGCAGAAACAAAGGTTTTCATCCATGCGCCAAATACAAGTCCACCAATGATGTCTGAAAATTTTGTGACTATAAAACCTCAACAACATCTTCGAGCAACTTTGTCTTTGGTAAATTAATAACTTCTCACTTTGTCAATTTAATCTGCAAAAAAAAGTTTTATGCTTAGAAAATGATATCGTGTCCCATGAACACAAATATTATAATCATTACTAATGAAAGATTCGGCAATAGACTGGTTTTTAATTTTCTGGAATATAACGATATCAATTCAACTTTATTTCTATTTTTTTGCCTTCTTAATTTAACATCAGTAGTTTTAAACTTAAAATGATAAAATAATGTCATACTTACAGATTGTATAGTTAGTGTATAACCACTATAATATTTTAATCATTATCATTATAACAACTATAATTTAAAAATTGTCAAATGATCCTTTTTCTTTTCTTTAGACAGAATTCAAGCGTTTACCTGCACCATATCCATCAGAATGTGTTGATCCTCAGAACGATGAATGGAAATCATGCAATCCTTTTATTAACAATCAAACCACTTATTTATATACAAAAGAGGTGAATTTCAAGTTTTAGTATTAACGGTTGAGGTTGCTGTGATACAGGATTAAGATGAATTATTTCTTTCCATGCAATCACACTCCCGACTGTCACAAGATTTTCTGAAATTTTCTTTTGGTTACATCCATATCCCATCTTATCTTTTGTATTGAGTCATTACCGAGGAAGATGGATCTTGAAGGATGAGAAGACAGAAAAATACTCAATAGATTTGTGCTGATTATTCAGTATACATGCTTCAGTACAAACATTTTATAAAAAATTTTTGATTTAATTTCAGATAAATATCTTCTTTTCATTTCTTATTCTAAATTCTCCCTATATCGCTTTCATACACTCATTAACAAAAAAACCGACGCACCTAGAAGGAGTTGTCCGATGGAGACAAAAATTGGTGGAGAGGAAGATTATGTACAGAATAGAAAATTATTAAAATTTCAGACACATTGAATGATTTATTTCAGAGTTACAGAGTTACAGAGTAACGAGCTCAATAAGGTGTTGACCCACCTCTACCCTGAATGCAAGATGCCACACGACGTGGCATAGAGTGATAAAGCTCCCTGATGGTATCCTGCGGTATTTCTTGCCAAATTTGCTCTAATTGTCGGGCTAGGTCATCCACATTCCCTGGTGGATGCAGTCGCCTTCCCATCATATCCCAGACATGCTCGATTGGAGAGAGATCTAAAGATCTGGCTGGCCAAGGAAGTGTTTCACAAGCTGTAAGACAGTCATAGCATCACGTGCCCTATGTGGTCTGGCATTATCTTGCTGAAAAATAAGGCCAAGGTACTGCAAAAGGAAGGGTAGCAAAACAGGTCTCAGAATGTCGTCGACGTACCGCTGTGCTGTAAGTGTGCCGCTAATGACGACCAAAGGGGTCCGGTTATCAAAATGGTACCTAGACCATAACTCCTGGTTGAGGGCCTGTGTGGCGTGCAATAGTGAAAGCAGGATCGGCACGCTGCCCTGGGCGTCTCCAGACACGTCTGCGACGATCGTCAGGACACAGTTGGAAGCGAAACACTATTCGTCCCCAGTCAGCATCATTCCAACCGGATCGAGCCAAGCACCACTGTAATCTGGCCCGACGGTGTGCAGACGTGAGTGTCAGGTGGCGTAGCGGTCGGTACGAGCATAGATGTCGCTCTCTCAGCCGTCTGTGAATGGTCATGGTGGACACTCGTGTGCGGGTCGCACGTCTGATGGTTGATAACGATGATTCAGACGCTGTGACAGCTGATCTGACAATCACTCTATCCTCCCGCTCTGCTGTGGCCCTAGGTCGACCGCTACCTTCATGACGTTGAAATCTGCAATTGTCCACCCATTCCTGCCAGCATCTTCTAATCGCCGCATCACTTCGACCCATATTATGAGCGATTCCCGATTTGCCCAACCTGCCTCTTTCAATCCAATTACACGACCTCTTTCAAACTCTGACAGTTGCACGTAATGAGCTCGAATCCTGCGGCGAGGCATTTTTTCAGTCGTTGAAAGGTATCCTAAGTCGCAATGCAACAGAAAGGATGACCATCAGATTGAGAATCGCTTCTTATATACACCTGCTGAGTGCGCAGTTCCGATTCGCTGTAGCTCTCGCTATTCATTCAATGGACACCAAACTTTAATCATTTGCATGGGCGGTCCCAATGTCTTTGCATACGAAATTTCCTTACAATCGGGCAACTCCTTCTAGGTGCGTCGTTTTTTTTTGGTAATGAGTGTAACTAATCCATTCATAATTAATCAATTAAGTAATTGAGATTATGAAAAATATATCGGAGCCAACTGAAAGAAAATTAAGCCTATAATAATAAAAATAGACATTCATTTATGTAACTATATATATTTAAAATTTTATCGCAGTTTCATAGTTCAATTTCTTTGTTATGCCTAAATTCAAAGATGTTTAATCTTGTTAATTTTTTATTTCATCTCCTAAAGCAATGTGAAATGAAGATTTACGACGAGTTTGTTGAAGAGAAAGAAAATTGCAATTTACTAGATTTCCCTGTTTACAAGAGACGCAAATACCTTTGTCATGGTAAGTTTTCAATTTAAATTTAATTTGACTTGGGCAAAATAATATTTTTTCGGCTGAGGGAAATGTAGACAAATTTTATCGTTGCAAAAAAAAATTCCCTTATTTAAAAGAATGTATGAAATTTGAAATAAAAAACCAAACATTGGAAACTTGGTTGTTTTTTATCTAATATACAGTAGAGCATCGATTATCCGAATACCAATCAACCGAAACATCGGTTAACCGAAGGCGTTCCACTAAACAAAAATTTAAGTTGGACAAGCCACAATATCAAACATTAAAAAGAACAGTGATGCAATTACAAAATTTTGAGTCCACTTGACAGTAAAAAAGGAAGTTTGCACAGAAAAATGATGAAAATTGCAGAAAACTAATGACTTCGTTGCGTTGCTTTTGTCTTTACGTTAATTAGTAATTTTTAAAATACAATAGAAGGTTTTATATTTAATATGTATCACTATTTCTGTGTTTCATGTTGCTTCTACGACATTGGTACAATTTTTCCTTAAAGTTCATTTATCATTTCTGTATGCTATCATTTTCAAAATAAACATCATTATATAATCTTTGTTTAACCTATGGTCACAACTATACAATTTTGTTCTCGTATTGTGTGGAAATACTTGTGAAATTAATTTGTTTCCTTTCCCTGATGCAGTTCCTTCTGAATGTTAAACATAATTTCTTATTCTTACTGATTATAATATCCACATAGAAATTTACAAAATTTCATATTTACTACAACTTGTTAAAGCAACTTTATTTACTAGCAGCTGACTTTAAAAAAGAAATTGTTTATTAAATTGACTTTTGCTGCAATTTTACTCTGAGCTTTATCAATCTTGAGGAAGATGAGGATTAAATGATGGAAGGAAAAGGCCAGTAGGAGAGAAGAATGACGAGAGAAGCCAAGGGCTAAAGAAAAATAAGAGAAGCCGTCAGAGAAATTAATTCACTACTGACGCTGACAAATGGTTTCTCAATTCCATAAGGAAAATGAATTGAATCTCTAGTATTAAAAAGGGTGAGACAAGGGCTTGCAAGTGACATCCCAAAACATCTGTTTCTCGCTTAATTGGCGATCATTAGTTGAAAGTAGTCACTGTAAACATCCAAGGTCTCAAAACAGAGGTGAGCTGAAATAGCAACTCCAGAAATCTAAACTAAAAACAATCAAAATAAGAATATCCGATATCCTTATAGAAGATCAAGTTTACCATCTTATTTTCGTTAGTGGAAATTTTGGATGGTTATTAGATTGTTTTCAGGGTTATCTTTAATATATTATTTTGATTTAATTTTACATTAAGGATAAAATTTAACGTGTGTGAATACAGTTACGAACGAATTTTATATTACTTTTCAGCATTTATAGATTTGCAAGAGTCCGTAGAAGAAAACTTTACATGTCCTCTTTCCTGCCAGTAAGTGTTTATTGCTAAATTTAGAAAATGCTTCATTGAGACATTTTTTTTAACCAAATAGGAAGTATTTGATTTCTAAACACTTTTTTTTTAAAAAAATAATTTACTTCAGCAAAATATAGCGATTCATTAAGCCTTTAGAATAAAAAAGCTTTACGTTCACTGGAATACTTTAACACCATTGATATAGCCGTACACCTCACTAAAACCGTCTCGAAAAAAACCGTCTCTCGACCGAGAAACTAGTCGCTCTTTGTATTACTTTCATTGTATAAATTATTTTTGTTAAATTAATCAGGTGTACGGCTGTATCAATGGATTAAAGTTCATTGACCATTTATTTTTCATAAATTTTGTAAAAATAATGTCTTTGAGTTTTTACTTTTGTATTTCTTTTTAAATTTATTAAAATTATGAAATTTTAAAAATATCCAAGAAATGTTCATTCCATTTAAATTTGACGAAAATTTTATTTTTAGTGAACTTCAGTTTGATTGGAAACCGATAATAACACCATTAGATTCAGTAATGATAGAGGTAAGTGAATATTTTTTAATTAAATACGATGAGTTTTCTTCAATTAAATCTACCAATAAAATTAAAAATAAAGCTGAAAAATCCAGAATAATAATATTGAGAGATGTACTAATATTTGGATTAAACCAGAGAAATACCATAATTTCAAAAATATATAATAGGATAATTTCTTGATTGAAATTACAATAGCTCAATTAAAATCTTGTTTTTAATATCTTTTCATTAACTTGTTCCTTAACATTAGAAAACTTAAAAACACATGTCAGTAGCAATTTTTTTCATAATCACATTACATACGAAAATGTAAAACATGCATATCCTGGGAATTGGATGCCATACCTACAATCTAAAAATAGGTAATGCTGAAGATTGACAAGATTTCCCATGTTAAATCACACAATTTAACATTTAATGGTTGCATGGACACTATTGTTTTGAAAAAAAAAAAAAAAACACCTTCATTTTGCCATTCCCATGTACATAGCGATGATGGATTTTTTAAAACCTTTAATTCCCCTCAATTTGTTTTTTTGCTATTGCTAATGGCTCATGTCAACTTTTGAAAATTTGGCTGTTAAACTTAAACTAGCTGTATTTTGTTCTGAAACTAACTTATTCATTTTATTGCCTTTAAAGTACTGTAAACTATATTTGAAATACTTTGTTTACATACTTTAAGGCAATGTTTTTTTTTCCTTGCGAATTGATTTTTTTCCTAGGTATAAAAATTTTTGAATTTTTATTCCTTTTTAAATGACGATATTCATTATTTTCTTCTTAAGTGTACTCGACTTATTTAAATCTTTACATTTACTGTCATTAATGTAGTAAAAATCTTTAGATATTTTTTAAAGAATTTCAAATATTTCTTTCAGAAATTTCAAACCTTCCTTTACCTGAAGTATCCTGATATTCGTCCAGAAAACTTTTCCATCGACCTGTATTCTCGAAACAAATACAAAACCTTTAAGGAGTAAGTTTGTTTATTACTTATGTTTTAAAATTTAGTAAACGCTAACAAATCGTATTATTAAACTTACATTGAAATTAATGTTTTAAATATTACATTTATTCAAATAGAAAATCAGTCTCATCATGGTATATCAATAGAATCTAAGATCTTCAAGCTAATAAAAGCAAACAGCGAGCAATTATTAGAAATAGTGTTTTATTCTTTTGCATCAGTCACACATTACGAGATGATGACTAAGACTATTCAACAGCTTACTAAGAATTCTACTGGAATTTTGATACTTATTAAGTTGAATATCAAGATAACATAAAATGCACTGTCGTCCACTGAGAATATTTCAATAAATAACTGAATATGCGACAAACAGTTGATAGAAATGAATTCTTGAATTTAATTACATCAAGTAAACCAATGAGTTACAGTTAAACCACTGCCATAAAAAATTATCCATTGTCCTTCACAATCATATTCTTATCGTTTCACCGACTTTTTGATTCACAGCGGGAATAAATCGTCTCGTTAAAACCATCCAATGTTTCAGCTCAGCGTGGTTTGTTATTGAAAACTCCGTTTAGCTGATTTTAAGAGAGAGAGAAATATATGGTAATTCGGTGGTTGAATGATAAATACGATAGAAACTCTAACATAAGTTCTTCAATCAAGTTATTAATGCCCAAATCACACCAGCATATTTTTCATCATTGTTTTCAATCGTTGACCCTATCTTTGAGGTCTACGATCGTGTGATTTGCCTCACTTGACCATTTTCATCATTGATTTCACTGATGAAAAAATTTAGAAACAGCTCTATTCGATCGAAGTTTTCAACGATAGCAATTAGTGAAAGCTCCAATCAGAACAGACTAACTCGAGAGCGAAGAAGTCAACCGGCGCCATTTTCCCACCGTTTCGAGTGAATCGAAGGCTTTTATAAATTAAGTATGACAGTGAGGAGATTATCTTTCAAAAATAAACAATATTTTTACTGAAATAAATTAATTCTATGCGCTAGAATCTGCATATGTCAACTTTTTAAAGAGAGATTTCATTTTTTCTTGAGCTCGTTACCGCTCGCTGAGGCCTGTCAGAAATTGCCGCTGTTCACCTCGCTTTCGCTTAAATAGTAGAGATGCTTGAATACAATATACAATTAGTTTCGAATAGATTGACAGCTTGCTAAAAGTCATTTCAAATTCTACCGAAATTGCGTTGCCGAAACACGATTTTAACCTCTAAAAAAACATTAAACACCGTCTTTTCATAACGGGGGAATATTTCGCCATAATATCGAGCTCGACTCTGATTGGTTTATCGCTCTGCCAATTATATGCACTGTTTCATCATGTTTCGACGATAAGATTGAAATAAAGGACAAAATCACTTCAGTGAAAACAACGATCATTTTCACTGAAGAAAATCATTGATGAAAAAATATGCTGGTGTGATTTGGGCATTAACAAGGAGTGATTTTCGTGCCGAGTGTTTTCATGCTGGAGCAGCACTGACTACAGTCTAATTCGGTTTTCTAATTCGGCAGTGATTGTATTATTCCTTCTGCAGAAGTTGATAATAAATGATCTCCTTTCATCCATTCTACGGCGTTGCCCGAGAAGCCGCAGTTGTATGAGGAGAATAACATCAACTTCTCGTGTCCCATCCCTATGGAGCTAAGAAATGATTCGTAAAGTTGCTCGTTAAAAGACAAATTGCAGCCAATTAAATTCTCCCTGGACTATTGTACGGGATCCATGAGTTGTATGTTTGAAGTACACTAAACTCCCGATTATCCGCGAAATTGTGTGGCGCGGCAACCACGGATAAGCGAATTCCGCGGATATTACGAAATAGGACGACAAAGGAAGAAAATCAACACAAAAATGCTTTAACATGTTTTATTTACATTAAAATGGTAGTACATACATTATAAACAATTATTTTATTTTATTTTACTTTATTTTCTTACTTTTTAACTAAAAAAATCGGTTAATTGTCTTTGTTTAAACACGAAAACCCCCTATTTGGGGGGGGGGCTAAATGTGCCTTTTTTATTGTTTATCTTATTCTAGATTTAATTTTTTGTTAATTCCGTAATTTATTGTACAGTAAAAAAAGAATGGAAACAGGAGAGGTTCGCGGATAATTGGGAGTTTACTATTTGAAGATTCCGATTATATAAAAAAAGGATTGTAAGTAAATATCATACTGTAGGCAAAAATTCTTTGGCCAAATTATCAATTAAAAATAGTGCGTCAGAACAATATTCCCGAAATATAGTGTAGTCTTACATAATAATAATAATAACCAAATGATTATTAAAAAAATGTTATTTGAAGGATCAACTTTTTTAACTGAGCAACTTTGAAATATTTGTTGTGTTCCGTTTGTCCATTTGTCTTTTTTTTAAAAATATTTAAAAAAAAAAAATAAATAAATAAAAAACAACAGAACAAGTCGAAAGGAATATGGTACTTCCGAAACTTAAACTAAAAATAAAAAAACTTAAGTTTCTGAACTTTTCATCATTTTTATCACTTTTCTTAAATCACTTTTATTAAAAGTTTAGGCTTCCGCTGTAGGTCGCGAGAACTGAGGCTCCAGGTATTTCGTGGACTGAGTCACGTGATCTACCTGACGCCCGCTGGCCTTTAATCCCCGCTACCTATTCATCATAGGACTGGGTGGACCTTTATCTGACGGGAGAAGAATTAAGCGTGGAAAAATGTCTGACCTCAAGTTCCCGGGTTCACGTTCAATTTTATCGAGTAGTAATACTATAATGAAATGAAATCCCTCCTTGAAATTGTGTTTTTCAATCTCGGATAAATAATCTTTTAGCTCTATTTAAAATAAACTTTGTTTATTAAGTTAAAATGAAATTATAATACTAATGTCTCTTTCGTGAATTATGCTAATTTCAAACCGATTCGGGGTTAAATGGGTTGTCCTGGGAGGAAGAAGGAACCATCATTTCGTAAACCATTTGCGTAATCCTATCAAGATTCTGGAATAGATTACAAAGAATCCCTTAAATGAAAGGACTTGCATTTCAACTCTACAGATCTTTAATATTACAAATTTAGGCTACTATATAATGAAGTTGGCAATTTTTATGAATTAAAAATGTTAACAGAGAAATGTTTTCAGAACGAAGTTTCATTCTGGAAATAGTAATGAAGATGATTATACTTAAAATTACAAACTTTTTGGTTAAAGTCTAAAGCAAGCACAGCAACTTATTTCTTTTGCTGATAAGAGAAAGGGCAAGAATTATTTTATGTTGTAGAAATGTAATTGGATAAATAGCATATTACGAAAATACATAATGAAAAAGGACATAAGAAAAGAATCAAAAAAGGCCAGGGTGAAAACTTACAATTCTAATCTTTGCCAAAAGGGACATCGAAGAGTTATAATCTGTGTTCCAGTGACAAATCAAGTCGAATATAAATTTTAAAATCTGAAATACAAGTAGAAATTATCATCATTAGCTTATATGTAACGGGTCCATTGTAAAACACTTCGTAAAATTGTGTTACGATGTTTAATTAATAATGTTTATAAAAGCACCGTTAAATTATAATTAAAGGTTATTCAACTCCGTAGCCTACAGTTAGAAATTGAAATCATTCCCTATTATATTTCAATTATAAATTCTTTGGTATCCAGGATTTTAATCAAAATTTGGACGAGTATAACATTTTCGATTGTAAATCATTTTTTTTTGGCAAAGTATCCTTTAAACATAAATTATCATTCATAAGCTGAGATTAAGTAGCCTATATCAATCAGACAAAAAATATTCATATTTATAAATCACGAAGGAAATGTATGCCTTTCTTTATTTTTCTTTCTTTATTTCCCAAATACTAAAAAATTCGTAAAGGCTTTGACAAAAAAAAAAAAATAAAAAAAAAGGATTAAAAATTTTATTTTTATTTTCTCCTAAGAGTATTCATTTTTTTTTCAGATACTATCGAGGAATGTCTTTGATTGAATTATCTCCGGCTCCAAAAACTTACATATCGTTTTCAGAAAAGCCAAAATTTAAAGTAAGTTTTTTTTTTTTTTTCTGCTTAATTTTGAACGACGTTTAACAATTCTAATACTTAATATATTAGCTATTGAAATATTACTAGATTTAAGAATTTTGCAAACAATCTCACAAAATTTCATAATTTATTTACTGAAAGTTTCAGTAAATCTTCAGTTAAACTTCAAATTAAGGTTTCTTAATTATGAAATAGCTAACTAGTTCAATTCAGTTTTAGTTAAAATAAAATTCGCATACTTAGCTTTGGAGTGTAAGAAGTAAAAAATTACAGGTACAACTTCACTATTATACTTCTCAAAATTACAAATACAACTTCACTGTTATATTTCTCAAAATTACAAATTTGGTTTTTAAAATTTTATTATGTTTTATTTCATAGCTTGGAGATCTACTTGGAGCCATTGGAGGAAACCTTGGATTATGGATTGGAATATCTCTCGTATCGTTTATTGAAATCTTTGATTTTTTAATGCACTTAGCTGTTGGAAGCCTGAAAATACTTTGGGGAAAAATCTGGAAACATTAGTTAAAATGAAAATATCAATTAAACTGTATTTCCAAATTTTTAATAGTTGCAAATATAATTTTTGATATTCAAGCACTGGAGAAGATCACATCATTTCATGGTAGTCTTCACATGCAGAATATTAAGGATAGTTTTTGTTTCGTCATGACTAAAGCTAGTCCACATTTGGAAACATGTTTCTGAAAACTGTTTGCAATACGTTTTCTTTGTTTTGGAACAGTTGGAAGCTGTTTCCAAGTTTGAAAATTGTTGAAAACAAGAAATGTTTGAAAACCAGTGATTTGAAACACGTATTGCTTAGCTGCCAGTTGAGCTAGAGATGTTTGCCCGAGGAGGAATAGCTTGTGTTTGGTGTGACTTTGTGTCTATGGAACAGGACGCCAAGCGCCTTCAACTTCTTGTCAATCTTATCGTGGCTGAGAGAAAATATGTCTATGATTTAATGAAATAAAACGCATCACATTCTTCTTCAGATACTTTTGGATTCTTTTGGATTCTTTGAAAAATTTATGGAAAGAAACAAAAATGTGAAAAGTAAATTAAGAGTTAATAATTAGCTAGAGATTAAATAATGTAACGTTTGTAAATTTAACAAGTGGTGATTAAGAAATGCAACACTTACAAAATGAACAATTTATTCTCTGTGATGTTGTTAATTAATAATTTGTTCTCAGTGATAACTGTCAATAATATAAATTAATAATTTGTTCTCAATGACGATTATCAAATAATGTAAATTAACGTTTTGTAATTTATTAACATTCATGATTGTTATATTCAGATTTCTGTTAGCAATAAGAAGGAAGACATTTCCGTTCTTCCTCTTGTTTTTTATTTTTTGTAATTATTCCTGAAGAAAACTTTCGGTAAGAAAGTTGAAATATCGATATATCTGAAGAAGAATGTGTGATGCGTTTTATTTAACTAAATTTATGATATCTTTAGAAGAGTTTTGTTCATGATTTATTTCAGAAAATCGTGCTTCTTATTCCTATTTTTGTACTCAGTGTACGTAATATCCCAAATTATTTTACGAGACTGAATTTTAGAGTATTTTCCTGCGCTCATATACTTTTAATAAATAAAACAGATATTTGAATAGATTAAAATACAAGAGAAGTGAGCAGCAAAAGAAGAATGACTCGTGGAGGGAAATATTTTCCAACTTTATTTCTTTTTATCAATCTGAAAAGGAAAACAAGAACCACTGTTTCTTTATCCAAAAACGCCAAAATTTGTTTGAAAATCGTTTCCAAGCAATTTGCAAATAATTTGCAAACAATTTTGAAACATCCTCAGAATCATTTAGGAAACAAAAGAAACCTGTTTGCAATCAGTTTCCAAACATTGTTTTCTGAAATGTTTCCAAGCATTGGACTAAACTTAATACTAGACAAACAATTTTGATTCATTGCTTTATTGTTTGATGTTATCTAAAATATTAAAAATATTAAAAGTATATCTTCTTTGATGATATTGTAAGAGTTTTGAAGTTGTCTCTGTAAAAGAAATTTATAGTTGTAGAGGAAAAAAAGATTTTTTTCGCTTTTATGAACAAAATTAAAAATTTTCATTAAAAATAATTAAATCTCGAATTTGACATTATTTGGAAGGCTTTTTGATAAGATATTTTCTTGTTGATTTACTGAAGAGATGATGAAATATATTTTTTAGTGAAAATGAAATATTCCAATAGTGTTAAAATATATTGTGCTGAATATAAATTTTTTGAGGGATTTACTAAAGTGGAGGATTGATGAGCTCATTTGAAAGATAAGTTTTAACTCTACAGCTTATTTACGATTAAATAAATGATTTATAATATGAGTTTAAGTAAATTTTTTCTTGATATCTCCTTTTTATATCTCTTCTGTTAATTTAAGTGACAATTCGCATTTTTTTTGTTTTTATTTAAGTCCACTCTGCAAACTTACATATTTTGAAACAACTTGATGTACATTTTAAAAGATCGATTTTATTTACGCAAAATGTGAGCAAACATTCTGTGCTTTACTATCTTTATTGTAAGATCATAGAATATCGAGAAAAATATGTTCTTATAATGGAACGGTAAAACTTTAATTTCCCATAAATTGCATGATGCATTTAAAGTCCTAATCCACCAGTGGTTTTCCTGCTACATGGTTGGACTGCGGGAAAAATATGACCGATAAACTTTAATAAATATCAGAATCTCTAATAGGGTAGTGGTAAGAATTTCTATATTCTATTCTATGCAAATTCTATAAGATTAGATGAGGCAAGTGCGTAAATCACCTCAGAATCAGTAAAAGAGGGAAATATATTGCTTAAATCTTTACATCATCTTCTGCTGTTGTTTCGTTTATTTATCATTTGTTGGTAGCTCTGGTGTTTGACGGTGTTTCTTTTTTATTCTATCTTGTCAGAATTTAGTATTGTCCGAGAGGATTCGAGTCTTCAGCTTAATTGTAAAAATACAAAATGATTTTTTTGATAATTAGAAAGGTTTCAATCATCTTTTTGCTTTTTATATGATATTGACTTGTCCCACAAAATTTTGCATGCGCGGCAAATGCATAAGTTTTATAAGGGGTAAGTTTCAGCCTTACAAAAATCAGATTTTCTAACGTTGAAGAGGTGTTATCCTGATAATATTATCTCCATTTTGCTATATTAAAATTATTAAAAATGTTTTATTTTTTAATTGTACCTGTATTTCATTTTCAATTGTATCTATAGTGTGGTTTATGATTTTTGGAAGGAAAACTGCCTCCAAAAACATTATGACTCCCAATTTGGAAATGTTCTTCTATATCTGAAACGTGTAAGATTTAGTTGCCACTGGTATTGAATCACATCAAACATTAACTGAAAAGTTCTAAATCCATACTTCCTCTTTAAATCACATCGTAACATATTGAAAAAACTTCATCTACACTTCATTTTATTATCGAATTTTCGGAAGAATTTTCTATCTTCCTTCTTCAAGATTACAATGTATAGTCAGGTGATATCAAATTACAAAAAAATTCCTTACAAACATAATTACAAACATAATTACAATTACAATTAGAATAATTACAATTACAATTAGAATAATTACAATTTGTACCTAAGACATTACAAAAAAGACTTTCAAAGTGACCACATTCTAAATTTTAAATCAGGGCATAGTTTTATGATCAAGAAGAATATTGTTGATAACTACATCCATAGATTGGATCAAAATTCAAGTTGTGACTCTGATTTTAAGAAAGGAATTGAAAACATGAAGACGATTTTCATGAAAAATGATTATAGCACTAGTTTTCTAAATAAAGCAATAAGTAATTATGATAAATTTATGATTAAAGAAATGGATAAAAATAAAAGTAAAGAAACAATTATAGTACCTTATCTAAATAATAGCAGTTGGTATTTGAAGAAAATTTGTAAAAAATTTGACATCAAGATAGGTTTTGAATACAACAACAAATTGAAAAATATTTTATGTCAAAAAATTAATAAAAATAAGAATGAAGCTAACATGGGATTAATCTATGAATTGGAATGCCAAAATTGTGGGAAAATTTATATTGGGGAAAGTAAAAGAACAACACGGGAGAGGGTACTTGAACATATTAATTGTATTAAAAATGACCAGAAAGAAAAATCTGACGTAGCATATCATTGTAGGAAAAATGGACATTGGATCAGGGAGGAAGTAAAAATAATTATGTTAGAAAAAGATACAAAAACAAGAAAAATACTGGAAAGCATAATAATCAGAAACTCAAGAAACTTAAATTACAATAGAAGCAAAGGTTTGGAAGTTGAGAGTATTTTCGTAAATTTAGCTAGGGAAATGGTAAAAATTCATATGAACAAGAACAAAAAAAGTGTAATAATCGATGAATTTAAAAAATTATGATTATTATAATGATTGTTAGTAAAATAAAACAATTGTATTAAAATTAAGAATTGTTGAATTTGTAACAATTGTAAATATAATAATATGTTAGTAGCATTTTAACGATAAAATGCTAAGTTTTGTTAACAACTATGCTAAGGAATTTTTTTGTAATTTGATATCACCTGACTATACATTGTAATCTTGAAGAAGGAAGATAGAAAATTCTTCCGAAAATTCGATAATAAAATGAAGTGTAGATGAAGTTTTTTCAATATATTAACTGAAAAGGCTTGTTCCACTTTAAGAGGGAAATTGTCATCATATTAAATGAAATTTTCATTAAAAAATATATAAACAATTTCCAAAGTTATAAATTTATTTTACAATTTATCTCAAGGATCCTACTTTTCTTTAACAAGATTTTTGAATCTTGATTTACTTCTTTTGGCTTTAATGAAGTCTTAAAGTTTGACTTTTAAAATTTACCCACCCACCCATTACCTTAAATGTTTATTTTTTTCATCTTCTGTATCTCATCCTAGATTTGAATATGTTTTATGCAAAGTATATTTAAAAACTATAGTTTTATGGCAGATGGATATGTTTTTGTGACTTAGATGGATATAAAATATCTATCAAATTTATTAAAATTTATTATGTCCGAATATATTTAGGTCATTCTCAAGAAAGTTCAAGTTTTACTGTCCCTTAGGATTGATAAAAAAAGGAAAATTGCCAAAAATTATTTTTATTTTGTAATTTTAGTCTTTGTTTAGTTGAAATTTATATTTCTTAGCGTAATTTCACAGTTTCAATGTAAAAAACAAATTAATCCATATTTACAAAATGTCACATAAGTTACTGTCTCCATGCAAGTCAGAATACTAGTTAACATAACTAGTATTGTTATAAATAAACTGAATCTGATCAGTTTTCTTTTGTCTTTTAATTTTTTTTCCATCATGCAACTGCAGTTATCCTAATTCTCGCAAGTTTACTTAGAAGTAAATTTATTATTTGAAAAATTGTTATTCTTTGTCCCTTAAGTGACCTGCCACAAAAGCTACTGGTTAGTTTCAATTGAATATCTCTAAAAGGAACTCTACAGTTTATGACATTGAGGAAGTTGATGGGATATTTAAACTTCCACATCCAACATGTTGAAGATCAGCTCGTCAGGTGAAAAAAATGAACTTTCGGAGACAACCTCTTCCAATCCAATATTGGATGTACTGATTTATTAAATTTGACTAGAAATTTTTTTAGCAGTATTTTTATTTAAGAATTAATTTTAAAGACATAAAACTATTTCATAGCCTTCAAGTTTCCATTAAGAATTACATTTCTAAAAATTGCCTAAGTATACTTTTATGTAATGATATTAATTTTTATCGAATATGAGTAATGTTTCAAATATACTAGAACATCATTACCTATAAAATATATTCTTTAATACTCTTGAACAATATTTCATTTCGTTTGAACAAGAAAACTTCAGGTTTTAGTTCAGGAAAAGAAAAGCTTTCTCTTTCTTCTAATACTTTATAATTCGTTATGAATAACGTTATAAATAACGATGATTATGAATAATGAATTATAAAGTATTATAAGAAAGAGAAAGCTTTTCTTTTCCTCAACTAAAACCTGAAGAAGTTCCTTGTTCAAAGAAATGAAATATTACTATTTGAAACAAAAACTCCACACCCTCCATATCTTAGTATGTAAAATTGTTTATTCGAAATACTACATTTGCTGATCTAATGTGTTAATATTTTGTTATTTATTGGAATTCTTATTTTAATTGTTAAATATTTATTTTTCAATAATTGTCTAAAGTAATGAAACGAACTTGTATGATCTTTCATTATAACAACAATTGTATATTGCTTCAACGTGTTTTTAATTGATTTCATGTTCATTACTATTTTGTTTTATTTATTCCAAAGAATATTTTAATTTTTTCGCTTGAAGAAGGGATGGTGATACAATTTCGTCCCGAAAATTTGCATAGTATTTTGAATAAACAATTTTAAATACTAAGATTTGGAGGGTGTGGAGTTTTTGTTTAAAATACCGTATTTACTCGCATAATTTCCCCTTTTTTTTCATCAATATTTTGAGAAAAAAAAGGGGTGGGTGGGGAAATTACGCGATGTTTTTCAATTTGAGGAAAAAAAATATGGTGAAAGTGTAAGGAAAACCATGTTAAATATTGATTTTTAAAGCAAGAAATGTAATTAACAACAATTTTATTAACACGCAACATTTAAAATATAAGAAATCACATCTCAACATTTGTTTTTTC
This sequence comes from Thereuonema tuberculata, assembly GCA_023159025.1. Classification (NCBI taxonomy): domain Eukaryota; kingdom Metazoa; phylum Arthropoda; class Chilopoda; order Scutigeromorpha; family Scutigeridae; genus Thereuonema; species Thereuonema tuberculata. The sequence goes on along the minus strand of JAFIDM010000001.1, from coordinate 150,949,032 downwards.
TTCAAAGTACAGTTATTGTTGTACTGATTCAGAAGGAGTCTGCTCTTGTACTGACCGGGGTGGGGGTGGAATCTTCCCCTAAAGTAGCGTGGGATAGAGGAATGCGGAAGTAACGGTACATTGTCGCGTCGTCGTGAGTTGACCGCCAGTCAGGATCATGTTGGAAACGCGTTGAAGTAGAGGTGGGGAAATTATGCGATAAAAATAAAAATTGAATTTTGTAAT
>JAFIDM010000001.1:150934344-150948797 GCA_023159025.1 Thereuonema tuberculata | reverse complement strand
ATTATTGTAGTGATTTTTATCTTTATTTGTATACTTGTATCATAATTTTTATCGTAGTGTATTCTAGTTATTCCGTTTTCTGTATTTTAATCTATATTATTCAATTTCTCTGTAATTATCTGTTGATCTGTTTATTTTTGAATTTTAACGGTTGTGGCATCTTTTAATTCACTTTTATTTAAATCACAACGGTTTAAAAACCCGTTGTGATCACATGGCATTTAAAGCGCCCAATCAATTTGTAAATGCCACAACCAATCATATCTTTTGTACATAGGCTATTTAAACACATGTAACCTGTAAATAAACAGTTGTTGTTAGTTCTTGCTTTCAGTTCAGACGCAGCTTTCAGTCTATACTTATTTACTCCCACTACGATTTTACCAGCTATAAACACACCACAATATGAAAAGGAAGGAATTGAAAGAAGAATACGGAAATTTTGTATATAAATGAAATATTGTTTAAGAGTATTAAAGAAGATATTTTATAGGTAATGATGTTCTAGTATATTTAAAAAACTTATGTATAGGCTTTGAGGAAATGAGTAATGTTCATTGACATTTGAGAATCATCTTTAAAGATACGTTTTTGCCTACTTACTGTAGTTTAGCTACTTTCGTACTCAATAAATGTCAGTTTCTTTTTAATTTGAGTTTCCTTCAAAACCCAAAACGTGGTTCAAGGTACAATATACGTAAGGACCGAGTTACAAGAATACATATAGTGTATATAATAGCAAAGTTTTCATGGAAAATATTTTATCCTTTTCTTTCCTAATTACAACCATGTAAAAAATTAAAATGTCGTAAACGGTTCAAGGTACAATATCTATCCCTAAACATAAAAAAGAAATTATTTTCAATAAAATGACCAGTTTCATTGGCGAATCCGCCAATATCAAGTAATAATACCAATACGAGCAAAAGTTCACGCTCAACAGGATTCATTCATATTTATCACCTTGATTAAAAAAAGTCACTAAAACACATCAGTACCTATGATTCAGTAACTGGAACAATCCATGAAGAAAAAAGGGGAGACGCATACCAATGAAAACACCAATGATATTAAAGCACCATTCCATTCAGGTAACCATCAAGGCATTTATTTATTTCTTTCGAAACTATTTTTTACCTCTATTATAAAATTACATGGTATTTTTTATTCAAGCAATGCTTTTGCAAGTCAAAATTAATGTGGTCCGCAAGTTATAAACAAGGCCCTCAGACTGGTCTGATAAACGGCTTTTCCGTCAAGAAATTATTACTGAGATGCTTTCAATGAATGATTTTCTACTGCTTTTATTGACCAGCATATTAGAAGTGCCATATTATGTAGCCAGAAGCAGTGCTATGATTACTCTTAATGGTGAGAAGAGAAATAAAAAGTAAGAGAAAGATAAAAGTAAGTCACAGTTCCTTATCACGTTTATTCCCTTCTTTAGTTAATATTTTTAGGCAGCTTGTAGTACGAGCAGCAGCTCGTGCCACTAACATCATTTGTGGTTTCTTTAAGAAGAAACAGTTAGAAATGAACAATGTTATTTACACCTTAGCTTGTGCCAACGAAGGATGTCTCTACATAATAGAAACCCGTAGAACATTGTTGAAGAGGGCCAAGGAGCACATCAGGAGCCAAGGGCCTAGAGAAAGATGATGGGATTATAATAGAAATTATTATAATAGAAATATAATAGAAATAATAGAAATTATTTGACGGCTGCTCTTGTAAAACGGATCATAAGATTAATTACGAACGATAACTCACTCCAAGGAATATGAGCCATCCAAAATGAGCAAGAAAGTAAAAAACCTGAAAAAGGAAAGAAAAAGGGAAGAAAAAAACAAAATACATTTTTTTTCTTTTTTTTTTTGGTCACGATTTTGAAGCGAGACTGAATATGATAGAAGAAACATAAAGAATAACAATTTCGTCAGAAAGGAATAATTGATTTGATGGTTGCCTGAATGGTATTACTGTTTTAACATCATTGATGTTTTCATTGGAGTGTCTTCCTCTTTTTTCTTCAAGGACTGTTCTAGTTACTGCATGGATACTGACGTCTTTTAGTGACTTTTGGTGGACTGGTGATAAATGTGCGTGAATGCTGTTGAGCGTGAACGTTTATCTGAGGATATTAGTGGATTCGCCGATGAAACTGGTCGTTTTATTATAATTAATTTTTCTTTTATCTATGTATGTTTCTGTACATTATTTCAAATTATTTAGTCTTACATAAGTTAAATTATTAATGATCCAGAAATAATATCGTATATTCTGTGGAGCGATGAAACCCAATTCACTAGAGATGGTGAATCTCCGTAACGTTTATTGATGGAGTGAGGAAAACTCAGAATGGCATGGAGAGACAAATCATCAGAGATATTGACGCTTCAATTTGAGGTGTGGAATTGTTGGAACCTAACTTGTCGGACCTTTGTTCTACGATGATATGCTGAATGACCAGAGATGAACATAACCTGATCAGTACTTAGACAGGTAATCTTTAGTAATAGACAGGTAATCTTTAATAACCTACAGAGAAATCTGCCAATAAAATGGAGCACCATCTCATTATGTCCCATATAGTTAATGATTTCTAGAGGATTGCTGGAACGATCGCCAAGGCCCATACTGTAGCAGGCCAGATCACCAGCTCTCACACCCTTGGACTTTTTTTGTGCGGATATGTAAAAGATCACTACTACATCACAGGGTTTGTAACGATGCTATGCTGCAATAGAATCAGCGAAGCTGTGCGAATCAGTAAATAGATCCATTATCAGATGTCCAGTTGTGCATTGGCATGAATGGGCACCATTTTGAACATACTTTGGGAAAGGTTTTGAAATTCAGTTGACTTCGTCTGTTTTCTCTGGGATCAATAGGAAAAAATCATTTGAGTGATTGTTTTTCAATAAATTAAAAGCCATTTATTTAGTAACAATAAAAAATCTTTAGTATACATGGCTTCGTTTAGAATGTGTCATCAAAGGTTTTGTCATTTGTAAATTACGAAAAATCTAGGCAGTAATACTTACCTGGATCACCCTGTAAAATGAGTTTGTATAGAATATTCACTTCTCCTAATATAGTCTTTTAGAATATCTACAATAAAAAAGAAACAAATAAGTCAAAAGCAATGTGATACCTCTAAAATTTAAAACCAAATAAAAAATAGGGACATTAAAAATAAAATAAAGAAAATTCATATGCTCACCTCCGCCAGCTTCGATGAGTTTTCTATGCCAATAAAAGCATCTAAAAAATATTATAAACGCATTAAAAGATTGAGACCAAGGTTTACTAGGTGACATCCAAGCTGATAAACGCTAATGATACCTAGTAAACCTAGTAAACACTTGGTTTTAACCGCTTAATAAAAAACAAATAGTTTTGTAAAGGGAAAAAAAATCAAATTTGTGTGATTTTCAAAGTTTTAATTCAAATTTAAGTTTTTTAACTGTTACATTAAGTTTCACGCACAAAGTCATCGAGTTTTGTACATTGACGGTAAACTAAAAAAAGAGGATAGACTGTTGAGATGAGGATAATGAACACTGTATTGGATGGGATTGGTTTAAAAAGTAGTTCAATAAATGGAAGGTGATATTTCGCAAAGGTATCTTTCTTTGCTTCCTCACGCTCCATTTTACAAAACTTTAAAATAAACCGGTTATTACAAAGGTCTTTTTAGCATATTATTGAAGTGCATATGATTTGTAATGAGATACGGAAAATATTGCTGCTTTTCGAAAAATCGAAGGTGAATTTTCTGTATACTGCTTTTTCACTTTCTTCGTTTTGCAAAGTTAAATTAAAATTAAATATTATAATTTTGTCTCCACATAACAGTTTAATTTAGGAATAATTAAATTATATAAATTTTGACTTTATCTTATGTCTCACTATAAAGTAGTGGGAACTGCGATGGCCTCAATAAAAGGTTCCTAACATTCAAATAAAATTTGCTTTTTCCTGAAAGCTTATTTTTACTGCACAAATCTTTCTAAATATAAATATTTTTCTATTTAAAAAGTTTCAATCAGACGACAAATTAGTACTAATGCTAATTCTAATATAAACAAGATTTACAACTTTAATAAATGAAGACCATGTTTTCAGAAATGACAGATTTAGTACTGAGTGATGAATTAATTGTTTTTAATCTTTTCTTAAAAATTAAAATAAAGGTTTTTTTGTATTCACACTATCAATCTGCAAAATTAACTTTCATTTTTTCTTATTGTATTGGAACGTTATTCATTAATTTTCTTATTTCATTATTCTTAATAATCAATTTGAAATAAGCAATTTGAAAGATTTATAAAGAAATAAATAATCAAATTGAAATATAATTTTAAAAAATTTTCCTGTTATTAATTTTTGTTAAGTGAAAGACTTACGCTATTATAAATAATTAGAATAAATTTATTAATTACACTGCTCACAAAATTTAGGGGATATTGCGTAATGAATATAATACACCCAAAAAACAGAGGCATTTGAGTTTATTTATTAAAGAATATCATCAGAGAAGCAAATGACACGAAAATGAAAGTTGTCTGAATATGCAAATGTGATGCAAAACGTCAATTTGCATGTTTGCCCACAACCCTGTACAAAGAGGCTGGCGCTGCTGGATTATCTCCACTTTCCTGGATCAACAACAAATGGCAGAATTGTTGAGTGTCACCTGAAAATGCCCCTGGCTTGTGATTTATCTGAATCTGAAGCATGGATAGGGCGTCTTGAAGCTGGCCAAACACGGATGACAGTGGCATTAGCGGTTGGAATCTCCCAAAGCGTGATTAGCAGACTCTGGAATTGCCACCACTGCAAGAGATGATCGCTACTTGACGCTAATAGCACGAAGTAACCAGCGAAGCAATGCGACTGAGCTGCGGGGACAGTTTCTCGCTGCTACTGGACGACGGATATGTACTCAGACCGTGTGAAATTGACTACGTCACCATGGACTGCGTGTCCTACGACCAATGGTATGCATTCCATTCTGCTGAACATCGCAGAACCCGAAGAAGGTGTGCTGAAATGCAACTTCCTTGGACCCGTGAAGGGTGGTCCACGCTTCTCTTCAGTGACGATTCAAGATTCAGCCCGCAGCCTACAATCGTCGTGCCCTGATCTGGGATGAACGTGGAACACTGGAGAATCCACGTTTCATGCAAGAAAGATATTCCTTTAGTGGAGGTGGAAATCATGATGTGGGCAGGCTCAACATTGGTGGTCGTATCGACCTCCATGCTGTTAGAAATGGAACGGTGAATGCTGTAGGAAATCGTGATGAAATTCTACAGCCTATAGTGGTATCCTATGCTGGAGCAGTAGGGGAAAACTTTCTTTTTATGGACGATAATGCACGCCCCCACCTTGCGCATCTCATCAAAATCATGCAGCAAGAAGCTGGAATCGAGCTCATGGACTCGCCTTCACGTTATCCAGACCTGAATCCCATCAAACATGCTTTTGTTTTGAATGCATTAGGAAGACGTGTTGCCAGTCACCAATCATCTCCCGTAACACTTCCTCAGCTGCAAGTTGCCCTGGTGCGCGAGTGGCCACGAATTCCACAGGAACTGCTGGACAATTTGTTCCTCTACATGCCTCGTCGCTGTCAGTGTGTTGTAGCATTCTCAGGTGACCATACACCCTACTGAATAATCAATGTGCGACACATTTTTCACGTTTGACATGTTAACCCTGTCTATGTGTCACATCCTACTCAATCTCGATGAATGGCTTCTGCATCTCATTTGGATATTCAGACAGCTTCCATTTTCGTGTCATTTGCTTCTCTGATGATGTTCTTTAATAAATAAACTCAAATGCCTTGTTTTTTGGGTGTATTATATTCATTTCGCAATATCTCCTAAATTTTGTGAGCAATGTATTAACTATTTTATTAAAGACGTGAATCATTTTCTTTTCTTACGAGAGACTTACTGAAAAACTATAGAATTATTATCAGATAAACTATAGAAGAACGATCGAAATACTTTCTTTTTGAAGAAATATAGAATTATCTCTTTCTCATGATCTGTAAACTACAATTATTATTGATATATGCTATCAAAATAAGTAATATACAGATCTTTCCTGCTATTGCGTTATCCAGCAAAACCATATTCTCAGTCCTACCAAACATGTTTTCTGTGCTAGTCTGATACTATTATTCACCGTATTATAGAAAGAAGGATATCATCATCGTACCCGTGTTTGCAGCAGTTTCTTTTATTTTATTTTTTATAATTCCGAATAAATCATTGATAGGAAGGAGAGCTTCTCAGCCAAGGACGCCTTTTATTTAGAATAAAATCTAGACACCAAATAGCCTGATCAAACAGAAATATGAATTACATTCTAGCAGCTAAGAATAATAAAGTGTCAAGGCGACATTAAATATTTAAAAATAGAATAATACATTGGCAAATATTAGGCGTATTTGTAGTAGGCAATAACATCATTGAAAAAAATCTGATATGTAGAGGAATTTTAAGAACAAGATTTTGGTATGCCCCGGGGATTTCTGCGAATGAAGAAAAGCGAAGAAATACTAGTTAGAAACATTGATATAAAGAAATAAAAAGTGTTGAACCTAAATTGGATCTTTGTGAACTCCGATATTTGTTTTTTCTGTCTTGATATTTAACTATTAATTTGAAACTATATAAGGTGATCGTAATTAAACATGGCCTATACAGAGTACTCTGTAATAACCAAAATTTGTATAAAGACTATTCAAAGGATTCGGAAAAGGTTTACAATAAAAAAATGTTCAAAATAGTTTCCCTAGCGGTCGCTTTACAGCAAACTACACGAAAAAAACAAGAAATCAACAAAATTTAACAATAATCGACAAAAACCCAATCGAAAAGCACTTATTCTATCCGTATGTGACATATCTGCTGTACAAACTGTTAAGCGATATAAGGAATATTGCTTCATGTGTTCCCCATCCTGAAGTTTCAATATTTGCAATCAATGGACAGCGTGTTCAATGATTGACAGCAATCCCCCATGATGCTTCGCACTTGTAACTTAATAAGATCCTTTAAAACTAGCCAAATAAACCATACTCTTTAAATGGCTACACAACCAGAATCACATGAATTCAGATCTGAAGAATGAGCTAGCCAGACAATAGAAAATATCGACTAATCACCTGGCGATCGGTGAAATGTTGGCTTAATTATTGCTATGTTGTGAGTCCAATGTGTGGGATGAACCATCTTATATAAAAATTGTAGATGCATTGTCGCAGTTGAAATTGGGGTACGATAAAATTCTGGAGCATATCAAGATATGTCAGGGCCGTCACAGAACATGTCACAGGGTCGTTAGCAGTAACTTCTTTGAAGAAGAATGGTCCGATGATAAATATGGAAGTGGATTCACACCAGACAGCCACTTTAGGAGAATCCAGGGGATTTTCCTGGAAAACACGTGGATTTCCTATGGCTCGAATGCGACAATTCTGGGTGTCAACTGTTCCATTAAGATACAGATGTACCTCATCGCTCCATAGCATGTTCCACTGCCACGATACATAAACTTCCATTCAGGCAAGACATTGTCAGTGCAAATGTGAGTCGATCGTCCTTGTCGTCAGAAAGCAGCTGTTCTTGTTTGGAAAAAAATGCACTATCTACGCAGTATCTTCCACACTGTGCCATACGATACATCTAACTTCCGTAACACTACAAATGCACTGTTGGGCCAGAAACATGAGGTTGACAGTTCGACAACCGCTGTCGGAACATCTTTAACGGAGACTGTTCTCGAACAGTGACAGGAATGCGCGTTCTGCGAGTTTTACTCCTAACGATCCAGTTTTCTCGAATCGACGTATCATGTTCCTCAAAGCTTGTGCAGACATTGGTCCGTGGCGTAAGCTCTTACGATGACGAAATTCACGAATATCAGCCACAGCATCACCATGGTTCTCATAAAAAAGCTTCACAATTAAACACGTTCCGATAAAGTGTAAGTCGTTGTAGCTGATAAGAATGACATTGACTAGTTGTAATCATTTTATACACAGAACTCGGGTGCTTATGCAAATCAGATTGCGTTTTCGTTGACTGCAGCGCCAAACGTGTCATTGTTTTCACTAAGTTTATTCGTAATGTTGATAAATGCAAAATTAAAGTTTAAAATGTCATTTTATGTGTCTTTTAGTTATTTACTGTGCTTTTTGTCGTGTATTTTGCAATGAAACACTTTTTTTAACTATTTTTTTTTTTGGTAATCCTTTCCGCATCCTTTGAATAGTCTATGTAAAAATTTTAGTGTCTATCCGTTTTTTGGTTACAGCTACAGAGTGGCTCTGAATAGACCAAGTTTAATTATGATCACCTTATATATATTTCTAAACAGAAAAGAAATTCTCTAGTGCATATGACTAGGCTTTCGCACACACATTGTTGAAATCAAATACAGTTGGACATTGCTAGAATTTCAGACATGGCGCAGCTTGAAAGAAAGAAGCATGAGATGATTTCCTTTTTTTCTTAGAAATGTACGCCTTCAATTATTTAAAGAAAAATCTAATTAATTCATAATTTTACGTTGTCTATATATAAGTTAGTTGATAAGTAAATCTACCTCGAATTCTAACATTAAGAGAATGGACTTGATAGAAAGAAAAGGAGAAATGGAAATTATTTATAACAAAACGAAAAAAAAAAAACAGAAAAAAAAAACAAGATAATAGATTAGGCGAAATTTAAAAAAAAAAAGAAAGGGAAAAGGAAAAAACGGCATTATTAATGTAAATAATAACGGTTAGCTGGGAATTTTTCCAATGAAGAAATTGACAATTTCAGATTCAGAAATGAGCATTCAAACTCAGCAGTGATGAGTTAGGACATTCAATTGGAATAAAAGTATTTAAAACGAATCATTTGTATTCATTTCAATTCAATGAGATTTCAACTTCTCAACAGCCAAATTCGTTACAACATTTATCAGTCAGAGGATTGTTTCCATTTTTTATCACAGTAGTTTTAAATTCAGAGTATGTGTTTTCGTATTGGGGATTTCCGACATCGAAATGAGTTCAAAATGGATGACACAGAAAGTGATGATGGTTCAAACTTCGTTCGATTTATGTAAAATATTAATGTAATTTTTTTTCTTATAAATGCAATATGTTGATTCTAAAAGAAAATTTATTCATAATTTTAAGTTGCTTAAAACTTTAATTCACAGAACAAAGAAAATTAAAAGTACTTTTGTGAAATCCTGTGGGAACTGCAGGAGTGTCGAAGTACGAATTCTTATAAACTACAAATGGAATCATCTGCGCCTGCGCATCATTCCTCTCAGAGCATCATTCCAGATGACCATTTCCTCAACTCAGTTCAGTGATGATGAGTCGATGGAGAACAGTTTACTCCGAGCCCAGACAATGAAAAAAAAAAAAATTCAGGATACTTGAAGTGAAGGAGGTTTGTCATCTTATTTTATAGAATAAATTTTAAATAACACTTTCCTCTTTGTTTTATTTTTATATATAAAAGAAAAATATTAGTTTATTTTTTTAATGTTCAATTACACAATTGCTAACAGAATAATGTTTCACTAATATAAAAACTAAGTAACTCGTAGACTATATATCTTAGGCAGCTGTTGATGTTAGGACAAAAATTCCGTACACTTAAGATTTTTCAATATTACTGAATTTGCTTAAATTAGTAAAATATATTACTAAAAGTATTATTTGAATAGCGATTTTAGGTTGATATTTTTCTCTTTTAGTTGACGAAAATATAAATTGATTTTTTTCCCTTTTTTATCACTATTATTTTTGTTTTTTAAAGCAATCTATATTTTTTTTTTAATGCAATCATTATTTTTTTAATCTTTTTTTTTAAATCAAAGAAAACTATGAAGGAAAATATCGATTTGATATGTTATGAAATATGGGTGATAATCTGAATTAATTACTAGTCTCCTGTATTTCAATTACGATGCAATTCTACACATTGCTTTTTCACAAAGTTTTTTTCTAACAGTTATGTTCATCTCTTTTATTTCTCAAAATATGTTTTATTAATCATTATTAATTATTCTCATTCATAATTTTATCTATAAACTTAAGCACGAAATTGTGAATGATTAAAGCTAGTTTCAAGATATTTTTAAAAGCTAAATGTCTTGAGAATCTTGTAGATGAATAATTTCAAAATAATCAACAGATCTGTACTAAACTTCACGGTGTAAAGCTTAGTATTATAATTACAATCTGCTTCAATTTTGACCTATGAAACGTCATTCTATGGACTACTTTAGGACGTCAGTGCTAATACTTTTTGGACGTAAGTGCTACGACGTTGAAACATGGATAATCTAAACGAAAAGAATTCATCAACAACAAATTTTACATTAAAAGAGTTAATAGGTATTGTCTAATCTCATCAGATTTTAATGTTTGAAGCACTAATTAGGGACTTAAAAAAAGGGACATATTAATTTATATCAAACTTCACGGTTCAGAATTTAGTATAATTGTCAACATGTGATAAGATATTGGTATTAACAAACCCAACTTTCGGGTCTTCAGTACTTATAGAATAATGCACCGATTTAAATCAAATTTCGTAATTAAGTTTAATCTTAAACCAAGATCTCCTTAAACTTTTGTGATTATTAACTTTCTTTAAGGACCACTTTAATATTATATTACATAACAGTAGATAGCCACATTAACAAGAAATTACTGAAATGAACACAGGAACAAGAAATTAATAATTATTATTATGAGATTGTATTGCTTTAATTTTAAAATGATTATGTATTTCATGATTTTTTTTTCCCAATGAGATAAGCTAACTTCTATACAGTATCTACAATTTCCAGAATTAGTTTTATTTATAAAGAAATGACTTATTTGAAGATTTATTTTCTTGATAGTTTAATGTTCTCTTGTGTTTTTTCAGATATAATTTTTAGTTAAATGCCTTTTGCAATTTTCCTAAGACTCCATATTTCCATCTGTTTTTATTTTTCCATCCGCAATTAAATGGAATGCTAACATAATTACTATCGATCAATAAATACAGTTCCTAAAAAACACACCCTTAATTATGTTCCCACTGTGAAGCAGAAACACCCAAAAGCACCTCAATAACTTAATCAATATCTATTTCATGTACAAATATGAATTCAGAAGATTTTTTTTTGTTAATTTACTGAAAATCTCAAGTTGTATAAAAATATAATGATAAATTTATATATAATTATATATTTTTAAACAACTTCAGGTTTTGAAACTTATCGTTATCATTTTGAAAGGGATTCTAATGGCCTGTTCCAGAATAGCCTTTATTTTTTTTACAAAACTAATTGTTTATTAAAAAAATATTTGAACAAAACTGAAAATTGAATTAGCAACTTTAATTTTCAATGTTACAAATCCATATTTTTCCTTCAATTCACATCTTCTTCTTAACATAATTGTAAATAAATACTTCTTTAACATCTCAAAATATATTAAAAAAAAAAATATTTAATCCGAATTTTCGGAAGAATACTATTTACTTCCTTTTTCAAGTTTTAAACAAACTTGAAAAAAAAAGTAGTATTCTTCCGAAAATTCGGATTAAATATATTTTTTAATATATTTTGAGAGGTGAAAGAAGTATTTATTTTTAATTTTCAATAATTATTCGTACTGTAATCAAATTCAAAAAAACTTCTTCAAACAATGAAACCGTTGATATGAAAAGTATACGAAATACAAGGTGACCAGAATTAAACTGACACTACCCAAAGCCAACTGTAGCTCGATCGAACAACAGGAATGACACCAAATTTGGTGGGGAAACTAATGAAGACATGGGAAGAACGATTTCACGAAATAAAAAATAAGTAGTTCCAAAATTCGTCGATAGGGGAAATGTGGCTCTTTGCAATATAAATATATATATATAGGGCGACCCATAATAACAAATCTATATTACTAAAATCTTTTATTTCTCTGTCTGTCTGTGTGTCTGTCCGGCGCAGTTTTCTGTGAGAATGAAAAATAGAAAGAGTTTTTACAATAAAACATCCGCGACAGGAATCGAACCTGCAACCTTCTCATCCGAACTCAGACATTTTATCCATTAGGCCATGGAAACTACAACTCTTTTCATATTGCTTTTTTGACTTATCTGTCAAAACTGAACTGACTTTGACTGAAAAGTAACAATCTATATTACTAAAATCTTTTATTTCTCTGTCTGTATGTCTGTCCAGCGCAGTTTTCTGTGAGAATGAAAAATAGAAAGAGTTTTTACAATGAAACATCCGCGACAGGAATCGAACGTGGAACCTTCTCATCCGAAGTCAGACATTTTATCCATTAGGCCATGATAACTACAACTCTCTTCTTATTGCTTTTTTGACTTTTCTGTCAAATCTGAACTGACTTTGACTGAAAAGTAACAATTGTAATTAAAAAGAAAGTCAAAAAAGAAAGAAGCAGTACTTCATTAGGTAGAATACTGAGAAATCACTATTTGTAACTTAAAAACCACTGAAAAGTATCAATTGGAATGAAAAAAAGACTCAAGAAATAAAGAAGGAGTATTTCCATTAAGTAGAATACTGAAAAGTCGCTATTTGAAACTCAAAAACTACTGAAAAGTATCAATTGGAATAAAAAAGGAGAGTCAAGAAAGAAAGAAGCAGTATTTCTATTAAGTAGAATACTGAAAAATCACTATTTGTAACTCAAAAACCATCATTATTTGTAACTCAAGAACCTCTCAAAAGTATTAGTTGGAATAAAAAAGGAGAAAGAAAGAAGCACTATTTTTATTAGATACATTACTGAAAAATCACTATTTGTAGCTCATAAAGCTAGAATCACATCAAAGAAAAAAAACTCACGATAAATGTGCGGCTCATCAACCAAGATGAACGAGAGTGTCGATAACATCAATCGAATGATAAGTCTAAGAATAAAAGGAGAGACTACAATGCATACAAGTACGAATAAAATTGACACTTCTGATAATCCACCACACGAACATCTCTATCTGCCCGAGTATCTGAACGCATTGAATCTCAGCGGTATCCCTCAACATCGCTTGTTTTTAAAATAATATAAAAAAAAGTACATCAACGAAAGGAAAAATAGAAAAAGTTAGTATACAAATAAAAAGAACGTTAGGAAACAAGAAAGTCAAAAAAAAAACAAAACAACTCGGAAAGAAGAAAAAGATTAAGAGAAGAAGAAAAGAGAAAGTAAAAGTACGGATTCGAACCGACAACATTCAGCACATCAATGTGAGAACTTACCAATTACGCTATAGCTGACAACCGAAATAAGATGGTTGCGTTTCTGACATTTAATCTGATTGGTTACCGGTCCTACTGGACTAATGTTTTCAAAAATGAATGGTCCTAAGATGAAATCTGCTGTGAAGCCACACCAACCAGTGATTTTTGGTGAATATTGTAGTGATTTTATAGTTATTTTTATTGTATCTTAGTTATTTTATCATTCTCTGTTCTTATCAATCATTTACTGTACATTTCAAATTCTTTCCATTAACTTGTTTGTTTATAATTAAATCTTGAACGTTGATGGCTTTCTTATAATTCCCTTTAATCTAAATAACACGGTTTAAAACCCGTTACTATCACATGTTTGTTTAAATCACCCAATCATTGTTAAAGGCTACCAATCAATCACAATCAATGTACATTACCTATAAATACCTATGTTTTTCATTTTAATAAAGAGATTGAGTTTTGCTCCAGCCTATTTCCTTTCAGTCGATTCTCATTTTACGCGTACCAGGCGAAATTGCTCACCACAATATAATGGGATATTCTGAAACGCTTGGAGTGGTTTGGATAGCCAAATTCGACAATTTTAGGTGTTGACAGTTCCAGCCAGCTAAAATTGGGCCACATCTCGCCAAAGAATTCTCCAAGGCCAAGCATCATTGACTTCCATTCTGGCAAGAAACGTGAGAGCAAATGTCAGTCGCCTACCATAGTCGAGTTGTTCGAGTCGCTGTACGCGGCTGATAGTGGATAACTTTCAGCAAGACCTTCTATACAGTGGCATCCATCAAATACAGTTGTGGCGCTACTTCACGTACCTGCTGTTATCAACACGACTCCCTCTACGCCGTCGACGAACTCAGTTGCAACGTCTGTAATTATTAATTCTGGCGCTGGTTTCCTTCGTCAACGATCCTGTTCTTCAAACTTCTTAATCAATGCCTTAACTAACAGCATATCTTTATGCAGCTTTTGACGAATTCTAAACTCACGAAGAGCTGGTGCTGCATTGGACAGGTGAAGGTAAAATAACTTCACAAGTAACGGATGCTGTGGTAATGTAAGACGCATTTTGAGCAGAACTAATAATGGGAATGTCTTCTTGAAGTTTTCCCAACCCTTTATAGCCCGTATTATTGGCGCTA
>JAFIDM010000001.1:150903163-150919618 GCA_023159025.1 Thereuonema tuberculata | reverse complement strand
AATTCTTTCTATTTTTCATTCTCACAGAAAACTGCGCCGGACAGACACACAGACAGACAGAGAAATAAACGATTTTAGTATTAGTAATATAGATTAAAAGTACTTGTAATTACAAAGTAAATATGAGGCAATACCATAATTTTATTAACATTTTTAATTGGACATATGAAACATTATGATAATATTACAATCCGCCAGACACTATAATCTTAAGCCCTCAATAAGAAAATGAATCCAAATAGATTAAATACAGTAACTTCTACTAAATGTCTCAAACTGTAGCAAATACAGAAAATAACCAAATCAAATTAGCATATAATGTACTGAGAACAAAACGAACTCATCTATAAGTAAAGGAAATCTTTACTTTGAAGTGATTTTAAAATTCCCCACAATGTAAGTTGGAAGTCAAAATTGCGTGCATTTGAAATTTTCATAAATTTCGAAAACAGTTATTTTAGAGAATAATATTTTTACGTGCGTGCATAATTTCTAACAAAATAAGCCAAACGCACAAAGTAAAAAGAAAATACATGACAATTTATACAAAATAAAATACATACTGCAATTAATTTTGTCAGATTTAACTGACATTATCAGGCAGTCCAAGAGAATTAAAAGAATTAACAAACTCAAAAACCAGTCTTATATAAGTGAAGGAATAGTTCAAAGTTCGGAGTCGGAGGTAAGTTAACTTCGGCTTTCGTGGTGGATGTGGCGATCTCAAGTTTGATTACTTCTATTTTCCAGAGGTGATAGGCTATGATAAGATGTAACTGGGCCAAGAATGGGAACAAAATTATTACCACCTCTGTATTGAGACCAAGGTGTTCACAGTAACTACTCCCAACTGATGATCGCCAATTTAGCGAGAAACAGCTGTTTTGGGATGTTACTTGTGAACACGGTCTCACCCTTTTAATGTGTTTACATATTTTAGGCGCTTATTTCTTTCTTTATAATTCGCATCGAAAATTCTTAGAGGCTGCCGGAGGGCAGCACAAGAATTTCCTTTACTTTATTTTTAATGTGTATTTTGCTTTTTTAGTTTAGTTTTCTGGAGGTGCCATTTCCATTCCTGCTTTTGTTAGAAATTATGCACGCACGTAAAAATACTATTATAAAATTTAATGTAAGCCTTTTTGTTCCCAGTCTTGGCCAAGTTACACCTTATCATAGCCTATCACCTCTGGAAAATAGAAGTAATCAAACTTGAGATCGCCACATCCACCACGAAAGCCGAAGTTAACCTACCTCCGACTCCGAACTTTGAACTATTCCTTCAATTATACAGGGTAAGCAAAATAAAAGAGGCCCGGAAAAACAGCTTTTTCATAGCTCCGGGCCTCTTTTATTTTGCCCACCCTGTATAAGACTGGTTTTTGAGTTTGTTAATTCTTTTAATTCTCTTGGACTGCCTGATGATGTCAGTTAAATCTGACGAAATTAATTGCAGTATGTATTTTATTTTGTATAAATTGTAATGTATTTTCTTTTTACTTTGTGCGTTTGGCTTATTTTGTTAGAAGTTATTTTAGAGCTTTATAATTTTGACACATCATTACATTGCTTAAATCTTCAGCATTGGAATTACCCTTGATCAATTTCTAGGTTCAATGAAAGCCGTACAGAAAGTTACAAATGTTTTCTATAAATCAAGTTGCTGTCTCAACAACTTCAGTCAGTACCAATAACAGGAAAACGAAAGGACAGTGCAGCGTTGGTTCCAAAAATTGCGTGCAGGGCCGTCGCGTGAGCGGGGCGACCGGGGCGATCGCCCTGGGCGCCACGGCAACGGCAAAAGGAGATTCCGTTTTTTTTTTTGGTTGTTGAATTGGAGATGCTTTTTTTTTTTAATTTTGGTTGTTGAATTGGAGATTCAGGGGGCGCCTGACCAATTCTTGCCCCGGGCGCCAACAAACCACTCGACGGCCCTGATTCCGTGATTGAGATTACAAAGGACAGAATGCTCTCCTAGAGGACGCCATGAAAAAGTGGTCTCAGCCGAGGAGGTGAAAGAACAGATTTAGTCTGACCGACATCAAAGTTCACGGAGGGGTATCTCACACAACAATTTTACGCCACCTAGAAGAACTTGGCAAAGAAGATAGAGAAGTACCCCCATGAACTCACAGAAGGAAACAAGGGTACTCGATCACAATTTGTTCTTCCCTCCATCGTCGCAAAGAAAAGAGCCTTTCTTGAATAGAATTATAACGGACAACTTTCTGAAGGGCAGGAGATACCTCCAAGATTGTGATCTCAAAAAGCACACCGAAGGATTCCAGCCACATCAAACTATGCATATGTGCAAGGATGCTATTTATAACTTATATTTTCAATGCTGCCAGTTATGGATTGAGTAAAAATTTAGATATCCTCATAGAAACTGCATTTGCACCAACATCCACAACTTAAAAAATAAACAATTATTAATAAAACTGACCCAATGCCGGTTTCAATAGCGAATATTCCATCTAGTCTTTTCAAGGTAAAAAATGAAAATTCAAGTATTTGATAAATAATAAATAATAATACAAATATATTCTTCTTCTTTAATTACTTTACAATATTTCAGGAACATTTCCTGTTTCCTTCATAAGGTGTAATGGAGAGGAACCAAATATGTTCTTTCTCCTCTTTAACAAACATGAGAAAAAAATTTCAATCTGAAAGTATCACAGAATACGATAACAATCGGAAGGATCACTATGAATAATAATCCAAGTCAATTATAAACTAATACAATCCGAAAGCCAAAGTACACTTATTAGCTTAATAAAACAAAAAGTTTTTTCTTTGTATTTTTTATGTTTTAAATGTGATTTAAAGAAGAATATTATTATTTATTATTTAACAAAGCTTGATGTAAGGAAAATTCAAGTCCTTTCTTATAAGCAGTCCAATCGCCATATTTGACCGCAGGCATATGATATTAGACTAATCATAGCTAGATATCTCAGGAAGAGTTCATTAAGAGGTGGCAAGCAAATGACACGAGTTCATAACTCTGCTCATGGAAAACCCACTAGGGTGAAAAAAAAAAGATTTTTTATTTTAAGGGTTGGTGGTGGAGGAACCACCAAATTGAGAGTAAAGAAATTTAAAAGGGAGGAAAAGGAAGGGAGGATTCCGGTTTATGGAAAATCAAGAATTTAAAATTCAAAATTTAATGTGTGAATAATACGTGCTTTTAAATTCACACTATTGGGTTTACCATCAGCAGAGTTATGGACTCATGTCATTTGCATGCCACCTCTTAATGAACTCTAGCTATGATTGGTCCATTATCACAAGCCTGCTGTCAAACCTGGCGATCGGACAGCTTATAAGGAATGACTTGAATTTTCTTTTTTTTTCCTTGAAAAAACTAGACGGAATATTCGTTAGTGATACCGATCGGTCAATTTTATTAATAATGTTTTGTTTTAATAGTCCACAAAATAGTCCGCTTCCAGTTCCCGTCATACCTTTGGCCTCATCTTTTACGAAGCAGGAACATTTATCGAATTCTCAATAGTTCTCAATAAAAAATCGGTACCTTTAGTAATCCATGTAAAGATATAAGACTGAGGAGTAAAGTCCTCTTGAATAGTTCGGAAAAAATTAATAGTTGACTTAAGTCTGCTTGATCAGTGCTTCATCCACACACAATGAAAAACACTCACATTTCGCTATTAATATCACCCAGATTTTTTAAAACATTCATGGGATAATGCCACTGTTTCGAACTTCTCACCAGTCAATTAATTTCGCTCATTAAATTGTTTTGTCACTGCAATTCTTCACCATGACTAAAAGGCTTTTTTGCTTTCGCTAGCTCCAATGCTACTTTGTCTGAAGCGGCGCGGCGGTTAGAACTTTGTTCAGTTCTAAGTTTTCCAAAAAAACTCGTTTGATGCATTAATTTCTTCTTATATTCAGCAAAAATGAATATTGATTCTCCAAAATACATCTCAAATGTTTTACTCTGTAATGTAGTGTAGTGTCGTTTCACATTTCACTCTTTAGGCACTGGCAAAACTTGCTTGCAAACAAAACATTAAATTTTATTCTTTTTGTTCGTAATCAAATAGTCATATTCCCATTTACTTTGATGCATTCGCTTCTCATCTTGTTTTGTTTTTGTTTTTTTCTTGTTAGGCATGATTGTTTGACGATAATTTGGACGAAAGTTTATAAAATAGAAGTAGATTTAGTAAACATAACACGGAAATCAATCACAATGTGTATCTAGTAATTTTTTGAGCAGCTGCAGCAACAACCATAGCTGAACAATCGAACAACACTAATCGCGCACTCATGTTCCGCGTGAGGTTTCTGAGCATGCGCATTGGAACAAAACAGTGTAAGAACGCTTCTTTGACACATCTAACATTTGATAAACATGTGGATGTATAGTAATGTAAAAACACCAAATAAAATTACCAACATCGAGATTTTCAATTAATGATAGAATTAAAATATCTAACACGCATTTGATTAATATTATTTTATTTTTTCGCTCGTGAAAGTCAAAACACACAGGCGGGCCTCACAAAACCCTGGTCGTGTTTTGGACAGCCCTGCTCTACAATATAATCCGAGTTCAACCCATGGGTGAAGTTTAAATATTTCTCACTAATAATATATGAAAGATGTTATGATTTTATGAAAAAATAAATTGTATATTTTGTTTACTATAGCTTATTTAAACTTTTTACTATTTATTGAAATTTTCCTGGAAACTCCTGCCTTGTTTTCTATTTCAGACACAGCACTTACATTATAAGAACAGAGAAACAAAATTACGACTTAAGATTTCCAGTTATAACATTCTGCCCAGTAATGCCCATATTATGGAAAACAGCTAAACAAAGAAATCATACTGTTTATAGAACGATTACAAATACAGCAAAGTTTACAGATGATGAATCGCAAGCAAATGAGGTAAAACACAAAGTGTACTTCACTATTAAGTTTATGAACGTAGTCTCAACAATTGCAGCTACTGTTTGATAAATGAGAATGGGCTACGTAGTTGTAAATTTCTTTCATTTTTATCAATTTATTTTAAAAAAAAAACCTCACTTATAAATATCAGCACCTTTTCCATAAAATAATGTATAATATTGCTTATGTATAATTATTTACAAAACTCCATAAGACACATCATAGTATTTAAATAAGATATATTTTTAAATACTAATATTATAAATTTTCAAAAAGTATTCCGCCTTTTCTTTTTCAAGCATAATACTTTTACTTATTTTTAAGGAGTTTTGTAATTAATTATACATCAGAAATGAAAAGGAAGAAGTTTATTGAAGAATATGTAATTTTTATATGTAACTAGCAAACTGACCCGTTCTTCGCTCGGATTACAAAAAACAAATGAATGGTTATTTGAATTTTGTAACGTCCAACCCTATCACTTCAAACCTTTTCTAGTTCGTAAAAAGCCATCTGATAATGACAAATCTATATCTAACCCTAAAACCCCGTCGCTGTTATGCACCACAGTATTTTATTTCAAATTGTTGCACAACACTATTTGTATAGTTACCATTGTCGCCACCGGGTGCAAATGTAGCGCTATTGTGTAGAACAATCAGTTCGCTCCACTGGTTGCATAACAATATATGCTCATTGTCAAGATAGCAAATCCAAAAACCTAACAATAATAACAGAAGCAACCTTTCAGCATTATATCTTAAAGCAAGGGTTTTTATCCTATCCCGTGGGAATTTCGAAAAATCATTAAAACGGCTTTTAGTGCTTATACTTACCTATCTACATGCCAACTTTGAAGTATCTACTAATTGTAGTTACGGAACTAATTACGGAAATAAGAAAACGTTCAAGCGAAAATAAACCCTCGTTATGCCCGAATCCGTGGGAATCTCGAAAAATCCTGAAAACGGGTTTTAGTGATTATAATTACCTACTTACATGCAAAATTTGAAGTCTCGACTAAGTATAGTTATGGAAATAGTTATGGAAATAAGAAAACTTTAAATCGACAATAAACCCTCGTTATTTCCGAGCCCGTAGGAATTTCACAAAATCTGGCCTTATTCCTTGTCTATAACATAAGGGGAACCTATGTGCAAAATTTCAGCTTTCTAGATCCAACGGTTTGGGCTTGGCAATGATTTGTCAGTCAGTGAGTGAGTGAGTGAGTGAGTTAGGTCTTGTCTTTTTATATAAGTAGTTATTGCTTAATTGAAAAATTGCCGAAAAAGAAATATAAGTTAGCATCTAAATATCATGAAGTTCCCTGTTTTATATGTTTAAAAATATTACTTTTTTTTAATAATCAATATATTTTATACTCTTTTAATGTATTTAGGATTCTGTTAAAAAGTTGGCTGTCTTTCTTACAGATTGAACAATTTGAGAAACTTATTAATTTTACTTTACTTGCGCAGCTTATGTATGAATTTATTGAATAGAATAAAAAAAAAAATTATCATTGTCTGGGATTTCAAGAGAATAATTTTCAAAATTTATGAAAAGAAGATATAAACAAGATAATTAATGCTTTTAGACAGTGTCAAAAACAAAGCGGTCCCATAATATGCACAATTTTATAAACAAACTTTTATAAACAAAACTTTATCGGAAGCGACCACTTTTGACCATCAACTTCCGGTCAGGAGGAATTTTTGGACGAGGTCACCTATGTTTTGATGCTGAACAGAATGGTGAAGGTTTCGGTCCCGTATGTTTTACAGGCTAGCTGTAACCTAGGGGCCGCTAACATTGATTTTAAGCTGTCTGGATGGCAAACTCTATAGCGGCCAAACGGTTAGAGATATTCGGATGAAACCTTTACCATTGTGTTCAGCATCAAAGAGTAGGTGACCATGTGTAAAAAGAAAAATCAGACGTCTACGACCACTCCCTGCCCCCCTCCCCCAAGGCGTTTTCTTTCTTTTTAAAACGCCTTTAAAAAACAGAAAACGCTTTGGGGAGTCAGGGAGTGATCCTAGAGGTCTGGTTTTTGGTACGTGGTCACCTACTTTTTGATGCTGAACACAATGGTGAAGGTTTCATTCGAATATCTCTAATCGTTTGGCCGCTACAGAGTGTGAGATCCAAACTGGATAAAAGCAAGGGCGGTCCCCTAACCGTTTTACAGATAAGCTGTAACCTAGGGACCGCTAAAAAAGATTCTAATCATTATCATTCAAAATCTGCAGACATTCTAATGACTTTAATAGCCATTTTGTTTTATTATTATTATTAAATTGATTCTGAATAAAAAAACAAAAAAACAAAACAAAATAAAAGTCCTTTTTAGCTGAATGTAGCCATTAAATCTTCTGGTAAATTTAACGACATCCAAGAAAAGAAAATTGATTCTGAATAATAATAAAAAACCAAAATTCTTGTTTATCGTAAACGTTACACAGCATTTAATGGCTACTTTCAGCTGGAAAGGTCTTTTCTGAAAGTAAAACAAGGAAAAATACTAACATAGTTTTTCACTTAAAACGTGTTTATTTTTTCTAAAATATTTTCACGGACAAACTATTATTTCGAATTTACTCTTTAGAATTCTTGTCATATGACTAAATATTAACATGAAAAGCACTGTTATGTTTAGTTAGAGACTTCTTAACCTACTAGAATAGTCTTTTGCTCATTTACGCTTTCTAATGTAAGCTGCTTTAATTTACAACCTAAAATTTTTGGTTACAGAATAAACCAAAACTTGCCTACATTTTCCAAACCACAGAAGTAATCTATTGTCAGTATCATGAAAATATTGACCTCAACACACCTAATAGCCAATGCAATCTTTTTCTAAATAAATGGCAAAAGATTAACTATGTTTTATATAAGTTCTTTACGCCTGTACACTTGACTAAAAAAGTTCTATTTAAAATTACATAAAAATTAACACTGAATTTAAAAACACTAACAATTAAAATTAAAAGTTAAAAGATAAAAATCTTTTCGAAGGGCTACATCCTTTTAGCTAATAAGAGTGTTATTAAAAACTGCACTTACAAATTTATTAAGAATATCAAGAATCCCTAAATTGAAAGTTTGGATTTTTGCTGATGTTGGCTTAACAGAGAGATTGTAAAAATCTAACTGTATAAAAAGACAAGACCTGATTCACTCACTCACTTACTCACTAATTCATTCAATTACTGAATGACTGACCAACACCCAGCCTAAACCTTGGACCTAGAAAGCTGAAATTTTGCACAGATGCTCTCTTTATGTTGTAGACAAGGATTTTGGCAGGATTTTGCGAATTTCCCACGGGTTCGGGAATAAAGAGGGTTTATTTTCGCCTGAAAATTTTGTTATTACCATAATTAAACTATAATTAGTAGAGACTTTAAATTTGGCATATAAGTAGGTAATTATAATCACTAAAACCCTTTTTCAGGATTGTGCGAAATTCCCACAGGATAGGATAAAAACCCTTGCTTTAAGTTATAAAGCTGAAAATTTGCTTCCGTTACAATTGTTAGGTTTTAGGAGTTGTTATCGTGACAATGAGAACTACACAAATATTGTTATGCAACAATCGGAGCTAAAATATTGTTCTGCACAATAGCGCTACATATGCACCCGGTGGCGACAAAGGAAACCATACAAATAGTGTTGTGCAACAATTGCAACTAAAATATTGTTGTGTATAATAGTGACGGGGCTTTCGGGTTAGATATAGATTTGTAATGATCAGATGATTTTTTAAGAACTAGGAAAGGTTTGAAGTAATAGATTATGACGTTACAAAATTCGAATAATCTGGAACTAGTGGTGTACACTGGGAGGACGGTGTGTGGATGGGCAAACATGGTTCAAATATACTTCTACGAGCTTTTCCGGATAGATTTAGATTTGTAATGAGATAACACCTTTTGAGTTGTTGTTTTTTGTACCAACCGGAAAAGTTCCAAGTGATCTCGCAATTGCAATTTCTTTATCATCCACATTAGAATGTTTTTTTGTAACCCGAGCGAAGAACGGCCCGTTTTCCTAATTTTCCTATAAAAACAGCGTGACTTTATTTCAAAGAAAATTTCTCTAGCAAGTCTTCAGTGATTTTGACAATTACATTTGTAGAGTTTACGCTGTTGTCATATAATAATTTCATTTAGAAAAGGGGTAGATCCATCAAAGTTCCTAAGAGGTATATTTGGATTGAAAACTTCTTCCTTCAAAGTTTTGGAATAAGGCAGATTCACCCATAGGACTTCTACGTCAGTTAATCTGTTTTTCTGAATGAACTTAAGATTAAGCTTATGCCAGCTTGATAAATACTTCGCTACGAAGATAAAAGTTTTCAGTAGACTCTTAGCATAGCAATAAAGTAATTTTCTACGTAATGTTTGCTGTTAATATAGATACCGTGAATAATAAAAATACTTCTTCTTCAGAATAAAAGAAAAGCAATAGAAAAGAAAAGAAATAAAATAAAAGAATATGTTCTAACCTCTAAAGATTTTCAAGTAAAGATAAAACAAATATTCTATTACGGAATTACTTTGTTAGTGATTTCCTAGATGCCTGAAATTGCATAAATTGATTTGCTTAGTTATTCTAATAACTATAAGCTGTTTCTTTTTCCCAATATAGTACTATCAATTATAAAGATGATTGGTTTTTATTTATATAAACAGATGTAAAATTGGGATAAAGTTTTGACTTTCGTTTTTAAGAGGACATCGTAAGGAGTAGGCATTCCCGTGTCTGTGTATAATGTCTTCCACCAGAGTTGGAGCCCTATGAGTTCCCCATTGGCATAGAGGGGGGGGATCAATCTGACTTCCTGTCCACGCCACTTCCGATTATAGGTGGCTGTTGATCTGGTTAAGAAAACAATAATCGTGTCATTTATTGGACCACGAAAGTTGAAATCCATGTAAACTGACTGGACTATAATGAGACCGATATGACTACTTCCGGTTCAATGAGGCCATGATCACTGACTCAGAATCTAGACATACTAAAAGAACTCAATTGCTTGAAATTGAAATTGAATCGCTTGAAATTGTACTTGATCATTAGAATAAAGGAGTTTTGCATCCTAATCACTAATAGTGTCACTTTTAAGAACTCAAGAGCTTGATAAATTGAAAATTGTAGAGGATAACTTGTTTAGTATAAAACTATGTATTGGCTTATTTTATTTATCCTTATAATGTTCAGAATTTTATGCAAACGAATACAGTATTTTTAATTCAAAGACAGCAACTTAAAAAAAATGCTAATTAAAATATAGCATTACAGTCGGTTACAAAAGAAATATTTCTTATATCTTATAACCAATTGTTGATTACAATATTTAAAGATCAATGTACCAGCACAAATTTTTACATGTCTTTCTTATCATTTCTGTAAGTTTAGTTAATATTTTTGTATATTATTAACGTTCCTCAATAGTTTTACTATGTAAATGAATACGATCCTATTTCACTAACTGATCTAATTGACTATCAAATTCTGTGGGATTAAATGTTAATGTTTTCATTCATTAGAGCCTTTCAGCTGAGATTTATTTTACTAATACTAAGATTGTCCAAGGAGCCGTTTACAATCTAACCGAAGAGGAACGCAATGAGATCCTTCTGACTTCTAAACTGTATTTAACAGCTATTACAAATACTGATTTTGATTTTGTAAAGATAACGTAAGTTATGTTAATTTTATTTAGATAAAAATGGTTATGAATGTTTGTATAAAATATATTAAGTGTTTAAACAATCTCTAAAATAAAAGACTAATCTACTTTTACGACAATGATTTAGAGAAAAAAGAAAATCTTCTTTTCTTCTTAAGTTTTAAGATTCAAATGGACCAAATTTCGCAAATATTTGCTTTTACAGAATTTTCTTCTTTTAATTTAAGAAATAAAATTCCAGTAACCCGTGTTTAAGATGTTCAGACTCAGCAGTATCAATCTCAGAAGTTAATCAATGAAAGATGAAGACATTGAGGTCTATGACATGTACTTTTCTGGTCATCAACGTGAGCTTCGTTAATATCTAGTTTACTGAGATGAAACAGAGTTTTCCAACTCGAAAAAGATCTTTTTTTAAATCATCCACAATGTTGTATGAAAGTCTTAGCTCGTCTTCCGTAAAATCCTTAATTAAGTTGAGAAAAAGTAAAAACTAATTAGTATCAAATACTGACATTTAAAATTTAGATTTTTCTGATGCAGGAAACATCTTCTCGTATCAAAGGAAGAGAAAAGATTCAATTACTGATAGTCAAGTGGCTATGTAAGGATTTATATTAACTAATATAATACTGGTATAACATAATCAGGTTTAATAAAATAAAGTTTCATTAATCAGAATATTTGATAAAAACATTACGTAAAATTTTAACTGTTTTGTTAACAAGCGGTCTTTCCGAAATGGGTTTTAAAAGAAAGTGAAATGTCCCTAATTTTTATCGAATACTATTGTAGAAGCTTTTCAGTAAATGTCGTCACTACCTTTTTTTATTTTTGGTGGTTATTCGTAAAGGAACTACTATCTAATAAAAATGTTATTTTATTTCCTAAACAGAATAAAACAAAGAAAGAAACCTGGTTTTATATTGTATACAAATATCGACCCCCCCCACACACACACACACAAACAGACACACTTGTTCCGTTTTCAGCCACTTCCCGTGACTAAGGAGGTGACTTTCGACTGAAACTCGTGTTTACTCCCACCTCGGCAAGTCGTAAAGTTACCAATAAGGTGTCAGTCATGTCTGTATGACTTATAGTTTGGGCTGTAGAGTTGGCGATGGATGGACAGAACCATCTTAACCCCCCCCCCTCCCTCTTTACACATTGTGTTTGGGGATAGCTAAAGAAATAAATGAAGAAGTGGAACCTTTTTTGATTAATAACTTAAATTACAAAGTAAAAAGTGATAAACAGATCGTAGAAATAAAAAACTATAATTACAGTAAAGAATTATGATTTTTTTTTTACACCTTGTAGCACAATAGGTTATAATAGAGCATTCATATCTACGAACGTGAAACATAACAAAGAAAAGATAAAGAAAAGTGAGTGGGCTTTCGAATGAGCACAGCTCAAGTTATGAAAATTATTCAAAATAGAAAATTACATTAAAAGATAATCATTTTAATCAACTTCAAAATAATTACAAATAAAAATAAAAAATCTGAAACATTCCAAACATTGTTTTTTTTTATATTTAGGATAACACAAAAACTCCGCACACAGCGTAATTTAGTATTTAACATTACTTTATTAAATACTTGGCGAATTTTCGGGAATTTTACGCCTTCCCTTTATCAAGCAAAAAAATTAAAATATATGGAATAACTACAAACTACATTGTTTAAAAAAGGGACACATTATGGATAGCAATATAAAAATTTACTATCCGTTTTTTTTTTTTAATAAAGAAACGGATTTAACACATTAAAAGGGGGAGATCGTGTTTACAAGTGACATCCCAAAACAGCTGTTTCTCGCTTGATTGGTGATCATCAGTTGAGATTTTAAAATGGATTTAAAGATGAGAAAAATCATAGAAAGTTATATAATAAAAAATACTAAAGAAAGTAATTTTAATAGGTACGAAGGAACTGCTACTATCTTCTTAAAAACGCCAAAAATTCAATAAAAAAAACACATTGTATATAAAAAAAAGACAAAATATAGCCAAGATGTAGTAGTAAGATGCAGTTTATATGTGTTTTTTTTTTATTGAACTGCTACTATTTTATAAGTTAAGCGATTTATCAAAAAATTGATGTAAACAAATTGATAACAATTGATGTTTTTAATTATTGATTTAATGATGTTAGCATATTTTTATTACAAAAAAATAACGTCCAAAATTATTTAAAATAATGAATTGTATTAAGTGGATGAGTCTTTGTAACAACGTGTTTTTGCTTTAACGTGTTTTTAATTTGTTTTTGTGTTCAAGACTATTTTTGGTGTTTGTAGTTACTCCATATATTTTAATTTTTTCGCTTGATAAAGGGAAGGCGTAAAATTCCCGAAAATTCGCCAAGTATTTAATAAAGTAATGTTAAATACTAAATTAAGCTGTGTGCGGAGTTTTTGTATTGTGAATTACATTAGGAATAATGAAAAGATAGGAATTGAAACAAGGATACGGAACTTATACTTAGGATATTTTGTCAATTTATTTATTTTAGGATAGAAAGTATTTCCAAGTTGTTAGTCATCAATCTTCGTTGGATTGTTTTAAATTAAACTTCCGTTTTTAAAAGTAGGATTCCTATGAACGCTGAGAATGAGATTTTCCTGACATTCTGACCTTCCAGAACATTCTAAACTCTTCTTGAGCTGAAATTTTATTGAAGTGAATATAAATACCGTAAAAATAGAAAGAATAAGATAAAACAAAGCCAAATTGAATTAAAAACTCAAATTATCTCATCTTTTTTTATTCATAAACAATATTTCGCCGAGAGAATTTCTTGACTTCCTCAAGCTTTCTACGAAAAATTAATAATATATAGATTTCAAATTATCTCACTTCTCTCTTTGAGGGTCCTACCGGTATTTTCCCATTCAATTTCTGTCTTTATATTTTTGTAATATCTTGTTAAAATTATTTACGTATGTTAATTAAAATCATTTAAAAAATTATTTGACAAAAAATCACAGTTGTTGACATTTTTGAAGTTGAATTAATTTTTATCATCATTTCTTTCAGAAAAACAAAAAAATTGGCATTTTTATGGGTTTGTCGTTATCGCCGATTTTGGCAGAAATCATAATGTAGTATGTAGAGAGCTAGGTATTCACTCGATATATAATAATATAGTTTTTCCCAAAAGGTGATATCTTTATGATTGCGGAAAAAGACACATGGTCATTGATTATAGATCAATTCACCCATGAACTACAAAATGAGAATGGATCAACTTCCGTTCTTTATATCTTAATAAGTAATAATAGAGGAAAATTGGAATTACAATCATAGAGAAAGCCCACATCTACTATAGCTGTTATACCTTATTCCTCATCCACACATAAATGGTTTACTTAAATAAAAATTTGATCTCAATGAAGATACAAAAAGCGTTTCAAGCATGCACACTGAACATATTTCTAGACCATATTCAACTTATTGACACCAATTTCGAGGATAACGGCTATCAAGAAGAATTTGTAAAATCAACATGACAGAACATCTACAATCCAATAGAAAAATCGTATAAGGTGAAGAATATAGTTTGGTCCTGAAGGAGGAGTGAGACATGATACTGTATATGTCCTTTTGTTGAGGGATTTCCTCACTCCGGGATGAGATGTAATTTCGATATTTCGGCACCGTGCCTCGGGCCTTCTTCGGGAGATGTTTTAAAAGTTAATCACATGAAGGTGAACGCATAACGAACGACTTCCGTCGTTGGTTTCTCGGGAGAGTTGCTCATGTTCTTGGTGACTGCACTGAGAGGAGAGGGGGTGGACGGAAAGGGAAAAAGGAATTTATATTCAACTAACTCCACCCCCACATTCGCCTCCTTTATTTTCCTTTCATGTCGTACTTTAATCCTTTTTTTTTTCTTTTTCTCCCTCTTTTTTTTTTTTTTTTTTTTTCTTCCCCTAAGTTTAAATCCGACTTTTTACTCTCCATTTATTTATTCACGTTAATTATCTCTATTTTATATATAAAGAGAAATATAAATTAAAAAATTCTTATCTAACCCTCTCCTTTGCATTATTTCTTCATTTTATCCAATTAACTCTATCCCTACAACCATCGTCTTTACTTTTCTTTCAGATCTTAGCTTGATTCCTTTTTTTTTCTTTTCCCCATCGCTCCACCAACATCCCAAAAACCTCAGGTATTTTCATTTGTTCCTTTTTTTTTTCTTCTCATGTCACATTTCAATCTATCCATGACGAATTTTAATCCAGCTTTTAATTTTAATTCTTATATGTATAATTCAGGTGAATTATTACTATTATTAATTCCATTAATTTTTCTCTTACCAATCTTCCCACGTCTATCATTCAATTATTTCCACGTAGTTATTTATATTTTCATACATATTAATTATATTTTATTTGGTTTTATTCCATTTTACACTTTTTTTTAGATTTTGTTTCAATTCACTTCATTTTATCTTTCAAATTCTTCTCCCCTGCTGACCTTGCTGACTTTTAATTTAACGGATTTTTTGAATTCGAAGAGACCTTCCCGGCTGTCCCCGCACCCCCCGCACGCAATTAAGAAATTGTCCCCAAGGAGTCTCCTTCTTCCTTTTTCCCTTTCCGTCCACCCCCTCTCCTCCAGTGCAGTCACCATTTGCTCGGAACCAACAACATGAGCAACTCTCCCGAGAAACCAACGACGGAAGTCGTTCATTATGCGTTCACCTTCATGTGATTAACTTCTAAAACATCTCCCGAAGAAGGCCCGAGGCACGGGGCCGAAATATCGAAATTATATCTCATCCCGGAGTGAGGAAATCCCTCAACAAAAGGACATATACGGTGAAGAATATTTATGCTAAATTTCTCTATTATCCAGAAATTCATAAACAACTTTCAAAGATATTCAAGGACACTGCTTTAAGGTTAGGATACTCGTTAGATAACAAAATTCAGTTCCGAAGCCATATACAGTCATGATAACACCTCATGTAAATAAAAAAGTATATATATATATACATATTTAGTCGGATGAACCTTACTTTTATGTTGGTAATATCTGTAATACAAAGATTCAAACAAAGACTTGCATGTCGTAGAAGCGCCATTAATGCAGGAAACCCAGCAACAAAAGTAAGCATGTTTATGATACAGGACATTGCTTACCATTTAACAAATTCCGTATTTTGGATGAGGAAATAAAACAAAACGAGAAATCATTGAACCTTATTTCATTTTATCCTTGATTCTTGTAATAGGCATGTATAATAAAATATTTAGATAATTGCAGGTATAAACAAAAAAAATGGAAAAAGGAAATCAGAAACAAGAAAATTATTGAAAATTAAGAAAAAAGTGAATGGTGATAAGCAAACTAAAGATGACGTCATCCAAGCTGATCGAATCCCATGACGTAAGATGCGGCTTAGCGATCAATCGAGAAAGACTTCACGTGACTGGAAGGAGGATGGAAGACCTCATGATTATTAAAATTGAAATTAATTGTACATATACAAAAACAAAATCAATTGTATTATTAGACTGACGATGAGCCTATGTGAAAAGGGCTCAAAAGCTCCCATTATATAATGTATAATTTATATGCTTTTAAAATACAGTATGGCCAAAACAAACGACACTAATCCGTTTTGAACAGAAAACGCTGCAACCGAAAGAATATTCAGCGTTGGTTGTTAACCAATACATGTTCAATGTGATCTCCTTGGCATTCTAAGCAGTACTCGTAACGGCTGCGTAGGTTTTCCACCGGAAGAGAGGCTGTTCCATTCCCCTGAGTTGTCACAACCTTTTGCCGCAGCTCAGCAATGTTT
>JAFIDM010000001.1:150887490-150903153 GCA_023159025.1 Thereuonema tuberculata | reverse complement strand
TCAGGGGAATATGAGGGATATGAAATGTTTGCTTCATTGGATATCACGTGATTTCCGAAGTGTCATGAAGTAGCCGAAGTGATTCCCTCGCCGTATGACAAGGAGCCCCATCCTGTTAAAACCATTGGGAATGAAGACGTAGGTGTCGTGCTCGGCAGAAACGTTGGGGGTCCCTGAGAAACGGCGTGATTACCTATTCTCTATAACTCACCTGATTTGCAATCACAGGATTCTGTTGATCATCCTCAATGAAGTACGGACCAATGACGCCGTTTCCAGAGACCGCACTACCATATCGTCACCCGTTCATTTTAATAATGTTGTCCGGGCGAAACCAAGAAATCGGGTTGTTTGTTTATTGATCTAGCAATTCAGATGAACATGACACTCGTTCGAAAACCAAACATTGGCCAAAAATCGTGGATCTCCATACACCATTGCTAACATGGAAGCATAGTGCACGACTCTTGCTTCTTTATGGACAGGTTTCAATGGTTGGCCAGTCTGTATCTTGTAAGGGAACCCATAAATGGTTTTAAACATACGTCGAACTCATGCTCGACCTATGTCCAGTTTAACTGCCGTTCGTCGGAGACTTCGTTGTGGCGACTGGAACACTTGCTCAAAAAGTCGACCGTGATTTTAATTCGTTGTTACTGTTACGGGACGGCCAGTGCAATCTTTCCGCTGTGTGAGTACTCTTCCGGTTCGACGGAATTTATCGACGACGGTTGTTCGTGGGTGCTGGACGCTTAAAACGCTCCCGAAATTCCGTAGCAACGTGTAGCAATGAATCGAAAGATTCATTGCTTTCGATCATTGCCGTATGATCGAAAATAGTGTTCCACAGTGCTCGGTAGTTACTACAATTTTCACAGCAACACTGATTAATCTCTCATCCACAATCATTCCTGTTTCAAATACAACAATCGCCCACGTGTTCATCTCGCTGTGCCACCTTTCATGTGGTCAAACTGTTCAGTATCGTTTGTTTTCGACCATACATACTGTACAACCAATTTTAAAAATTTTAATTTTTATCAAACAGGTTTTAAAATTAAAACTCGTTAAATATGAACATACGTTTTTTTTTTTTTATTTTTTTTTTGCTATGCTACCAATAACCAATAGTTTCTGACATAATTATTAACTACTTAATTAAAATGCAGACAGTTTGATTCATTCAGTGTTAATAAAAATGGAATGCCTTTGTTTTAAACACAGATAGAGGCCAAATTAAATTCTACTTTTTTGTTACCCAAATCAGAACATTGTTATCACAATCGCATACAAAAAAAGCATACAAAAAAACCGTAAAATTATTATAAATGTAATACTTTTATAATTCCTTCCTAAAAATCCAGAATGTGATCCAGACCTCTAATTGAAATAATTATCTAATGACAAAGCAAAGAATGATAATCATAACGTTATCCAAAATGGTTCATAAAAACTGATTGAAGAAAAAATCATCAACAACGAGAACGCTATCCACATGTCCCGAACATTTCATCTCTTTTCACCGAGCCGAACATTATAATCCTTTTTGTACCTGTAACCGTTTTGTGGTAGAGATTTTCTAGCTAAAAGTTATGAAACCATAGTGATACTTCTGAAGAGGAATATTGTAAAAACATTTAAAAAGCTGAATATTGTAATTCAAAGGAAATATTGAAAATATGAACAATGAATGGAAATTGATAAATAATTTTAAAATTGCTCAGATACCTTAAATAGCAAGTTTTCGTTTCCGAATTATCAATTTACTCTGGAAAATAAATGAAATTCCAAAATCAGAACATTAAGATTCCAAACTCTTATCAGGTTTACGACTTTTATGAAATTTATTTTTTTTAATATTAAAAAAAAAAACCGAATACTTCAAAATATTTTTTTTTTTTTTTTATATTTCGTAGAGTGGATGAAATATATATTCCTTCTTATGGGAAATGCTTTACAGTTGATGTTTATAAGTATAATGATGAATTGGTAAAGACGCCACAAAGTAAGTCATCTTTCAGTTACAAATTCAAATTCATACAATTTTAAATTTATGTGTATTATGTACAAAACTTTTCTTAAACAATTCTCGTTATTTTGTTTTTCACTTAACATTTCAAAATAATTCTTCAAATAATATAACATTAGTATTTTCTAGTACAACAATAGTTTGTTATTTTCCAAAGCTGCAGGGAAATATCAGAAAAAAATATATATATATATAAAAAAAAAAAAAGTACTTAATTTAGGAAATTATTAAATGGTCGAATGAATTTCTTAACGTGAATAATCTTGATTCAAAATTAAAAACTTATTATCAAGAAACTTATTTCTTATCAAGAAACTCCATTATCTAACATACAAAATAAACAAAATATTAAACAAAATATTAAATAAACAAAATATTAAACATACAAATAAACAAAATGAAAAATAATCAACTGTCCAAAATGATTCGTATTTTGAAAAAAGATATTTTTTTGTAAATGAATCTTGAAAACATTATACTAGAATAAAAAATGGAAAGAGTTAAATAAGACAAATGAGCATTTGTTTCCTGAAATTAAAAGAATAGGCCAGTCAAATTGTACAATAAAAACGCAAAACGCGATGTAAAGCTGCATTTTTGGTATGTTATTTGGACCCGTTAGGGAAATATGAAACTATGTTTTGCAAGCAAAAAAAAGTTGTGCTAGCTGCGTAATACGTGAAAAACTGCAAAATTTTCGGACTTTTTGAAGTTTCTGCAGTTTAATTCACAAACTATGCGTGTTATCATTATTAAAGTATACGAAAGTAACTGACGACACGGTTCGTACCTTGTCTTTTCGTTTGAAGCCAACTTTCCCAAACGAGTTTCCTGTGATTTTTTTTGATCCTATCAATTCCCAATTCTTGTGCCATGTGGCAATTGAATTCAGAGTCCCGAACAATGCCACTGCTGATAGACATTATTTTTCGAAGAATACATCGACAAATCTTTACATTCTCAAAACAGTTGTCTCATCAAGATGATCAACCGGGACCCTCCAAAAAATGTAAACTTTAATGTTCACAACATTTTAATTATTTTCTGTAATGTAATAAATTCAATAGATATAACAACTTTTTACCTGGCTTTTTCTTTCACCTAATGCCCACAATTTCATGTTAGCAGTGTTTACGTTAGGCCCATATCTTAAAAATCTATTTCCGCAATTTTTGATTTTGTAGCGATTGCAAGAGAACTATATGGTCTACTGACCCCGTTTTGCGCTTAAATGAAAGGTAATTAAATGTGCTAAAACGTAGTTTCTTACAATTTTTATTGTAGGATGAGCGGTTGTGCCGATATTTGGCTGAAACAAAAGCGAAACTGAATTTTTGGAAAACATGCGAAAACATGCCAATTTTTGAAGTGCCATATCTCAAAACTTATTACACAAACGGAGCTGTGGATGGGCTTAAATTGTCGCAAAT
Organism: Thereuonema tuberculata; assembly: GCA_023159025.1. Taxonomy (NCBI): domain Eukaryota; kingdom Metazoa; phylum Arthropoda; class Chilopoda; order Scutigeromorpha; family Scutigeridae; genus Thereuonema; species Thereuonema tuberculata. Next base: position 150,899,694 of record JAFIDM010000001.1, on the reverse strand, counting down.
TTACCGTACTGTAAAAATGATAATGATAACTAATGTCAAAATACCCTTAGTTTGTGAATTAAACTGCAAAAACTTCAAAAAGTCCGAAAATTTTGTAGTTTTTCGCGTATTTGTTTTCTTGCAAAACATAGTTTCACACTTCCCTAACGGGTCCAAATAACATACCAAAAATGCAGCTTTACATCGCGTTTTGCGTTTTTAACGTTTTTTTTTTTGTACGATTTGACTGGGCTAGAAACGATAAAATGTATTGAATACAAAGTGATTCAAATTAAAGTATCTCTATACAGAGCACTCTAGAGAGAGAACCAGTGGGCGAAACAACGTCAGGCTCGATTTGTATAAATTCCAGATCATGAGGAAAAGATTTCTGCAATAATAAAAGAAAAAAAATGTTGAAAAAATGAACGACAGGGAGAAATAGGGCGCTGTCTCAGTATAAACCGGATGGTTTTGTGAACAGAAAAAAAAATCAAACTATGACATACCAAGTGTTATTCAGTGATTTTTATTCATTAATTCCATACATAACGTAAAAGTGGTTAATAGCACTTGTGAGATCTATTGTGTTGGCTCTTCTGTAGCACCAAACGCTGATACCGAATGACAGACTGTTCGTCAGCGGAATGCAATTGATCTTTAGAGATGTTTTGCGTTGCAGAACGATTCTGAACTTTAAATCGGCCAGGTGAAAAATGTTGCCAAAAAAAAAAAGCGTGCTCTTGAGATAACCCAAAACCAAAATCACAGGGTTTAAGGTCTAGTAAACGTGGTGGTCATCTTGTTGACAATGCACGACTTTTGATTCTATCCCCTATGAAATGTGGACGCAGCAACTGTTGAACATCACATCCTATGTGGTTAGGTGCTCCATCTTGCTTAAATGTTATCGTGTTGGAAATTCGATATATCTGATTCGATGTCTTACGATGTACTCGTTTCAACAACTGGTGTCGATTGCAGCGCATATTTCTCCCTACCGGTCATTCTTTTTAAAACTATTTTTATTTTTTTTATTGCAAAACATCTTTTTCCATAATCTGTTATGTATATAGTCCAAGTCTGACTTTGTTTGGCTAAGTGATCTCTACAGAGTGCACTGCATAGAGATACTTTAATGTGAATCACCTTGTATAAAAATAACAGGTGTCCAAGTAATAACTTAAGGTGTTCGAAGCGCCATAAGTTGATAAATATTAGACTCATCGATCTCAAACTTTGGATTGTAGGCTTATGGGTCATGGGGAGTGAAATCATGAGATGTGGCATGTGGCGCTGCTGTCGGCTGTGCAAACTAAACTTTCCTTGAAAAGTTTAGCACACGATGACTCGCGCACTAGTCTTCAACCTGAGCACAACAATGCCATTAACACTTGTTGACCGCCCTTTACTCGTGAAGCTTTATTATCAGTTGCATTCGAATACCACTAGGGCATTACGTGAATACAGGCGTATCAGAGGCTTCAGAAGGGTTCAATATCGTCAATTTACAATGTACTGTACGGCTCACCGTTACAGGAGTTCGCTACGCGAAACCAAGTGTTTCCATTGCTCCAGCAGCATGGTGCCCTAAACACAGTAGTCTTCATGCAAGATGGCGACACACCGCACACATCACGTATTGCTAGGAATGCGATTGCAGAGTGCAGCCCTAATGATCGTATAATAAGCAAGCATTATCCTTTTGTTTGGCCCGCACGATCCCCTGACATCAATCCTTGTGACTTTTTGACTCTGGGATCATCTCAAAGATAGGGTGCACAAGAAAACCGTCATTTGATGCTATGTGCTTTATAATTAGTGTTATTGTTGAGTGCAGATCTCTGAGTCCTCAACAGGTCTGGATGACGCATTCGACAGATTTTTCAACATCTGATAGTCTGGTCATTCCGTCAAATTGAGTTGGATTGGACCTTACGACTGCATTGGCGACGGTGTTGGGAACATTAAAGACATGAAGAATGCACGGGCATCAGGAAAGGCACTGAGAGATCTATGCAGAATACCAGAGAAGAAGATCGTGTCATCGTCCGATAAGTCTTGTAGCGGCAGCACTTGAAACTCGCACTGCATTGCGAGGCGAAATGCAGAACGAGACTTGCATTCTCAGCGCTGTTCACGCTATCGGTCATTAAAAACCCATCATCAGCGGTTTTGTTTGCTGTGATGTAGTGAGCAGAAGGCAGTGACGGCTGTCGACAGGGAATAATCATATTTAACCATCATATTTAACCATCGTACTCAACTACGGAGAAACACTGGGAAGAATACAAATCCGGAGTTCATTATTATCCATTCATTATCCGGTAGCTCACTACCAGAACTGATGGCATCAAGGTGTGGGGAGCCATCTCCTACGATCTCGATCTCCGCTGATGTTGATGAGGACAACATTGATGGCTGTATATTCAAGAGATTCTGCGGCCTACGTGATTCCCTTCATGTAGCGGCTACAGAGGTCCATTTTTCTACAAAAAATGTCTGTTCTCTTACAGCAAAGGTTACTCATTTCGTGCTGCCGACACCCTTCTTTGGCCGCCAGGTCTCCAGACTTGTCGCCCATTGCACATTGAGCATGTTGGGGGACTGATAAGGACGGCACCTTCGGCTACCAACGGCAGCTTCGGCAGTTTCAACATGTATTTGAAAATTTTCTGAAGTAAAGCATTAGACAATGCTATGACTCCACACCAAGCAGTATCGTCATATATGCTATGATGGTATGACGCATGACTAAAGAGACAACTGATCTGTAGTGTTTTCCTTGAGTAAGCGGTCCATTTGATCTGCTATTATAATCAGTTATTTGCATCATTATTTTCATTATTTTCATTGAAAATTTGAATGCCAAATATCATTCCATTGCGTCTGCTGCTTCGGTATGCTCTATTATTACGTTTCATGGCAATGAGTGCACTTAAATACAAGTTCAATATAATTTTATCAAGTATTATAAAAGAGTAAAACAAAAAGAAAACAATGTATTATTCTCTATAATGGAAAATCTGAAAACACTACTGAAAAATACATAAACAATTCTGTAAGCATCTATCGGAATAAAAAAAATTATAACGCTTAAGTAAGTACATCATACAAGGTAACGAGTCTAATAATGACACTATAACAACACTACTAGATATGTAGACGAAATAAGAGATAGAAGTTCTGAATTATAATAAATATGTTCTAGTGCCAATCATCTAGTGCCTAGCTTGAAGAGTATCATGGAACAGCAGCAGGACGGGGCACCTGTTTACTTCGCTCTTACTGTGCGGGAGTTTCTTCATGAACATTTTTCAGGACACTGGATTGGTTGCGTTAGTCCGACAATTCTAACTCCATTGCAATGACCACCAACACGAAGTCCTGATCTCACGATTCTTGACAACTCATTGTGCGGAATCATTAATCCCTATGTGTCTGAACGTCGTTATGCTACAAATGAAGAATTGCGCAATGCAGTTGAAGACGCATTTCGAACAATCACATCGGACATGCTCCAAAAAATGTCAAGCAGGACGCAGCGGCATATGAACTTGTGTGTACAGCATGATAGCGAACACGTAGACACATTAGACATTTAATGTGTAATTATTTTCTTAAAATATGACTACCAATTAAGGGGCACGGGAACTTCCCAGCCACATTGTACATTAACATTGGTTAAAAATCCAATGGGAATTACTACTTGAAATTATGATTGGTAAATTCGTGATTAACTAGGGAATCATCTAAAACTTCGAATTTACCGGTAGAACAATTATAGCCATAAAGCAGTTTCTACTAATAAGATTTAAATAGGAAAGCATTTTAAGATGGGGGCATTGAATAGTTTTATATATAGGATCGAAGGATAGTAACACTGAGGAGGAATAGTGAAAAAATACTAAAAAGAAGAATGTGAATTAAGCAACCTTTTTCTTAGACATATTTTTTTCATCATCAAAGATTAAACATTACAAAGGTAAAGTTTTAATTACCACCACCAGACGTAGGTAAGAAAACAATCTTACGCCAGTATTATTACAATAATAACATTTAATAAGAGAAATGTGAATTGAAGTATATATAATAATTGTGTTAATTATCTAAAATACAGTAGCAGAAATGATATATTATGGATATTAAATACCAAAAATTGGTAAAAAATACCAAAAATTGGAAACTTACATTTTGAAATAGGAATTTGGTACTGAATAAAAGAGAACAAAAAAAAGCTAAAAAATAAAAGAAGGAATGGATAAAATGGAAAGAAAGAAAGAAAGTAAAAAAAAAAAATAAAAAAAAATAAGAAGGAATTTAAATGTGGAATAGAGCAAAAATTAGAAGGAAAAGATTCATATCGTAATATTAATAGCATCGAAGCATTATGGTTTGCGTTTATTCATGATAAACACCTGTAATAAAATAGTTTATATCTGCTGCTATTTTTAGATCTTTCTTGTAAGAAGTCAATTACACATATAGGTTTTAATGTGTGATTAGATTTTAATGTGTGATGTACAAATTAAATAAATACAATAAGTAAAGTTGTGTATAAACTGTTTATCAGAAACGCATATTCTGAAATACATATTAATATTTAGAAACATTTGACTGTATGACAAAATCTCTGTTTACCATTTCAGCATTATTATTTTTTGTTCATTTGGATGCGGAAGAAATCCCACCTTATGTATTTTGGGAAGCAGAAACAAAGGTTTTCATCCATGCACCAAATACAAGTCCACCTGTATTGAGTGATAACTTTGTGGTAGTAAAACCTCAACAGCACCTGCATGCAACAGTGTCTCTGGTAAATATTGAAATTTCTATTTGTTAGATCAACAAACTTTTCTATAATCACTTTATGTCATCTTTAAATTTTGCCATTACCACAAGTAATACATTAAACATGTCATTATACTGACGTGGGATTTAAGTATGATTAAAACAATCCCCGAAAGAAAGTTTAGGATTGAAAAATTGCATCAAAACTTTCTTTAGGAAATTTTAGATTTTTTTAAAAAAAATCATATTTCAATATTTTTTTAAATGTGAAAGTTTGGAAAACTGCCATTTAAGCTTTGACAGATATTTTTATAGAAAACCAACTAAAACCATTTTTCTGACCGATAATGACATTTATGAGAAACTGCTTACTTTCCTGCTTTCGACAGTTTTGGAGACAGAGGAAGCATTTTAGCCGGCGGCGGTTTGAAAATGAAGATTTGTTGAGAACAACAAATTTTGAGAACAACTTATGAAAAGATAAAATGCACAGTCAAAAATTTGAGTATTTTCGATATGTGGACGACATATTGATTATTTAGTATGGAACTCTTAGACAATTTGAGATACTTTTTGATAATTTGATTAAAAAGAATAAAGATATAAAAGATATAATTTAAAAAACAATTGGAAGATAATAAGATATTAAACTATTTATATATTATATTAATTAATGAGAACAACAAACTTAGAATGGAGCATTTTATAAAAGACTGTCAAAGTGACCATGTTTTAAATTTCAGATCTGGACATAGAATAAATATTAAAAAGAATATAGTGGAAAATTATATTAGAAGATTGGAAAAAAATACTTGTAAAGAAGATACATACAGAGAAAAGATCAAGGATATAAAAAGTTTGTTAATCAAAAATGATTACCCTGCAAAATTCATTGAAGATCAAATTTTAGATTATAATAAATTTAAAATTAAAGAAGTATGTAAGATCCAAAATAAGGTCTTCATTCCATACCTTAATGAAAATAGTATGATTCTAAAGAAATTGTGTAATGATTTTAGCATTAATATAGGTTCTAATTATAAGGACAAAATCAAAAATTTAATATATAGAAAAATTAATTATAGGAATAAGCAAAATGAAATGGGTATAGTCTATCGGATTAACTGTAAAACTTGTCACAATTTTTATATTGGAGAATCCAAAAGAACCTTAGCTGAACGTGTCTCAGAATATGGTAGGGCGTTAAAGAACAAAAATTTAGATGCTTCTGTTATTGCATACCATTGTTTGGAGAAAGATCACATCATGAATGAGGACATTAAAAATTTTGTATAAACAAACCGATTGGAAATTACGAAAAATCCTGGAGAGTTGTGTCATAAAGAATACAAGGAATAATAAGAGAACAAGGATTTAACGTGCTATTTTGAATTAACACATTGCCAACTATATTAGCACACAATTAACTAAAGGAAACAGTCAAAATAAATGCAAAACAAATACGACGTACGTTTCAGAATCTCTTAACAGATTCTCTTTTCAAGTAAACGTAAGAACAAAATAAAAACAAACGATCTGGATTTAGGTCTATAACTCCGACCTAGCGGCCAGATTAGAAAACACTGGAAGCTTTAAATGTAAAAACGCTGTAACACAGGATCATAGACCATATTCGAGCACATTTCTTGTAGAAAGGTCCTGATTGTAACTATATACAGTTCTAATAACACATGATTCATAGAATTCACATAAGTATTTCGATTTTCTTTTTCCAAAAAAAATCACATCTTCTGAATTTAATTGATGCCCTGTACTTTTACAATGAGTGGCAGTGCTATAGTTTTCATTGTCGTTTTTAACTGCACCTAAGTGTTCCTTCATTCGCATACCTAACTCACGTTTGGAATTTCCTATGTAAACGCAATTCTTGGTTTCACCAGTGTTTGATATACATCTTATGCCATAAATAGTTCCTTGCAATTTTACTTTGTCCTCATTAGTGCGTTTGACACTTTTTTTATTTAAAAAAGAACCTATTGTATTAAATGGTTTACAAGCTACTCCAATACCTGCATTTGCTAATACCGGTTTTATTTTTTGTAAAATAGCCTCATCGTATTTAAGTGTCACAAAGCTGTGCAAAATGTTCTTATTTTTAACGTTCTTGTTGTTCATAATAGGCACAATGCATCTTTTTCTAAACTTGGTTTTGTAGAAATTATGAAAACAACGCTGGATGAATTTGTCTGGAAAGCAATTCTCCTTAAAGATCTGTCTAATTGTATTAATTCCTTAATTAGCGCATCATTAGTAGAACATATCTTGTGCGCCCTATCAATCGCCATATATACCGAATTCCTCTTATATGTAACTGGCACTGAGCTTAGGAATAATAATTTGAACAGCTATCGCCATTTATTCATCAACTATTTTATTCCCATTAACGGTTCTAAACGCCTTCTAAAACCCTTTAGCGTCTTCAAAACTCCTCTAGTCTAGTAATCTTGCGCGAACTACTCTTCTTACTACTAAACTGTTCCTTGTCCCATTTCGATTGCACGAACACTCATCCAATATGCTTCATTGCTTCATATTGTATCATTATGAATAACTTGCAAGAACAAAGATAGTTCTTGCACGTTATTCATAAAAAAAAAACCTATCTTCAAAGAATCTTGAATGTAATAGCAACAAAAAAAATCCTCTCTCTTCCGTTCCTAGTCTCACTGTCCTGCGAAACACTTCCCTTATTTGGGGAATTCAAGTTTATGGGGTTTTGTTTCCCTGTTCGTCTAGTCTAAATTTAAGCATAGATATTAATCATTAAAAAGATAATATTTCATCACAAATGAAATGTCTTCTTCTTCTTACGAGTTTGGCCTACTATGGACCGCGGGAAACAATTGACTAGATGAATAGTCTTTTCCTCTCCTCCCAGTATTTCTTCATTCTCTCACTCTGCTTCCGCCTTCTATCATCTGACCAGATTACTTTGGTCCTCGTAGTTTGTTTATCCTGGAACCCCCTGAATCCATTAACTCTCATTCTAAACACTTTTCTATTCCAGATCTCTTCTGAATTAATCCCAGCTTGTTCCATGTCTCTTCTAGTTTTCTCAACCCATTTAGACACATTTAAGTTGGTGATATAGTTGAAGATCTTCTTAGTCAATCTAGATTCGCTCATCCTTACGAGGTGATCATAAAATATCAGTCTTCTCTTACGTATCGTGTCTATAATCTTTTCCACCCGTTTGTATAAATCCATATTTTTCCTCTTCCTCCATGTACCATCCTTTCTTTTTTCCGGTCCGAGTATCTTCCTTAAAATTTTTCTTTCTCTCTTTTCAAGTTCCTCTATTTTCCCTTTTTTGTTTAAAATTAGGCATTCTGAACTGTAGATCCCTTCCGGCTTGACAACTGTGGTATAGTGTCTGAATTTTGCATTGTAGGAGAGAGCTTTTTTGTTATATATATTCTGCACTAACCTGTATGCCAGTTCCAACTTACTGATGCGTCCTTTGATTGCCTGTTTATCAAGACCATTTGGCTGGATCCATTCACCTAGATACTTAAATTTGTCAGTTCTTTTAACCTTTCCATATCTTATATTCAGATGCGTTTCTCTGTTATGTTTGTATTCCATGTTTTCAGTTTTCTCATATGAGATTTTGAGTCCTGTTCTTTCTGCGATCTCGTGCAGTTTTTCAAGCATTATCTTGGCATTTTCCCTCTTATCTGTTAACAACGCCAAATCATCAGCGAATGCTAGACACTCAACTTTTAAACCCTTCTTCTTCGCACCTAAACAGATTCCTTCAATTCCGCTTTCCGCCATGGCATTCTTCCATGTTCTCATAATTTTTTCCAGTACGATATTAAACAGAATTGGTGAAATGTATTAATAAAATAATCACTATTTCTTTCAGGGAAAGAGTGAGTACATAAAAACCTATTTAGTTTTAACCATTCCCTTTTTAGACAGAATTTGCCCGTTTACCAACACCTTATCCATCTAACTGTGTTGATCCAGAAGACAATGAATGGAGAGAAAGAAACCCATTCCACTTTAATGAAAGCAATTATTTATATACAAAACAGGTAAGAAAAATCAAAATGAAATATTGAATAGGAAAAAAGTTATTTATTTTTTCTTGAGTAATAAGTGTTATTATAAAAAGAAATTTTAGAAAAAATTTTAGTTGGAGAAATTTTAGTTGTTCACATTAAGAGATCGCTGAAGAAACTTTAAAATTTAACTTAGTTTATTTTAGGAAGCAATTAAAATCTAAATGCCTTTATCTTTGTATTTATTCGTTGTTTATCAAATGAACCTGTGTTGACCGTCTGTAGAGTTTTTTTTTTTACTGGGTCAATAAGTTATCGAGGAGAAAATAATCCAAATTAATTTCCCTCAGCAGAGATTTATCGTAAACTGGAAAGCTATTAAAATTCCGACTTTACAAGGCTTAAAAAGGAGGTAAGATAAACTAAGGCGAAAGTGTAACAAACAAAAAAACATTTAATAAAACATTCTTCTTTTAAAACTTAAATACATTCTCACACAGAGAATTCCAACAGATAATCAACTAGAATAACATATTTAGTTCTTTAACGTTAATTATCGAATGCTTTAAAGTCCAAAACTATTTAAGCGAGCTAAATTAAAGTTCGTTCTTCGGCTCACTAGACTGGGCCTAAATCTTCGGTCAAAAGTTAATTTCAAAACTTCTGGGCTTGGACGAAGAGAGTACGAAACTCGGGGGGAAATAAAACTGTACTCACGGGGTAATATTTCGGCTTTCCGTAGATCAGGAGTCACGAAGTCTTCTTCGGGAATCCACGTCGCAAATTGGTAATTCACACAGAATTCAAAATGGCGACCTACGTTCGAAATTGGAACAGCAATCTTCGTCGAGTAGCTTTTCACGGAAAATGCACCTCTGACGTATGTATTTCACAAATTTCATTGGAATAAATCAATCTGGATTTATTCTCAATAACGAAGCACTAAAACAAAACTTTTCACTAAGAATTGGATATCTGAAGTACGGAACTATGAACTCCGAATTGCGGTAATGAAGGCATCATTACAGCTGGGCACTCAGCAGTAATCTAAACTGCAGCGATAAGGAACACATCTTTATCACTGGAAACCTGGGAGAGAACTGATCTGCAGCGATTAGGAACACATCCTTACCGCTGTAAAACTGAGCGAGAACTGACGATCTAAAGCGTGGCTTTCTGCTCGGAGTTGCACTAAGCACGTTCTCGTTAATTACGCAACAATGGGATGCTCGCGCACTTAGCACTGTTAACAATCACTCACGAGATATTGTGTCCGTAGCCTAAATCAGCGACTGGGCGCTGCCATCTTGATAACAGAAATTTCAGGAATTCTTACTTAGGCCTACAGCGTGAAATGTAAAGTGTTAAAATAACCGAAAATTAAGTTGTTATTTTCTTTCACACCAGCACAGAACCCTATATTATCAAATGGAATAGCTGGATGTTTAGAGTCACAGGGAATCTGGTTGAATTCATTTGTCTCATCCTAGGCTTCCCTACTTTCTGTGAATTGGGAACAATCTTCTCTCCAAAGTTGATCAATTTATTTCCATGAAATTCCTCTTGATCGAAAATCGCTGTAAACTCCTTTCCCAAAGTGCTACTAAGTCTTCAAGATCTTTGGTGATAGCAAAACAGAATAATAAATAAGTTCGTATCAAGCTTCGATAAAATCATAATTGAAATGAATTAAAATTAATTTCAAAATCAATTAAAATCAAAATGAATTAAACTCAATTCATCAACGATGGATCAAATCATTCTTTCAAATCATTATATTGATGGAAAAGCAATAATTAATTTAATTGTATTGATTTCGTTTTATAAGCTCAACTATGAATTTAAAGTATGAAAGTTGAATGTTGTATACAGTCTCCAATCATGATTGGATATGATGGAAACTGCCTCCAATAAATAAAAATTTCTTCGGTGAAGTTAACAGCCGCACTTACGATAAACGCACTAACTAGGTTTTGACACTTTTCAAGAAAAACACGTTTAAAGTTTTTATTTTTATATTGTTTGTATCTCCGGAACTACAAGAGATACCAACATGAAAGTTGTACCAAAACAAATCATGCAATTTCACTTTGAGAAAGTTGGAGATCTCGTTTTCCTGATTTCGAATATATATATATAACTCAATTTCGCCAAAAACCTTTCTTGTCTGCAATGGCTTTCCATTTTAGATGCCATTAGCGCAAGCTTCGGAAGCAAATTATGATAACAAATTAAATATGATATTTTAACTATGAGTAAGGTTTATAATGTACTTTGAAATTTCAAACACATCGTTATTTATTCATTTATTCCTTCCGAATACTACTGAATATTAATTAAGTAGAATAAAACTTTCTGCTTTATAAAATGCCGAAAACCATTAAATTGAACAAATTAGGCAGAACTGTCACTTACCTGAAGTTCGTTCATCATTTTATGTGATCTATCAATCTTTCTGGTTTTGCTTTCTGGTCTTCCAATATTGTGATATTTTAAGAACCTCTACACTTCATGGGTGAATATATATTATGGTGTTATTTTTACTGTAATTCTAGATGGGGTTATAAAGATCTCATAAATACTGAAAACACTGTAAACTTTGAATTCAATCAGATAGTAAATTTTAAGTTGAAGTTACTAAATAATAGTAAGAGAAGCAAGAAAAACTTTAAAGGCTATTTTTTGCTTGGTACTCTGTAGATTCTTATGTATTTTATTTTGATTAAATAAGTTACAAATGTATACCTGTCTATGATACCTATCTTTTTTTTCTGTAAATACAGCAATGCGAAATGAAATATTACAAAGATATGATTGAGATGAATGAAAATTGCAGTGTTAATAACTTACCTGTTCAACATAAAGTCCAAATGCTGTGCTACTGTAAGTATATTATAGTTAATTTTGCTTCAAACAGTAAGAGAACAGTTTTGTTTTGTTTGTTTTTTTGGCAGGCTTACCAGAGATGGTATTGATTCAGAATTATTTGGATGAATTTGTTTAATAGCTATCCATAAAATGTATTAAACGTATATCACATCTACAGACTGACTAAGGATGAAGTTTAGTTTGATTTATGTTTGAAGAAATCAGCAACAAAACATACTAAATGTGAGTCACATTAATTAAACAAATAATAATTATGTTGTAGCTTTAATGTAAGAGCGCTTGGCTGCGGGTTGGAGATGGCGGGTTCGGTTCCCGGCCTCGGCGGAGTTCGGGAATTTTTCCACGCTCCTTTCATCTCCAAACGGGTCCTAGGGTCTACCCAGCCCTCTCTAGAATGGGTACCGGGTTTCTTTCCCGGGAGTTAAAGGCGGGCGGGCGTCGGGTTGACCACCCCATCCCAACTTTGTCCCGTGGTTCTTATCGTTAGAGCCTAACCTCCTGCGCCCCGATAGGCCTG
>JAFIDM010000001.1:150855743-150884222 GCA_023159025.1 Thereuonema tuberculata | reverse complement strand
GCTTTTAATAGGAAAAGGAGCATCTTCTGCGGACCTCTGGAAAAAGAACTAAGGAAGAGACTAGTGAAGTGCTTTGTGTGGAGTGTGGCATTGTATGGGGCAGAAACATGGACATTCTCATTACGAAGAGAAACTACTAGAAGCATTTGAAATGTGGATATGGAGAAGAATGGAGCATGTGAAATGGACAGACAAAATAAGAAATGAAGCTGTGCTAGAAAGAGTGGGTGAAGAAAGAACAATGCTGAAACTGATCAGGAAGAGAAAAAGAAACTGGTTGGGTCACTGGCTGAGAAGAAACTCCCTAATGAAGGATGCACTGGAAGGAATGGTGAACGGTAAAAAAGTTCGAGGCAGAAGAAGATTTCAGATGATCGACAACATAATGGTAAATGGATCTTATGTGGAGACAAAGAGGAAGGCAGAAAATAGGAAAGATTGGAGAATGCTGGGTTTGCAGTGAAGGACCTGCCCTTGGCAGAGAACTATGAATGAATGAAGCCGTTTTAATAATAATAATAAAAAAAAAAAACAACTCTGCACCCCTTTCAATAATGAATAAAAAATAACATGAAAATATAACTCTTAAAAGTTGACGATTTTATAAAAAGTTTCAGATTTTTATGAGCAGTAATTTAAAAGATATGGGGCGGTGAAAACCACCAGTACTTTTCAATAATTTATGAATCACCCGGCATCCGGAGCGTAGCGACGATTCCCGGCTAGTATTTTAAAAATCTCTGAAAATCATTGAAACTGTAAACAGAAGAAAATAATTGAACTGGGATCCTACAATAATTATTTGGTTTATTTAACGTGATGCCTTTTACTAAGACAGTTTCATTGAAAAAAAATCTCTCAGTTAATGTTGAAAGTAAGTCTGCAGAATATAGACGGATATTTAAAGGTAAAATATTCCATTTTAAATGAAATATTGTTTTATATTATCTATTTCATTGGCTATGATTTAATTATTTCTATGTGGTGGGGGGAGGGGATTATAGCAGATGATCTGTTCAAGAGAAGTTATCTACATTAAATTAAATGTGTTTTACTATTTAAAGGTTGTCTCGAATACTTTTAAGTTTATTTTTTTTTAAGGGATTCGCAAATTTCCTTATCTAAGAGACTTTACAGAATGCCCTCTTCCCTGTCAGTAAGTTTCTCTATTACTATAAATAAAATATTTTAAAATATTCACATTGTCATGTTATATCATGTAATCTCTAATTTCATTCTAACTAAGCACAAAGGAGAATGGGCAGATGTGCCCCACCACTGTAGAGTGATAAGATATATACCTATAGAAAGATCTTGTTAAGTAGAACTTTTTTTTTATTATTACGACTTGTCTCAATTATTAGTCCGTTCGGAATTACATAATTCTAGATATGACTTATCTAGTTGGCATCTTAATTCCCGGATGTATGAATTATCATTTAATAATTATTTTCTGTAACAGTAAATATTATTTTCATTTATTACATATAAGTAATTATTATTTACTTGAAATGAATGATAATATTAATTATTATTAATTGTTATCATTTTTTTATAATATTAATTATTAATTACGTATAATAATTATTAAAAAGTAATTAAATAACAAATTCGAGAATAAGAACGTCAACTAGATAGTCACATCTAGAATTATATAACTTCGAACTCCTAATAATTGAGACGAGTCGTATTAATAACATATGGTCTATGTAAGGAGATCTTTCTATAGATATATATTTTATCACTATATAGTTGTGGGGCAATTTCCCATACATTTGTGCCTGAGAAATTTTGTTATAAATACAAGTTTACAGTCAAAGTCATTCATTGTCCATTAGCAGAGCATGGTTGTAATTATAAAATCATACTCACTGAAAATTCCGTTGATCGCAAAACGTCCATCTGGTTTTTTTTCGTCCTTCTTCCATAGCAGCAGGCAGCAGACAGAACATCGCCGGCTAAACAATATGTCCGATCTAGCGCATGGTTGTTAGATAGAGAAGGTTGTCTCCGCCGATAAAGCATTTTCTATTAGCTAGCCCGTTGACGTCATTTGGTTGAAAGGCGAGGCAAACGTCAGCCTCGATGGAAAGGTTGGATTGCACAGCACTCGGAGCTTTAGTGTAACCCAATAACTATTTCTAATTGAAATTAAGAGTTTTGAAGTATTTAAATGTTGTCCGATTGAAATATTATTTTTTGTCAGTCGGTTACGATTATTTAGAAAACAAACGGAAAAAATGATAAGATTAAATAGTTTTTTTTCTCGAATTCTAACACAAAGTTACTTTCCTTAAAAAACATCTTTGTAATTACTTTCTTCACGTATTTAAAACAGAAAAATATTAATAAGGACAAAAATAAATATTATAGGAAAAAAAATCAATAAATTATTTACATTTTTCACTTAAATACAGCGTTTACTTCGATGATGCGAAGTACTTCATAGAAGGTCTGAAAGTGGGATTAATTCCACAATCCGTATTCCTTGTTGAATTTTGACCAGGCAAATTTAATGAAGGAATTGCATCCGGCTTCAGACATCTTTTAGGCTTCAGTCCCAGTGACTCAGCTTTCAGATCACGCTGATAATCTTCTTCACGAAATGCTGTGAACATACATTGTCTGGATTGAAATTATCCCCAGGCTTACACTGCGATATCCATGCTTTTCTCAAAGTTGGATCTCATGGAAATCTGTGATATATAGTTTCGGAGCATTTTGTTATTTTGTAATAAGCTGTGCAATTTGCAACTGCATAACTTCCCATTGTGTTGTCTTTCTGTCATTGACAAAATATCGTATCGAATTCAGAACACATTATCACTATTAGGACGTTCTAAGCTTTTCTAGACTATGATCATCCTTTAAAGAATTTAAATTACAGCTTAAGCCTCTTCTAATGAAATTACAGGGATTCCTCGTGCAATCAACGAAATGCAACTAAATGAAACTGATTAACATATCCATGCACCCAGGTTCACAGACAATTATTATTTTTTTTTTTTGTAAGATTGACACATTTTTTAATTCAAATATCGGAGAAGAAATAATAAAATAAGCATTACAAGTTCAATAATGTCATTTTTACTATATAAGAAATTGTTAAATATTGCAAAATAAGAAGACAAAAAAATTGAATTTTATCAATTTTTTTTTCTTTAATTTCTTTATTAGCACTTCAATGGTCTTTACTTTTCATTGGTCTTTATTGTAAAAGAAGTCAATGTAGTTAAAAACTAATTTTATTTTGTAATATTTGATGCAATAACAGCGAAATTTATAATTTATGTCTCAGTAGTATCTTTGAAAAGAGCATTTTTCGATTTATTTATTTATTTATTTATTTATTACTTATTTTTTTAGTGTGTTAGATTGCTTCTCAATTTAATATTTCCCATCTTATTTCGCTAATTTTTTTTTTTTTTAAATGAAACACTAGTTTTATTTATTATTTCAATAGAAGAGAAGTTCCAAGTTTCAACCGAGGCCAACAAGAAATGACAGGCCGAGGCACTGACGTCATTTTTTTGAGTCACGTGACCAATCGGGTCCGAAGGAATTTCATTGCTTTGAAGCTTCAGACTCAAGTCACACTAAACACACTGTGTTTTTTTGATTAAGCTAATTAAAAATATGAAACTTAGACTAAAATAGTTTTCAATTGATTTTCATAAATTTTACTTATCTAGTAAGTATTTACAGTTAATACTTAAATTATTATTTTTATTTAATAAAACTTGAAAAGGCCAAACGATTCGTTTTATTTTAGTAATTACTTAGTTATTTTTTTTAAAAAATAGATTTTAAAAACATAAATTTTATTATTTAAAAAAAAATATTTAAGATATTGATATTATTAAAATATAGAAAAGATAACTTACTGCTAAATTCATCTTGCTCATATTCACTAACAAATTATTACACACAGATGCAACTTACGTATATATTCATGTAATATATGTTGAGAATTTCAGTTTAAAATTTTTAAGTTACAGTTCTAAACTTTTTTAGTGAATTTCAAAAAAAAAAAAATTAAAATATGTTGTATAAGAAACATAATTAAGTCCAGTAAATTGCATTACTTTTCTTGCTATGGATATGAAACAATATTAATCATTTTGTTAAGAGCATGATGTTCATAGATATAACAAGATCTTTATAAAAAAATAGTAATAATAATAATAATAATAATAGCATGTTGATTTGGGAAGCATCATTTTAGTAATGATTTCAACGAAACACAGTGCACGTACAATATTTATTCAAATTACTGTTAAATAATTTTTCGTCTAATTTTAAACCACTGAACAGCAATTACACGAAATCTTATTTTCAAAAATTATATTTTATATGCATACACAAATCAATATATATATATAGCCGGACAGCTATCTGAAATTTGTATTGGGATTTTAAATTTCAGATAGCTGTCCGGCTATTTGTTTAGTAATAATAAGTTAATTTTATTCTTATATTCTTTACGTTCTAAATTCTCTAAATTGCAAATGATTGATTGAAATCTTTGCATTGCTAAACTCGAATTTGTGGCATTTGAGTTTGGCCATCAGTTTTATATATATATAGTGCAATTTAGTTAATTTTTGACTTATACTGAGATTTCTTAACAGTAACTTACCTTTCTCCTTTACAATTGAATGTGATTCCAGTACAGGTCTAGTTATTAAGAGAATTCTTTTTCAGTATGCACGAGAACATTTTATTTTTGTTACGTTAATATCAATTAATTCATGAAAATAAATGAGGAAATATAGTCTATGTACTTGCCATATCTTCTTAATAACAGTGATACAACAATAATCACAAATTTCTTGATGATGTCTTCCATACCTAGAAATTTTTTTTTTCTTTATTTAAATAATCATCAAGATGGTTTCTCTTTCATATAAATTTTTGGTCCTGAAAAGAACCTTTTTGACAGTAACCCTTCTTTCTTCTCTTCCAGTACTCTACATTCTTTCTCTATGTTGTTTCATTCTTTCTTCCGTCCATTTTGCTCCAGTCTTCTTTTTTGCCTTTTCTTGAAGACCCTTGAATCTTCTGATTTTTTTTTAAATTTCTTCCATGTCTTCTGACCTCTAATGATAATGGCACTAACCTCACATCACCTAAAAGACCATTAATAGGCTGACTGTGTATATTTACAGGATGACATATTAACACTGACTATATTGACTGGGCTGTACATTAGACTGGCTATATATATATATATATACACACTTTGTTTTATGTACCTAACTATCTTATAAAATATAGTATAATGTAACTAACTGAAAAACAACAAGTGTAATTCATTTTTTTTTAATTCTTGGCTAGTACAAATTACAATAATTGAATGAGTACATAAAGTACTTTAATAGCTCATAATTAAATTGTTCTATTCTTCAATTTGATTAAAAGTCCTTAGTTCAATAATATTAATATGTATGCTGGGCATTGCTTAAGTTGCTTAAGGAGTCTTATAGTTGAAGGATCACTAACACACTGATTATGGAAGTTCACACAAAGTAAATCACATGACGTTCCGTCACAGCTTAATAAATTAATAAATTCACTCACTAAAATACGTTTGCTAATTTCGCACTCTTTCAAAATTAGCACACCAATGCCCAAGTGCACCAAACTTCAATTAACTTTGACGGCTGCATTGTGGACGTAGCTAAAATTAGTGGGGGGTGCTGCTGCAGAAAAATTTTAGCCTTTGCTTTAAAATTGTGTTAAAGAAAGCAAACATGTATAAAAAGAAAATGTATTTATAAACTTGATAAATTTCTTTTTATACATGTTTGTTTTCTTTCACACAATTTTGAAACAAAGTCTAAAATTTTTTCTGCAGCAGCACCCCCCACTAATTTTAGTTACGTCCACAATGCAGCCGTCAAAGTTAATTGAAGTTTGGTGCACTTGGGCATTAATCTTCTCCTTGAAGATCAATCAAATTATAAACTTATAGATTTAATCACTATCGAAGTAACACACTTGGTTCTTCTGTAATTCTTTTGAATTTTGTACTAACTATTTTGCACTATCTCGCCGAT
This sequence comes from Thereuonema tuberculata, assembly GCA_023159025.1. Classification (NCBI taxonomy): domain Eukaryota; kingdom Metazoa; phylum Arthropoda; class Chilopoda; order Scutigeromorpha; family Scutigeridae; genus Thereuonema; species Thereuonema tuberculata. The sequence continues at coordinate 150,878,163 of JAFIDM010000001.1, read as the reverse complement.
GTCTATTATCTTCACTTTAAGATAAGGTTGTAATATCAGCTTCTTCAAAATTATTCACTTGCTACTGTCGATGATATTCACCCGATAAATGTTCGTTGTTATTTCGTAGATTATCCACTTGTAACTTTTAGTAATGTATCCACAGTTCTTTAAATGATTTGACTATGTTGACTTCTTACGAGTTATTTCACACACTATCGAGTGTTAACTTTCCGACTTCTCTTAATTTTCCCGCTTGCTTGCTTTCATAAACACTCGAATGAATAACCTGCAATGTGGTCTTCTTTTGAATCAATCGTAGGCTTTCTATCTTCAGCTTTGGGCAGTCTTCGCTTGAACCATAACAGAGCGAAATGGAATTTTTGCACAACGAAACTATAGCTCAAAACTAACTAACCGTATATAAATTGCTGCCAACTTGTCTTATATATGTTCAGCAAATCCAATATATTCCAGGGTTGATGAAATAGATTGCTTGAACGTTAAAAATAACTTATTTTAACAGACTTTAACAAGACCGCTAATAGAGAACCGTTAACCCAGCTCCTAGGAGGAAGGACCCGCTTGATCACGTGATTTCTCAGTGCCTCGGCCTGTCATTTCTCGATAGCCTCGGTTTCAACCATATGACGTCATGCTCAGATAGCAAATATCGCGTTGCCTACTACGCAGCGAGTTGGACCCCCCCCCCATGGATCTAGCGTAGCCAACAATCAGGTCGAGATGCATGGCACGAGCTCGTGATGCGTGGCTCTTGATATTTCTTAATTGTTGGGCTTCGCCAATTCTTTCGGCGATTTCTCACTTATAATAAATATTACGATTTATTCTCCCACCTTCCTTGTGCCATTTGTATAAACTGAAGTTGGAGATAATTATTTCAACGTTCTTAATTAAATTCTTTCATCACAGTGCCCATTGTCCTTTCTACCCAAGAAAACGAAATAAGTTAACTTCTATCCTAATTTAATATATTAAATTCGTCTTAAGCATTTTATAGGATTTCAATTGTTTTTATTTACAATATATTTAAACTTATTCTAGGATTAGATACAATATGTTATTACATTCATCTTTTGGGAATAACAAATAATTTTAAAACTGATCATTGATTTATTTTTCCAGTGAACTTCAATACGATTGGAAGCCAATAATAACGCCATTGGAATCGAAACTTCTGAAGGTGAAATATGTTTTATGCATTTCATTAATGTTTATCTGTTAATAAACTGTTTAATGATACAGATTCTTTATTTAATATGGTATGATTTTTTGGAGCAATATTTTTGGCTTGGACATATTAGAATTCCAAACTGACTTGCACTGACATACCAGAAAACTAAAAGCGTGATATGTTGTCTTGTTTTGTTTTTAAACAAGAAGATCTAAAAATTACGTACTTTGAAGGAAATGAAACTCTTCCACAGTTACATTAGATTAAATAGGAAGAAGAAAGATTTTCAAGGGATTTAATGAGTCAAAACATTATAACCCTAAGAATTCTTCTATAAAAATTGTATTTGATTGTTGTAAATTGTTAAATTTGAAGGAAAAAAACAAAGAAAACATAGAAAAATAAAGAAATTAAGCAAAATTAAATTCAATGAAGTATCAGGAGGCATTTTTCTAGTAATACGTCAGTCCTTCTTTCGATTGAATTACAGCAACAATACCACGGAGCTTGATTCCACGAACTAAGTGAACTATTGAAGATAGTGTAAGCGATGCCACCTCAATACTGGTCCAGAATTCGCCGGTAGTATTCTCCGATAGTGGAATCCAGGCACTGATGACACGTTGTATCGCACACATATTCTATCGGGTGACCATAATTAAAGAGGAACTGTTTAGAGCTCAATTAACAAAAACCTATTTGGCCAAACTCCACCGTATTTGGTGTGAACACTATTTAGACCATGGGGTTTTGATAAAGAAAAAAAATGGTTAAAAAAAAAATAGTTTTGCCACCAAGGCAAAAATGGCGCTGAAAGCTTAATCTTGGAGAAAATTGGACGTATTAAATAAATAAAGTTTACAATCATCAGTACCTTTTATTTAGTATCATTTACAGATGTGATTGAATGTTTTCCTTCCAACTGTTCCAATAACTGCATTTTCTGCGAAACAGATCTCCAGTGATTTTCCTTACATACAGCGTTATTCGGTCCTTTAACGATACTAAGTTATCCACATCTCCTTGGCACGCCAAGCTCTTCAAATATCCTCATAACCAAAAGTCACAGGAAGTGAGGTCAGGCGAACGGGCTGGCCAACTCGTACGAAACGCTCGACTAATTATTCTGTCTTCTGTGAAATGTTGCCGTAAGACTTGCTGTACAATCTATCCAATGTGAGGGAGTCCTCCATCCTGCGTAAATATGGTGGATCCGAGGCATCCATGCTGTTGAAGTTATAGAATAACAAACTCAAGCAGCATTCGTTGATACCTCACAGCATTGACGGAGCAAATCACGGGACCGTTTGGTGTTATTTCTTCCAAAAAGTACGAACCGATGATGAACGGAGCAGTAAAGCCACACCAACTCAGCCATAAGTCCAAAGGAATGCTGAGACACATGAGGATTCTCCAATGCCCAAATGTAATAATGCTGTGTGTTTACAATTCCATTAAGATGACAATGTGCCTCATCATTCCATAGCATATTCGAAGACCATAGATCCTCGGCTTCCAGTCAAGCTAGGAACATCAGAGAAAAAGTTCAGACGAGAGTCCGTATCGCCTCGAAGCTGTTGCTGTGTGTGATTGTTCTTTTACGGGAAAAATTTCAGCAGTTTCCGCATAATTTTTCATAGCGTAGCTTGTGGCATTGCAATATCATATTAAATTGCCTGGATATTGTCGTAAATGCTGCACGTGTGTCGATCGTGTGGTTTCTGTGCAGCAATTGCAACTGCTTCAAGTTGTTGGTTTGATGTCTGTTTGAGTAATCATCCTGGTAGCACTTATAACGATCCCGTATTTTCAAATCGCAAAATCGTTTTTCACAAATTTGTGATTGTCTTTGGACCTTTCCTTAAATTCTTCAACCTCCGGTATTCCCGAAGTGGGACAGAAGCAATGTTGTTGTTTTGATAGTGAAGTTTCACCAGGAAAGGACGATCACGTAATTTAGCATAGCGAAGGTTTAACATCAAAGCATTATCGTGCAACCATAGCACATCAGTCGGACCTAACACACAGTTAGTTTTCGTATTTTTATATCCTTCAATCTAAAGTCATTTACTGCAAGGAGTGGGGTAATTTGGTCTATTAATCCCAACATTAACAGAATGCCGTAGAATAGAAAGTTACAAAAGATTTCAGAAAATGAAGTTACATTAGATTTTCCTTTTAATTTTCTCATTACCTTACTCCTTCTCATATTATTAGTATGACATTATATAATTATTCCAGAGGTTCGTATGAAAGCTCTTAGTGTTCCTGTAAATTGCAATGGCCATTAGTAATTTTCGGTTATTAAATAATTTTCTAAAGCTGAATTGCAGATCAAGAAAATAATGGCCTATATAGTAATTCATTTTTCGGAATGTATGTAATTCCTACAGTTTTTAAATTTACAAACATAAAAGCGTGTAAAAATGGAATCAACAATTTGACAAAAGTCTATGATTTTACCAAACACTTTTACTCTGTAAGTAAAAGTTTTCTATCTTGCTTAAAATTAGGAATCCCCCCCTCCCAACTTCTTGAGGAAAAAAGCGTCACGTTTCCAATCATTAAAGCATTTGAGGACAATCTCTTGCGATGTTGGAACTGTCTTATTAACATTATGAAGATTAACTTATAAACAAAGTAATTAATGCTTTTAGACACTGTCAAGAGCAAAGCGGCTCCATTATATGCACAATTTTAAAAACAAAAATTGTATCGGAAGCGACCACTTTTGACCCCCAACTTTCGGTCAGGGAGTGGTCCTACAGGTCTGATTTTTTGGACATGGTCACCTACTTTTTGATGCTGAACACAATGGTGAAAGTTTCATTCTAATATCTCTAACCATTTTGCCACTATAGCGCGTGACATCCAGCAATCAGAGTGTGACATCCAACAAGCATAAAAACAAGAGCGGTCCCCTATGTTTTACAGGCAAGCTGTAATCTAGGTGCCGCTAAAAAGAAAGATTCTAATAGTTCGAACTATCCTAATTGAAGTGAGGTTTTTCGACGTACGTATGTCTTGGAATGAATGAATAAAATTGTAAACTCATAGTGGATCTAACTCAATAAGTATACAGAAAATTCGTCATTTTCTGCAATGTGCAAAGCCAAAAAAGGAAGTAGAATGAAAGGTATGTAGCGATTTTATTACGAAAGAAGATTCAACTGAAGTTTATTTCAGTTTGTTTGTGATGAGCATAAACGGGATGCCCTTATAGGAAATTTCCTGTAGAAGAAGACACCTTTTTCAATTTTGTTTTGGTTAGATCTTTTATCTTTTTCAACATTTCTTTGAAAAATTTGAAATTTTTTTTCTTGGCCTTTCTCACCAAAATAAAACACTTTATACTTCCATGAATCGGTTAAGAACCTATTTTTATTCTGTTTCATTAATAAAAGTCAAGTAAAAAGAAAATCTTTTTCGTCAAGTCTCTTTATTTTTTCTATGGAGACCAATAGAAGTTTCAGATATTACTTTGCTGTAGTTTCTGATTATTAATAAAGCATTTTAGCAAATAATAAAGCTAAGTTAGATTAAGTGTTACGGTCATTTGTCTACGAGCTCGAAGGGCTATATACGATTCATGTATTACGTCTTCATGTTCTAATTGGAGGACTTAATCTAATCAATAAAAACAGATTTAGAAAATCTATTTGAATATTATCAATAATAATAAGTTGAGTAATTATTACGACTGAATCCGAAGTGTAGGTTAACATTAATATTTATAGTTAGCCCTCTTTATCTCTATATTTATTATTCCTCATTATGCATTTATTTTTTCTTAATTTTTTTTCAATTAATGAATATCTGTTCAACTTATTCAACTTAATAGTTCATCTTTCAAATATTTTTAAATCTATTTTAACAAAATCACATTGTTAATCTGGTGATCAGTTATTTTGTTTTACATTTTCTAACCATGCTTACAGATATATCTTCATTTAATTATGAGGACAAAAAGATTCTATTTTTCGAAATGTCACTGATATTTTTTTCTTTCTCTTTTCTCTTTGATTGACTCACTCTTTGTTGTACTCATCAATTAATAGCCGAAATTCACATAACAATAATTATTACATAATTAAGTGACGACTTCGGCATAAAAAATGAAATACTTCTCTAATAGGAGATTGTGGGCTCGACAGTCCATGGTAAGATGCTTGACTGCAGACTGGGAAAAGGAGCGTTCAAGCCCCGACCTTGACGGATGTCGGGATTTTTCCTGGCTAAATTTCTCTCGAAACTGGTCCTTGGGTGCACCCAGCCTACTGTAGAATGGGGTATCTGGTTTCTTTCCAGGGGATACTGGCGGGCGAGTGTTGCGCTGACCGCCCGACCTCATCTCAGTCCCGAGCTCAATGAAACATTGGGAGCCTTACCTTCGGCGCCCCTTGGGCCACAGTGGGATTCTTCTACCTAATAGAAGATTACGAAATTGATGAAAGCTGATCCAGTCCAAACTGTTCATTGTCAAGAACTTCAATTTTTGAATGAATGCAATTTGTTCTTGCAGGCGCTGAAGTTGAACTTGCCACTTCAATTTGTATGGGTTTTTTTTTCTGAAAACAGGCGACAGGCATCGTTGTCCACTGTCTTGTATGAAATAATTTCGATAGTAGTTCTTTTAGCTGAGGAGAATATTTATCCAGTATTTGTAAACATTCATCAGTGGCTTGCAATTATCTTTTGATGGCAAGTTATGGTGGACAGCAGTAGTTTGAGTTTGACATCATTTTACAATCAAGCTAAATTTTTAATCATACCGGAGGCTTGGTGCAGAATGCTTATTTTTCTGTGGAACTTTATGGACCTTGTAAGAATTCATGCAGCTAAGCATTCCAAAAATTGAACACAAAAAAATAATCCAAAAATTCAAAATAGCTCAGCCACAAATTTCCGAAATCATTTACATCAAGGAATTTGTATGAAAAACAGAAAAAGCTCCTTCATTAGTTAAATCATAGTATATTAAAGATACAGTAGGTTGTGTTTCGGGTTTTTTTTCTGGATTCACATTTAGTTTCTATCATCATATTGGAATTTCATCTTCAAGACCTTTATTTTCGTAAAAATTTATTATTTATATATTTTTTAATATTTCAGAAATTTCAGCTTTATGTTTTTACTCGTTCTCAATTTCCACATGTAAGACCCAAGGAAGTACTTTCTCAATATATCCTCGATAATTTTGCAGAGAAAGTGCATACATTATATTTTTAAAATATTAAATTTTTAATATTTGAACTCTTAACATAAAAAGATTGAGACATCACCCTCAATGCTTAAATTGCTACGTCTTTATATCGGAAAAGGAAGATTTGGCATCATAGTAGTTTACATCTACGTGGACATAACAAAGTCGAAACTTTCTGATTTTGCAAATTTTAAAACATTCCAAAAACTTTTTAAAATTATTATGCTATAATTGATCTAGTTTTATTAATGCTATTTGTATATTTAAATTATTTTAGTACCCGAGAACATTAAATATACTGAAGAGATTATGAAACAGGATGATGAAATCTTAATTCGTTTTAAGGTGCCCTGGGGTAATAACGCCACGTTAAGGTTCTTCCACAATATTTTGAAAGTACATGAAATACACTACAAATTCATATAATAAACAACGTATTTCCTAATAAATGTATAGTCTTCACATCACAGAACTTATCTCGCAAATTTTAGATCGGGCGTTGAGTCTTAAATGCTTCTTCTAACGATAAGGTCTACAAATTGTACATAGTAACTTTTAGCGGTTGTTTATCATTCAGATGACTCAAAGTCCTTCTGCGCAGAACCCATAGTGCCATCTCCCCGATTCCTTCATAACTACGCGAAATATTAGCACTTGGCGTTATTACCCACCCTGGCGTTATTACTCCAGGACACCTTATTAAGAAATTCATTAAGTGGATATTGAAGAAATGAAATGCTTATGGAATGCCAAAATAATGAGGGCATAATAGCTGTTATACTCGCCAATTTATTCACGATATGGTAATTATTTTATTTTAATTATTCACAATCTACAGTGACAATATCAATTGTATTACATATTTCTGGAAAAGAGTACCAGTGTTAGCTTATTCTTCTGAATTAGCTAACAGAAGAATTAGCTACTCTTCATTTCGATGAAGAGTAACGTATATGCATATTTCATACACACACGCAAAAAAAAAGAAGTATGAAAAAGAATAACTAACTTTGTAGTAATGTTTAAAAATAATCTGGTTTAGTTAATTTATAGAGGATTATTACGTATAATGTTTTATTCCTGACTTTTGGACAGTAAAATTAATGTAGAAGAATTCTCTTAACAAAAAAAATTAAGATTGCTAATAAAAGCACTATTAATTAAATAACATTATCAATAGCTTAAAAATTAACTTTCTTTATTATTTAACTGTAGCACTACATTTAAAGCTGAAATGTCTCACTTTGCCAAAAGCTTCAGTTTTTTGAAGAAATTTAAGTTTCGATAGTACTTATTTTCAAAAAATTAAAAAGATAATTTAATAATAAACTTATTAAAGTTTCTAATTATTTTAAGTTATTTTATTTTTGCTTACGTTATTTTTTGTTTTTAGGTATTTTCAAGGAGTATCATTGTTAGAATTTTCTCCTGTCCCAAATGTATTCATGTCTTATTCGGAAAAGCCGAAATATAAAGTAAGAAAATTTCTAAACCATTTTCATAATTTTGATGTCATTTTAGTTAACTTTAAATTAGATACATTAATCACAACTAGAATTAAAAAAATCAATTTCTTTTAAATTAATAAATATTAAACGAGGAATTAAGAAATAAAGATTCCAAATTAGCTTAACATTATGATGAAAACTTTATTTGAAATTAAGTTACATATATATGTTTGAAAATTTTAAATAGCAAAGAAATAATGGGAAGTATTAAGATTTATATTTTCATCAAAACTACTTATAATTTCCCTAGGCAACATTAACAAAGGAAAAGAAATTTAACGTGGTATGAATATGAGTAAATAAAGGAAAGGAAACACAGCACTTGAATAAAAGGAGAAATTGGATCTTCATGAGTTCAACCTCTCAGAGGTCACTGAAGAAGTCGTTAAATATGTTGAGACGGCTATTATCGAACAGCAATGACCCCTGTTTCTGGAACCGGTCTGGAGTGCACGTGTAGTGCCACGGCAATTAGATATATCGTATGGCACAGTGTGGAAGGCTTTGTGACAGATAGTACATTTTTTCCATAGATCAGCCACAATCACCACTTGCCTACTGCCTGCAAGGATGATCTATTCACTTTCGCATTGATCTCTCTTGCCAGAATGGAAGTTGATGTGTCGTGGCTGTGGAACATCCTTTGGAGTGACGAGGCACATTTTTATTTTAATGAACAGTTAATATCCAGAATTGTCGTATTTGGGCCATAGAAAAAAAACATTTTATCCAGTAACTGCTCCTGCACTCTTGTAAAGTGACAGTTTGGTACGGATTCACTTCCATACTCATCATGTGACATTCATCTTCGAAGAAGTTGGCCTAATGGCCTGTGACATGTTTTATGACCGGAAGGAGATGTCGTGACATGCTCCAGAATTTTGTTATACCTTAACTTCAACAGCTACAATGGCTTGCATCTACAACTTTTATGTAAGATCTTGCACTCCGCATATTGGACTCACCCTACAGCATTGTTTGCGCCACCATTTCATAGATCACCAGGTGATTAGTCGATTATTTACTATTGCCTTGTCATCAATTTTTCCGTATCTGGTTCCATGTGATTTCTGGTTGTGGGGTCATTTAAAAAATATGATTTAACGTGGAAATGTTGCACATTTGTCAGTTTTAAAAGACCGTATTATCCTACAAGTGCGAAACATTTGAGAGATCAGTTGAAGTCAGCTGTTGAACACACTATTCGTCGCTTACAAATTTTACAACTTTAAGATGGGGAACACTTCGTGTTACATTCCTTACATCGCTGAACAGTCTGTGTAGCAGACATGTCGCGAATGGAGCGCATAAATGCTTTTGGAGTCTGTTTTTGCTGATTGTTATTTATTTTGTTGTTTATTTTGTTTTTTCTTTTATTTTGCTATAAAGCGCACCAAAGGGGAACTTTTTTGAAATTTTTTTATTGCATGATGCTTTTCCAAATCCTTTGAATAGTCTGTATACAAATTTAAGTGTCAATCCCCTTATTGATTGCAGCTAGAGACTGCTCTGAATAGACCAAATATAATTACAATTACCTTGTATTTTTTTATGAAATCAAATAGAAATAAGACATTTTTTAAACAACAATGGAAATTTAGTATATGTTGTTCCCAAGTGTTATTTAATAACTTGTCATATTTTGTATATTGTATATTACAATATTTCGAAGTTGAATTTCAGACTTCTATACAGAGCATAGTTCACAGAAGGAGAAGCCTTATATCCCACTCTACCTGTCCGTCCGTCGTGAGAAATTCATATTTCAGGAACGACATATCCTAGAGACATTATTAAACTTCGTGAGAAAGGTCTTGCCAAAACTAGCTCATAGCTGTTGAGAACTCGTTTCTAGCTTGTATGATTTTCAAGTTACAGATCTTATCTAGAATTTGATCTTAAAATTATATTAAAATCTGTTATATTGTAAATATTTATTTCTTAATTTTTTTATATTGACTTTAACTAGAATATTATAATTATAATTGATAACTTCCTATTAATATCCTCATATTGTTTATTTATAAATTTCATTGAGTTCTTTACATCAGCTAATTCCTGTAAAATAGATTGCGCCAAGTCTTTCTTTAATAGAGTCTGGGTTTCTATTTGTCATTTGATTTTGAGGGTTCAGTAGGTTTTCAATTAAGTTGTCTTCAGACTTTGATGACTTTACTTCTTTATTTATATCATTATCAGTCTTACTGCTTCTTATTTTCATTCCTTTGACGTTTGTTGCATTTCCAAGATTTTCATTTTGAAGGGTTAGAGAGATCTTTAATATCTTCTTCTTTAGCACAGTTTTAATGTTGTTCCAAACCACAAGTCATATACGTAAGTGTTTAAACACGAATCATTAGCTTATCTTCAATTTGATATCGTTGATATCAAAGTAGTCATATCTACACGATAGGTTATTTTGAAACGGTACCTTTCTGTTTCCCTTTACTTGATCCATACATTCGCTCTATGTAGAAGCCATGGGGCATTAGGCGATCGCTACTAGCATTGCTGCTCCTATCTTATTTATATTTTTAGTTAAAATAAAATAATGACGTTTATGAGTCTTACTTAAGTTTATTATAAACTTATATCAGATATTATTAGTTAATTAATATTACAATGTAATTGATTTAAATTGAGTTATTGTCCCTTTAGTTACATCTGACAATAATATTGTTCTCCAGAATTTTGTTTTGATATCAAAGTTAGAAACTGTAATTTTTTATTTGTTACAATGATTATTTTTATATTGAAATAGCTTGGAGATCTGCTTGGAGCCATTGGAGGAAATCTAGGATTATGGATTGGAATATCTCTCATAACGTTTGTTGAAGTTTTCGATTTCCTCATGAATCTGATAGCAAGAAGTTTAAAGTTACTTTGGCAGAAAGTTTGGAAAAAGAAGTGAAGTAGCAGTAGTATTCAAGAAAAACTTTAATTTCAAAATGTTTCAAACTGCTTAAGACCTCCTTACCCAACAGTTACCAATGTACGTAATTTAATGATTTTTTGTATTTCTTTTTCAGTGAAAACTATTGAATTGTCTTCATCCTACTTATCTTTATTTTTACTTCAATTAAAAGAAACGTTTATCGTTCATCTCTTATTATGGTTCTTTCTTAAAAACACTTTTTTTAAAAATTGTATCGTTTTAACCATCGCGTTAATCACATAATGAGACACTCCAATTTATTCAAACAGTTCAATACCAAAATAAAATTAGAATAAATACCAACTTATTAACCCTACCTTAAAATCTCATTAATTATTAATATCATCTTTTTTGAATTTGATAATTGTACTTTTAATTGCTAATGAGATGCCCAAAGTTTATTTATAGAGGGCGCCACCGAAATAATTTCTGTAATCCATTCAGATAATAAAAAAATCACACAAACTTTGGTTAAATAAGCAATATATTTAAAATATTTACAATAAAAACTTTACAAATTACACACTTAATTAAAAAATGACATATTTACAAATGGAGGCTTTCAAACCCAGATGGGGTTCATCATCATCATCATCATCATAAACGTCAGTGCATGATGATGAACCCCATGTGGGTTTGAAAGCCTCCATTTGTAAATATGTCATTTTTTAATTAAGTGTGTAATTTGTAAAGTTTTTATTGTAAATATTTTATTGCTTATTTAACCAAAGTTTGTGTGATTTTTTTATTATCTGAATGGATTACAGAAATTATTTCGGTGGCGCCCTCTATAAATAAACTTTGGGCATCTCATTAGCAATTAAAAGTACAATTATCAAATTCAAAAAAGATGATATTAATAATTAATGAGATTTTAAGGTAGGGTTAATAAGTTGGTATTTATTCTAATTTTATTTTGGTATTGAACTGTTTGAATAAATTGGAGTGTCTCATTATGTGATTAACGCGATGGTTAAAACGATACAATTCTTAAAAAAAGTGTTTTTAAGAAAGAACCATAATAAGAGATGAACGATAAACGTTTCTTTTAATTGAAGTAAAAATAAAGATAAGTAGGATGAAGACAATTCAATAGTTTTCACTGAAAAAGAAATACAAAAAATCATTAAATTACGTACATTGGTAACTGTTGGGTAAGGAGGTCTTAAGCAGTTTGAAACATTTTGAAATTAAAGTTTTTCTTGAATACTACTGCTACTTCACTTCTTTTTCCAAACTTTCTGCCAAAGTAACTTTAAACTTCTTGCTATCAGATTCATGAGGAAATCGAAAACTTCAACAAACGTTATGAGAGATATTCCAATCCATAATCCTAGATTTCCTCCAATGGCTCCAAGCAGATCTCCAAGCTATTTCAATATAAAAATAATCATTGTAACAAATAAAAAATTACAGTTTCTAACTTTGATATCAAAACAAAATTCTGGAGAACAATATTATTGTCAGATGTAACTAAAGGGACAATAACTCAATTTAAATCAATTACATTGTAATATTAATTAACTAATAATATCTGATATAAGTTTATAATAAACTTAAGTAAGACTCATAAACGTCATTATTTTATTTTAACTAAAAATATAAATAAGATAGGAGCAGCAATGCTAGTAGCGATCGCCTAATGCCCCATGGCTTCTACATAGAGCGAATGTATGGATCAAGTAAAGGGAAACAGAAAGGTACCGTTTCAAAATAACCTATCGTGTAGATATGACTACTTTGATATCAACGATATCAAATTGAAGATAAGCTAATGATTCGTGTTTAAACACTTACGTATATGACTTGTGGTTTGGAACAACATTAAAACTGTGCTAAAGAAGAAGATATTAAAGATCTCTCTAACCCTTCAAAATGAAAATCTTGGAAATGCAACAAACGTCAAAGGAATGAAAATAAGAAGCAGTAAGACTGATAATGATATAAATAAAGAAGTAAAGTCATCAAATTCTGAAGACAACTTAATTGAAAACCTACTGAACCCTCAAAATCAAATGACAAATAGAAACCCAGACTCTATTAAAGAAAGACTTGGCGCAATCTATTTTACAGGAATTAGCTGATGTAAAGAACTCAATGAAATTTATAAATAAACAATATGAGGATATTAATAGGAAGTTATCAATTATAATTATAATATTCTAGTTAAAGTCAATATAAAAAAATTAAGAAATAAATATTTACAATATAACAGATTTTAATATAATTTTAAGATCAAATTCTAGATAAGATCTGTAACTTGAAAATCATACAAGCTAGAAACGAGTTCTCAACAGCTATGAGCTAGTTTTGGCAAGACCTTTCTCACGAAGTTTAATAATGTCTCTAGGATATGTCGTTCCTGAAATATGAATTTCTCACGACGGACGGACAGGTAGAGTGGGATATAAGGCTTCTCCTTCTGTGAACTATGCTCTGTATAGAAGTCTGAAATTCAACTTCGAAATATTGTAATATACAATATACAAAATATGACAAGTTATTAAATAACACTTGGGAACAACATATACTAAATTTCCATTGTTGTTTAAAAAATGTCTTATTTCTATTTGATTTCATAAAAAAATACAAGGTAATTGTAATTATATTTGGTCTATTCAGAGCAGTCTCTAGCTGCAATCAATAAGGGGATTGACACTTAAATTTGTATACAGACTATTCAAAGGATTTGGAAAAGCATCATGCAATAAAAAAATTTCAAAAAAGTTCCCCTTTGGTGCGCTTTATAGCAAAATAAAAGAAAAAACAAAATAAACAACAAAATAAATAACAATCAGCAAAAACAGACTCCAAAAGCATTTATGCGCTCCATTCGCGACATGTCTGCTACACAGACTGTTCAGCGATGTAAGGAATGTAACACGAAGTGTTCCCCATCTTAAAGTTGTAAAATTTGTAAGCGACGAATAGTGTGTTCAACAGCTGACTTCAACTGATCTCTCAAATGTTTCGCACTTGTAGGATAATACGGTCTTTTAAAACTGACAAATGTGCAACATTTCCACGTTAAATCATATTTTTTAAATGACCCCACAACCAGAAATCACATGGAACCAGATACGGAAAAATTGATGACAAGGCAATAGTAAATAATCGACTAATCACCTGCTGATCTATGAAATGGTGGCGCAAACAATGCTGTAGGGTGAGTCCAATATGCGGAGTGCAAGATCTTACATAAAAGTTGTAGATGCAAGCCATTGTAGCTGTTGAAGTTAAGGTATAACAAAATTCTGGAGCATGTCACGACATCTCCTTCCGGTCATAAAACATGTCACAGGCCATTAGGCCAACTTCTTCGAAGATGAATGTCACATGATGAGTATGGAAGTGAATCCGTACCAAACTGTCACTTTACAAGAGTGCAGGAGCAGTTACTGGATAAAATGTTTTTTTTCTATGGCCCAAATACGACAATTCTGGATATTAACTGTTCATTAAAATAAAAATGTGCCTCGTCACTCCAAAGGATGTTCCACAGCCACGACACATCAACTTCCATTCTGGCAAGAGAGATCAATGCGAAAGTGAATAGATCATCCTTGCAGGCAGTAGGCAAGTGGTGATTGTGGCTGATCTATGGAAAAAATGTACTATCTGTCACAAAGCCTTCCACACTGTGCCATACGATATATCTAATTGCCGTGGCACTACACGTGCACTCCAGACCGGTTCCAGAAACAGGGGTCAGGCCGTCAGGCCGTCTCAACATATTTAACGACTTCTTCAGTGACCTCTGAGAGGTTGAACTCATGAAGATCCAATTTCTCCTTTTATTCAAGTGCTGTGTTTCCTTTCCTTTATTTACTCATATTCACACCACGTTAAATTTCTTTTCCTTTGTTAATGTTGCCTAGGGAAATTATAAGTAGTTTTGATGAAAATATAAATCTTAATACTTCCCATTATTTCTTTGCTATTTAAAATTTTCAAATATATATATGAAACTTAATTTCAAATAAAGTTTTCATCATAATGTTAAGCTAATTTGGAATCTTTATTTCTTATTCCTCGTTTAATATTTATTAATTTAAAAGAAATTGATTTTTTTAATTCTAGTTGTGATTAATGTATCTAATTTAAAGTTAACTAAAATGACATCAAAATTATGAAAATGGTTTAGAAATTTTCTTACTTTATATTTCGGCTTTTCCGAATAAGACATGAATACATTTGGGACAGGAGAAAATTCTAACAATGATACTCCTTGAAAATACCTAAAAACAAAAATTAACGTAAGCAAAAATAAAATAACTTAAAATAATTAGAAACTTTAATAAGTTTATTATTAAATTATCTTTTTAATTTTTTGAAAATAAGTACTATCGAAACTTAAATTTCTTCAAAAAACTGAAGCTTTTGGCAAAGTGAGACATTTCAGCTTTAAATGTAGTGCTACAGTTAAATAATAAAGAAAGTTAATTTTTAAGCTATTGATAATGTTATTTAATTAATAGTGCTTTTATTAGCAATCTTAATTTTTTTTGTTAAGAGAATTCTTCTACATTAATTTTACTGTCCAAAAGTCAGGAATAAAACATTATACGTAATAATCCTCTATAAATTAACTAAACCAGATTATTTTTAAACATTACTACAAAGTTAGTTATTCTTTTTCATACTTCTTTTTTTTTGCGTGTGTGTATGAAATATGCATATACGTTACTCTTCATCGAAATGAAGAGTAGCTAATTCTTCTGTTAGCTAATTCAGAAGAATAAGCTAACACTGGTACTCTTTTCCAGAAATATGTAATACAATTGATATTGTCACTGTAGATTGTGAATAATTAAAATAAAATAATTACCATATCGTGAATAAATTGGCGAGTATAACAGCTATTATGCCCTCATTATTTTGGCATTCCATAAGCATTTCATTTCTTCAATATCCACTTAATGAATTTCTTAATAAGGTGTCCTGGAGTAATAACGCCAGGGTGGGTAATAACGCCAAGTGCTAATATTTCGCGTAGTTATGAAGGAATCGGGGAGATGGCACTATGGGTTCTGCGCAGAAGGACTTTGAGTCATCTGAATGATAAACAACCGCTAAAAGTTACTATGTACAATTTGTAGACCTTATCGTTAGAAGAAGCATTTAAGACTCAACGCCCGATCTAAAATTTGCGAGATAAGTTCTGTGATGTGAAGACTATACATTTATTAGGAAATACGTTGTTTATTATATGAATTTGTAGTGTATTTCATGTACTTTCAAAATATTGTGGAAGAACCTTAACGTGGCGTTATTACCCCAGGGCACCTTAAAACGAATTAAGATTTCATCATCCTGTTTCATAATCTCTTCAGTATATTTAATGTTCTCGGGTACTAAAATAATTTAAATATACAAATAGCATTAATAAAACTAGATCAATTATAGCATAATAATTTTAAAAAGTTTTTGGAATGTTTTAAAATTTGCAAAATCAGAAAGTTTCGACTTTGTTATGTCCACGTAGATGTAAACTACTATGATGCCAAATCTTCCTTTTCCGATATAAAGACGTAGCAATTTAAGCATTGAGGGTGATGTCTCAATCTTTTTATGTTAAGAGTTCAAATATTAAAAATTTAATATTTTAAAAATATAATGTATGCACTTACTCTGCAAAATTATCGAGGATATATTGAGGAAGTACTTCCTTGGGTCTTACATGTGGAAATTGAGAACGAGTAAAAACATAAAGCTGAAATTTCTGAAATATTAAAAAATATATAAATAATAAATTTTTACGAAAATAAAGGTCTTGAAGAACATGAGATTCCAATATGATGATAGAAACTAAATGTGAATCCAGAAAAAAAAACCCGAAACACAACCTACTGTATCTTTAATATACTATGATTTAACTAATGAAGGAGCTTTTTCTGTTTTTCATACAAATTCCTTGATGTAAATGATTTCGGAAATTTGTGGCTGAGCTATTTTGAATTTTTGGATTATTTTTTTGTGTTCAATTTTTGGAATGCTTAGCTGCATGAATTCTTACAAGGTCCATAAAGTTCCACAGAAAAATAAGCATTCTGCACCAAGCCTCCGGTATGATTAAAAATTTAGCTTGATTGTAAAATGATGTCAAACTCAAACTACTGCTGTCCACCATAACTTGCCATCAAAAGATAATTGCAAGCCACTGATGAATGTTTACAAATACTGGATAAATATTCTCCTCAGCTAAAAGAACTATTATCGAAATTATTTCATACAAGACAGTGGACAACGATGCCTGTTGCCTGTTTTCAGAAAAAAAAAAAACCATACAAATTGAAGTGGTAAGTTCAACTTCAGCGCCTGCAAGAACAAATTGCATTCATTCAAAAATTGAAGTTCTTGACAATGAACAGTTTGGACTGGATCAGCTTTCATCAATTTCGTAATCTTCTATTAGGTAGAAGAATCCCACTGTGGCCCAAGGGGCGCCGAAGGTAAGGCTCCCAATGTTTCATTGAGCTCGGGACTGAGATGAGGTCGGGCGGTCAGCGCAACACTCGCCCGCCAGTATCCCCTGGAAAGAAACCAGATACCCCATTCTACAGTAGGCTGGGTGCACCCAAGGACCAGTTTCGAGAGAAATTTAGCCAGGAAAAATCCCGACATCCGTCAAGGTCGGGGCTTGAACGCTCCTTTTCCCAGTCTGCAGTCAAGCATCTTACCATGGACTGTCGAGCCCACAATCTCCTATTAGAGAAGTATTTCATTTTTTATGCCGAAGTCGTCACTTAATTATGTAATAATTATTGTTATGTGAATTTCGGCTATTAATTGATGAGTACAACAAAGAGTGAGTCAATCAAAGAGAAAAGAGAAAGAAAAAAATATCAGTGACATTTCGAAAAATAGAATCTTTTTGTCCTCATAATTAAATGAAGATATATCTGTAAGCATGGTTAGAAAATGTAAAACAAAATAACTGATCACCAGATTAACAATGTGATTTTGTTAAAATAGATTTAAAAATATTTGAAAGATGAACTATTAAGTTGAATAAGTTGAACAGATATTCATTAATTGAAAAAAAATTAAGAAAAAATAAATGCATAATGAGGAATAATAAATATAGAGATAAAGAGGGCTAACTATAAATATTAATGTTAACCTACACTTCGGATTCAGTCGTAATAATTACTCAACTTATTATTATTGATAATATTCAAATAGATTTTCTAAATCTGTTTTTATTGATTAGATTAAGTCCTCCAATTACAACATGAAGACGTAATACATGAATCGTATATAGCCCTTCGAGCTCGTAGACAAATGACCGTAACACTTAATCTAACTTAGCTTTATTATTTGCTAAAATGCTTTATTAATAATCAGAAACTACAGCAAAGTAATATCTGAAACTTCTATTGGTCTCCATAGAAAAAATAAAGAGACTTGACGAAAAAGATTTTCTTTTTACTTGACTTTTATTAATGAAACAGAATAAAAATAGGTTCTTAACCGATTCATGGAAGTATAAAGTGTTTTATTTTGGTGAGAAAGGCCAAGAAAAAAAATTTCAAATTTTTCAAAGAAATGTTGAAAAAGATAAAAGATCTAACCAAAACAAAATTGAAAAAGGTGTCTTCTTCTACAGGACATTTCCTATAAGGGCATCCCGTTTATGCTCATCACAAACAAACTGAAATAAACTTCAGTTGAATCTTCTTTCGTAATAAAATCGCTACATACCTTTCATTCTACTTCCTTTTTTGGCTTTGCACATTGCAGAAAATGACGAATTTTCTGTATACTTATTGAGTTAGATCCACTATGAGTTTACAATTTTATTCATTCATTCCAAGACATACGTACGTCGAAAAACCTCACTTCAATTAGGATAGTTCGAACTATTAGAATCTTTCTTTTTAGCGGCACCTAGATTACAGCTTGCCTGTAAAACATAGGGGACCGCTCTTGTTTTTATGCTTGTTGGATGTCACACTCTGATTGCTGGATGTCACGCGCTATAGTGGCAAAATGGTTAGAGATATTAGAATGAAACTTTCACCATTGTGTTCAGCATCAAAAAGTAGGTGACCATGTCCAAAAAATCAGACCTGTAGGACCACTCCCTGACCGAAAGTTGGGGGTCAAAAGTGGTCGCTTCCGATACAATTTTTGTTTTTAAAATTGTGCATATAATGGAGCCGCTTTGCTCTTGACAGTGTCTAAAAGCATTAATTACTTTGTTTATAAGTTAATCTTCATAATGTTAATAAGACAGTTCCAACATCGCAAGAGATTGTCCTCAAATGCTTTAATGATTGGAAACGTGACGCTTTTTTCCTCAAGAAGTTGGGAGGGGGGGATTCCTAATTTTAAGCAAGATAGAAAACTTTTACTTACAGAGTAAAAGTGTTTGGTAAAATCATAGACTTTTGTCAAATTGTTGATTCCATTTTTACACGCTTTTATGTTTGTAAATTTAAAAACTGTAGGAATTACATAATTCCGAAAAATGAATTACTATATAGGCCATTATTTTCTTGATCTGCAATTCAGCTTTAGAAAATTATTTAATAACCGAAAATTACTAATGGCCATTGCAATTTACAGGAACACTAAGAGCTTTCATACGAACCTCTGGAATAATTATACAGGGTGTTTCAAAAATACACGGCATAATTTCAGGTATGTATTTCCCACATGTAGACAATCAAAATAGTTCATTACAACATATGTCCGGAAATGCTTCATTTCCGAGTTATGGCCTTCACAACATTGAAAATCACCGGAACGTTTTTCGTTCCGCCGGTCGTTGCCATTACAGAAGATGTTCAAAATGACCACCTCCTGCTTGAATACAGACCTCACATCGATGTCTCAATGACCTGCGAACACGATCCCACACTCCAGGAATGTTGCGTATGTCCTCAGAACGTGCCACAATTCGATTCCGAAGGAATTCCAAATCAGGCACCGGAGACGAATAAACCAATGATTTTAAATGGCCCCACAAGTAGAAATCGAGAGGGTTCAGATCAGGTGAGCGTGGAGGCCAAGCAATTGGGCCACCTCTACCTATCCATCGATCAGGAAACGTTCGATCCAAGTACCGGCGAGCCGTACGACTGAAGTGTGCAGGAGCGCCGTCATGCAAGAAGTGAGCGTGCTGACGATCGATCAGTGGAGTGTCGTCATAAACATGAGGTATGGTGTTTTCCAGGAAGTTTGTGTACGCCTGCCCCGTAAGTCTGTTTACAAGTACATGGGGTCCAACTAATCGATCACCAATGATACCGGCCCACATGTTGAGGGAGAACCGCACCTGGTGATGAGATACAACAGTTGCATTTGGGTTTTCATACGCCCATACATGCTGATTGTGGAAATTTGTTATGCCATCTCGTGTGAACTGTGCTTCATCTGTAAATACGAAAAACGTTCCGGTGATTTTCAATGTTGTGAAGGCCATAACTCGGAAATGAAGCATTTCCGGACATATGTTGTAATGAACTATTTTGATTGTCTACATGTGGGAAATACATACCTGAAATTATGCCGTGTATTTTTGAAACACCCTGTATAATGTCATACTAATAATATGAGAAGGAGTAAGGTAATGAGAAAATAAAAAGGAAAATCTAATGTAACTTCATTTTCTGAAATCTTTTGTAACTTTCTATTCTACGGCATTCTGTTAATGTTGGGATTAATAGACCAAATTACCCCACTCCTTGCAGTAAATGACTTTAGATTGAAGGATATAAAAATACGAAAACTAACTGTGTGTTAGGTCCGACTGATGTGCTATGGTTGCACGATAATGCTTTGATGTTAAACCTTCGCTATGCTAAATTACGTGATCGTCCTTTCCTGGTGAAACTTCACTATCAAAACAACAACATTGCTTCTGTCCCACTTCGGGAATACCGGAGGTTGAAGAATTTAAGGAAAGGTCCAAAGACAATCACAAATTTGTGAAAAACGATTTTGCGATTTGAAAATACGGGATCGTTATAAGTGCTACCAGGATGATTACGCAAACCAACAACTTGAAGCAGTTGCAATTGCTGCACAGAAACCACACGATCGACACACGTGCAGCATTTACGACAATATCCAGGCAATTTAATATGATATTGCAATGCCACAAGCTACGCTATGAAAAATTATGCGGAAACTGCTGAAATTTTTCCCGTAAAAGAACAATCACACACAGCAACAGCTTCGAGGCGATACGGACTCTCGTCTGAACTTTTTCTCTGATGTTCCTAGCTTGACTGGAAGCCGAGGATCTATGGTCTTCGAATATGCTATGGAATGATGAGGCACATTGTCATCTTAATGGAATTGTAAACACACAGCATTATTACATTTGGGCATTGCAGAATCCTCATGTGTCTCAGCATTCCTTTGGACTTATGGCTGAGTTGGTGTGGCTTTACTGCTTCGTTCATCATCGGTTCGTACTTTTTGGAAGAAATAACACCAAACGGTCCCGTGATTTGCTCCGTCAATGCTGTGAGGTATCAACGAATGCTGCTTGAGTTTGTTATTCTATAACTTCAACAGCATGGATGCCTCGGATCCACCATATTTACGCAGGATGGAGGACTCCCTCACATTGGATAGATTGTACAGCAAGTCTTACGGCAACATTTCACAGAAGACAGACTAATTAGTCGAGCGTTTCGTACGAGTTGGCCAGCCCGTTCGCCTGACCTCACTTCCTGTGACTTTTGGTTATGAGGATATTTGAAGAGCTTGGCGTGCCGAGGAGATGTGGATAACTTAGTATCGTTAAAGGACCGAATAACGCTGTATGTAAGGAAAATCACTGGAGATCTATTTCGCAGAAAATGCAGTTATTGGAACAGTTGGAAGGAAAACATTCAATCACATCTGTAAATGATACTAAATAAAAGGTACTGATGATTGTAAACTTTATTTATTTAATACGTCCAATTTTCTCCAAGATTAAGCTTTCAGCGCCATTTTTGCCTTGGTGGCAAAACTATTTTTTTTTAACCATTTTTTTTCTTTATCAAAACCCCATGGTCTAAATAGTGTTCACACCAAATACGGTGGAGTTTGGCCAAGTAGGTTTTTGTTAATTGAGCTCTAAACAGTTCCTCTTTAATTATGGTCACCCGATAGAATATGTGTGCGATACAACGTGTCATCAGTGCCTGGATTCCACTATCGGAGAATACTACCGGCGAATTCTGGACCAGTATTGAGGTGGCATCGCTTACACTATCTTCAATAGTTCACTTAGTTCGTGGAATCAAGCTCCGTGGTATTGTTGCTGTAATTCAATCGAAAGAAGGACTGAGATATTACTAGAAAAATGCCTCCTGATACTTCATTGAATTTAATTTTGCTTAATTTCTTTATTTTTCTATGTTTTCTTTGTTTTTTTCCTTCAAATTTAACAATTTACAACAATCAAATACAATTTTTATAGAAGAATTCTTAGGGTTATAATGTTTTGACTCATTAAATCCCTTGAAAATCTTTCTTCTTCCTATTTAATCTAATGTAACTGTGGAAGAGTTTCATTTCCTTCAAAGTACGTAATTTTTAGATCTTCTTGTTTAAAAACAAAACAAGACAACATATCACGCTTTTAGTTTTCTGGT